>OY292543.1:3217434-3627051 GCA_958496365.1 Subacronicta megacephala
CAGCTGGTCGAGGTGCGCCGGCGCCGCGGGCTGGCACACGCCGCACACGAGCACCGCCGGCGGGGAGCCCCCGGCGCCCCCCGCGCCCCCGGCGCCCCCCGCGCCCCCGGAGCCCCCGGAGCCCCCGGAGCAGCCCCCGTGGAACCCACTGCTGCCGCACAGCAAGCACAGCTTTATACACCACGGCCTGCAACAATACCACAACATTGTACACTACCAAACACGTAAATTAACAAAAAATAAAACCACCATAAAAAAATTAAGCGGCGGTAGCCGGTTTGAACCCCACCCATTGCACTACCGACGTGAACCCACTCGTAACACAAGCATTTAGCTTAGCACGAGGGGTTAACAAGAATACTAGTAATGTGCGACACACATTGCTAGTAAGCTTTAAAAAATATATATTTTTTTTAAAGCTTACTAGAAATGTGAACGAAAAAAACGACAATGGGCAGGATTCGAACCTGCGTCTCCTAGTTAAATATAACAGACGCTATGACCGCTAAGCCACCGCGAATTTGCCTTCACATTTTTTAATTTACGTGTTTGAGGCGACGTCAGTGACGTCTGTTGAAATGCAATTTTTTTTGCTAATCAACCGACATGACTAACAATTCCCAATTTCCAGTATACTTTAAAAAAAAACTTAGCAGCAATGTGCTAGATTTTGGAATTAAGTTCTTACCCTTGATCAGCATCATGGCTCCGTCCCATTGGACACTGACAGTCAGCAGCTGAACAAGATATCTCTCTATCATAGATCTCTGAGAAGGCATTCTGTTCTAATTCCCATGCGGCATCCCTGTAATCATTAATAAACATAACATAACATCGCGCCTGTATTCCCCGAAGGGTTAGGCATAGGTGTACTAATGTATACCCACGCTTCGCCGGTATGTAATAGGGGACGAGCCTATTGTCATTAACCAGGCACAAATCCAGACTCCGAGCTGCTACTGAGAATTTCATAGAAAAATTCAGTAACACTGCTCGACCTGGGAATCAAACCCAGGACCTCTAGCATAGCAGGGGCATTGGGACCACTTATATCGCAAAGTAGTCTTAGATTAGGTTTAATAGTGTGTAAGGATTTAAGAAAAAATATATTCTGTAATAGAAGCCAAAAACAATTATTATTATTATTCTAGCTAGCCCTAGCCGTTCACAGTCTCACAAAGACTTGAAAATGGCTTGACCAATTTTGATGAATTTTTATATGACTGACTTAGGCTCTAGACAGACGGACCGCATTTCAACTGCAATCCAACCGCAAATTGCAGTTCGGATGCAGTTGACACGACTGCAATAGAACTGCAAACCAAAAGTGCAGTCCGATTGCAGTTCAATTGCAGTCGGCGTGCAATCGTGTGAACTGACTTCACGTTTGGTTTGCAGTCCTATTGCAGTCGTGTCAACTGCATTCAAACTGCATCCGAACTGCAATTTGCGGTTGAATTGCAGTTGAAATGCGGTCCGTCTGTCTAGAGCCTTATATGGAGTGGGTTCTTGGAAGGTTGTGATATACAATTGGACCTGGTAGATAGCGCTGCCGTCGAGTACGAGAACAACGTCTGTCGGATACACTAGTCATTAAAAATATTGTTTGCATTGACTCTGAAAGTACTGAACCGATTTGAAAATTTCTTTCACCAATAGAAAGCTACATTATAACTGAGTGACTTAGGCTATATTTTATCTATTTAAAGCTTGTTCAGTTTTTTTTATTCTGTGTGCCCTTTGGCAAAAGCCTCCTCCAACACTCTCCAATCTTCGATTTCCCGCGCCAGTCTAGAACAGGTTTTTCCAGCTGTTTTAACTACATCATCTTCCCATCTTCTGAATGGTTTCCCCTTTTTTTCTTTTTCCCTCTCTTGGGTACCACAATGTTACTACATACTTTGTTCCATTTCTCTTCTCCTCTTATTACATAGGCTATATATTATCCCGTGAAACAAAAAGAAACATCATCCACACAGGCGGTCAATAAAAAAACAACTTATAATAAAATAAATAAATAAATAAACATATCTACCTGTCGGGCACATAGTATCCTTGTGTAACGACAGCTTCATAGAAATTCTCTTTATCATTGCAGAGCGGACACTTCAGGTAATGCATGCCAGCACTTAAGGCCATGCGCTGAAAATGATTTTAAATTATTTTTAGGAAAAGATGTAGTACTCAATTGTGAATAAGTTAAGTTATTTGAGTGAAGGAAAAATACGAGCGCGGGCAGGATTCGAACACCAGACGCTATGACCGCTAAGCCACCGCGAGTCCCAACCGCCAAGTCGAAATTTGCCTTCACATTTTTAATTTACGTCGTTGAGGTGACGTTAGTGAATAAGTTATTGTTAATGTAGCAATTTTTACTGCCATATTTGCGATTTTGCGAAAAATAAAAAAAAATATTAACTTGGCGCCCATCAGCTATAAAGATACCATATTTATTTCAACTGAAAGAAAGAAAGAAAGAAAAAATATTTATTGCCTCAACCAACCGCCGGCATTTCCTAACTGACGGCCTGTGAGATGCGTTAATCACTTCTCACAAAAACCCACAAAAATGTGTAAATAGTTGAATTGAGAAAATGCTCCTATTTGGAAATAGGTTAATAATGTAATGTTTTAAACAGTTACCTGTAAGCAACTCCTGTGGAACCAAGCGTCTCTAGCGCAACATGGCGGCCAGAATGTGTTCACTGTTGGGTAACCGTCGACGGCCTCGTAACATATCACACATACCGACTGACTATGCGTCTGCGATACTGTAAAGTATAGAAAGATTTATCATAACATAACATAACATACCATCACGCCTGTATTCCCCGACGGGTTAGGCAGAGGTGTACTAATGTACACCCACATTTCGCCGGTATGTTTAGGTCCCATGTAATAGGGGGCGAGCCTATTGCCATTAACCGGGCACAAATCCAGACTCTGAGCTGCTACTGGGAATTTCATAGAAAACCCCAATAACACTTTGCTCGACCTGGGGATCGAACCCAGGACCTCAAGCGTAGCAGTCGCGCTTAGGACCACTAGACTTAATGAGGCAGTAAAGATTTATCACTACATATCATAAAACAAAGTCCTCCGCCGCGTCTGTCTGTTCGCCGTAAACTCAAAAAATACTGCACCGATTTCCATGCTGTTTTCATCAATGGATAGAGTGGTTCTCGAGGAAGGTATATATGTATAATACATACATTTACTAAACCAACGGTCATGCATGAAGAGATTAATGAATGTAGATGAAGCGAAAGTAGTGTGCCAGGATCGTGGCAAGTGGAAATCTATAGTCTCTGCCTACCCCCAAAGCTAGTTAAATAATAAACATTAATTTAAGAAAACATAATTAGGAATATGCATGAAGTTTAAATTTGCCTAATATATTTTTTTCCGGAATCTTAAACATACATAAAGTATTATTGTAACAACATTTTGTAACATAATTGTTATTTATTTGTATAAAATAATAATTGAAAAGTGCTAATTATGCGAGCGAAATTCAAATTTACAAAACGCGCTGTCATTGGTCGAACGAAATGAAACGTCACGGGCCACGACTTGAATTTAATCCCATAGTCGAAAGCTGCTAGAAGAGGAATTATCTTGGAAATATATTTTAATTTGTGTGTCTTGAGCGATTTTCGTCAGTGGTGAGACTACATACGATGACCGAAAGAAGAAAAAAATACTTTATCGGGAGTAGTTCTGATAGTATTTTTTCATTTCCGTACTATGCAATACCGATAGAAAGGGTTTTTAGCTTCTTCCATGGTAAAATCTTTAAGAATTAACCAAAACACCTGTAATAAACAAACACTTCGTGCGATGATCGCGGCCCATGACGTCATCTGAAGCGCGCGAAAAATGGCGGCGTTTAAACAGCTCAATTTTGGATATGTATGTTGAATAATATTTTTTTTAAATGTTGAACATTCCCGGGACTAATTATATCTTCTATTGTGTTGTTATGATGTATAGAATTAATAAAAAAAATAAAAAATACGCATGCATATTCCTAATTATGAGACTGCCTCATTAGTGTAGTGGTCCTAATCTGACTGCTACGCTACAAGTCCTGGTCCCGATCCCCAGGTCGAGCAAAATGTAATTGGGATTTTCAAACAAACAAACTTAATCAACTTTAAGACTAACATTTTGATTTAGCACAGAAACACAAAAAAAATATATTCATGTCAATTAGCATTGTTGATATGTAAGTTTTAGTAGAATCTCAATGGAATCAAAAACATCGTAAATGATAAATGATATTTATTTCTGTAAATAGATCTTTTAAAGACACTTTTACGATACGATTTTTTTTTTAAACTAGACTGCGCCTACAATTTTCTATCTGACGACCTCTGAGAAGAAATGTCGAAACAAACTCAGAGAATCATGGTCTCTTTTAAAGTCCAGACAATAGTTATATCATAGATATGCGAGTTTTACAATGTAGGGCAACATCTGAACAGGCCTTTTGAAGAAAGAGCCAAACAGTTTTGAGTTGACCTGTCCTAACTGACGGTACGCATACATCGGTCCTCATGTAGCTCAACCATTTTTGTAGAATGACAGCTGAAAGTCCAATAAAAAATATTAGCTCACCATCATCCCTACTATCACTGATAGATAACTCCTTCAAATCCTTAAAGTTAGTTTGTTTTTTCTTACTCTTAGCGTCAGACTTGATTCTTTGCTTAGCCTTAGCCATTATGATGGGTGGAATGTTCTGCTTTGGTGCGTGTAGTTGACAGAATGACCTGAAAGTTAATAGAATAATGTTTAAACCAGCTTCTGGAATAGCTTAATTCATCTATATATGACCTAAGTTTTTTTTATAGATGAAAAGAGGTCTGATATATTTTATGAACAACTTAAACTATGCTTATTTTTTATTATTTTTCAGCATTAAATATTGCGAGTTTAGATAACCCTGCCTGAGACCGAATTTTTCTTTCACTAGAAATTTTCTTTAATTAGAAAATTCATTTCTTTGTGAAAAACTTAAACTATGATTAGCACCTAAGCTGAAATAACGGAAAAAACACTGGAGCCCCCAATTTAAATCAAATGTTTTTATTTATGAAACATTATTGACTCTAGTTGCACGATTCCAAAAAGTTGATCCTATGGAGAAGGAGACCCAATTTCCACTGAGGAAGGAATTGAGTCTTGGTCCTCTTCCTGTTTTCCTTCCCTTCCCCTTAATAGGCTTAGTAACGCATCTGAAACTCCTATGGTTTTGTCCATGGGCGGCAATGACTACTTAACATCAGGTAGCTTGCCTGCTCTTTGCCGAGTAACCCCAGAAAAAAATTTAGTTATGTGAACATAAATGGGACAGTGTTTTTTTATACAACATCAGAGGGAAGGGCAAATATTTAAAATTGGTAATGGATTGGTTAACTAGTAACAAGGTCATACCAAAGATAGGTTGATAAAATAAAATCAGCAGCAGGATGGAGAAAGATAATAAATAAAAAATAATTATGCTATACTCACTTGTAATTACCATAGAATAATGAGATAGCATTCTTCTCCCTCCCGCACGGCAGGTGGAATTGTTTTCTACATTGTGACACAGAACAACCTAAGGTGGCGCCGCCACGATTACAATATGAACATTTCTGAAAAAAAAAAACATGTTTTGCAAATTATTGTCATGGTACATTGCTTTCTTATGCCTCTCCTCATTACTGCCTGCATTTTTTGTAGCAGTTCAAATTTTGAATACTATGTTAATACAACAACAAGTTTTATTAAAAAAAAAACACCATCACCTTCGGTCTGCTTTAGTAGTTATTTTTATCACAAATATGAATTTTGTAACTTTTAAGATTGCCAACATTAAATTTGAATTCACATCATTTTTTATTTGTTGAAAATGGGTTTACTTGTCACTTCAATCTTGCCACCCAGGCTAAGATGAGGTTGACAGTGGAGTGAGTACACCCAGAAGATGCCTGTTCACCTTACATGAAAATATTAGGGTTGGCATTTCCAAATAGTCTTTGATATAATTGATTTCCCCAATAATAGGGCTCAAAAGCACCAGTAACTGAAGAATTGTTACATTTATAATGAAATCATTAATTCTTTCAAATTATACCTATGTGGGCATGTGATGCCATATTATAAAATATAAAAATATGGAAAATTAAGTCTTTCTTACATGTTTCTTTGCCCTCTCAATCTCAATGATGATATCTTCATACATAAATCCAAATAATCCATCTTCATCTTTACCTTTTTGGATCAAACATGAAGACAACAGCTGAAATATTTGTATAACATTCATTAGGATGTCCATTCAATACAATTCATGTGACTATATGCATGACATAATTATGTCATTGGAACTGTTTGGGAGCACTGCCTCATTAGTCTAATGGTCCTTAGCATGACTGCTATGCTAGAGGTCATAGGTTTGATTCCCACATCAAGCATTATTATTAAGTTTTAATATGAAATTCTCAGTAGCAGTGGATAATTTAGATTTGTGCCCTTTGTGAATAGCAATAGAGTCATCCCCTATTATATGGGTCCCACATATCAGAGAAACGTGGGTGTTACCTCTACCTAACCATTTAGGAACACATTACAATAGTTATTATTGAGAATACTAAACCACTGGATCATTGATTGTTACAATACAGTACCTACATACTTGTGAGTTGTATGTTATTATTACTAACATTTATTTAACATCTAAGTGTACACCACAAGGTTGTTGGTAGAAGCGGAGGACAGGGTGGAGTGGTGTACACTAGGGGAGGCCGACGTCCAGCAGGTTATGTTACGTATTGACCTACTTATAATATTTGCATTGTCAAAGTGCACTGACGGTGTAAGTAAACTAAGCAATATATAATTACTGTTACCACTACTACATAAACTTTGGTTCAGAGTAGTCCATAAATTCAAGGAAGTTTATTTACTTACAACACAAAAATAATGGCATTGAATGTCGCCAATAGCGTACAGTTTTCCATAAATTATCTCATCATCTACTTTGCGTTGGCAAAAACCACACGGCACTTTCTCACCAGTCACTAATTTGGCAACGAGTTTACTAATTTTGCCGCTTTTCCGCGGTGCCATTTTGAGTGTTTTTACACAACTTTACAATTTTAAGAGAACTTTGTTGTTCATATGTTATGGTATAGCAGCAAATAAACATAAAGTTCACTTATAACTACGGAAATTTTGATTCACAAACAAGATTCATCTGTTCTTGTAGCAAAACAAACCCAAAAATTGCTAACATTTTAGATTTGTGGAGATTTTGAGTTTGAGATAATATTTTGACATCTGACAGAATATTGGCGGGAGTTTGTTCTATTTTCTATAGCTTTTGTTTCGTTCAGAAGCTAATATCAGGAAGAATCTCATGCTTTGTGGTGTGAGAAAGGGTCGAAGACGATCGATGTAGAAGAATTTGACATAAATATGAAGTGAAAAAAGACACAAAAACGAATAACATTAAACATATTTAAAATGATAATAAACAATTGAAAAAACCAAAGTTAAAAACATACTATGGTCCTTCAAAGAACACGGTGCTCGAAGTAATGGTCAGATAGCTTTTTCGAGCTGCCATGCAAAAAGTTAGTTACCACACTTACCATCCAATCTACATTACCTTCCATGTCGATAACTAAAAATATTGTTTAGTAGAAAATGATACAGTAAGGGGAATAAATTTTTATCTTTTGCAAGTAAGAGAAAATAGGACTATCCAAATCAAGTATCAACACCAGTAGATTTCGTTTTCAATAAACATAGTTTTAGAACGAAAGACATACATATAGTACAATTCTTCGTGTTGCCATTAACAAAATTCCGTTTTCCTGTTGCTACTTGGGCTTGGTGGGCTCATGATCTCATTGTTCCCAATAAAAATAAGCTTGTCTATGGTAAAAATTATATTAAAATTATGTGCAATTAATCAAACAAGCAGCAACACTATATTAAAAACGTCAAGAAATCTAAAAAAAAGCCGGAAGGCAACTTAGTTTTATTTTTATTGTTATTTGTTTAATTATTGTTAAAATACTACGTTATTAGTAACTACCATAATTTTATCTAGTCTTAGAGCTTATTTCGTGTCCAGAGCTATTTAATTGCAAATATCTGTGCTTGAGACGGGTTTATGGAGCCATAAAATTGTTGATATAAAGTCCTTTGTTTGGGAAACAGCTATTTCTCCGTGTTTTCTAGTGAGTTGGGTGTGGAAAACGCAGTAACGAAGCGTTTGAAGCGTGTTTTTATTGTTCTTTGTTAGAAGCAAGTGTAAAAACAGTTGGACAAGCTTATTTGAGCTCAGTTTTATAGGCGATAGTGGTTGTCCATTTCGTCATAAAATTTTATCCGTTTGCCGTCACAAATATGGCTGTGTTGCTCAACTCTCGTTGTGAAAACCGTCTAAAAGGAATAAGGAACCAGAAAACTCCATTCATTATCCAATAAGAATCTTGTAAGTTGTAAAATACTTCCAAAATGTCTGCTTTGGGGGATAACAAAGATATTTGGTCGATGAGTGCCGATAGACTGGATTCTAAGTACGAAAAATGCCGGAATATAACAGAGGAGATATATAAAAGGATAAATATAACGTTCCAAATAAAGAAATTGGAGACTGAAGCACAAAGTGAGCTGTCGGAGCATAGGTAATGTACACACTTGATTTAAATGTATATTTTTTAATGTTAAAACAGTATTTCTACTGTCTATATGCTGTGTAATTGTGATGAGCACAACTCCACTCTGTTTTGACCAATTGGGTAAGCTGATTTGTAAAGAATATGAATATAAAATGTGTTAGTACTCTTCAAGGTTATATTTCCCAATCAGTTGCGGTAACTTAGTAGCTGACTATGTTAGATGGTAATACGACCATGTCAGTGTTGATATGCAGATAAAATATTATAATGAGATTTTTTACTTTTTAAATTATGTAAATATAAAAAACCGAGTTTTTATATTATGAAATCTAAGTTTCTGTTCTCTTAATCAAGCACTCGCTGCTACCTTTTGACTTCACTTGCGTCCCATTAGGATTTACATTTTATAATTCTAGTTGTAGGCAGTTAACTGCATTTGTTTTTGAGTGTTGCATATACACACAAGAACAGATAAACAAAAATACACGGAGGTGTATAACCCAAATATCTTCACAAGTAGGATGAACAGGTATATTCTGGATGGGGTCATTCCACCGTTGACCTCATCTTTACTTCGGTGGCAAGATTGAAGTCAAAAGCAAACCCACCTTAAATTTTTTTTAAATGCTGCTATGGATAATTTCATAGAAAATCCCAAAACACGGCTCAACATTTTTACTTTTATTTCCAGCGACCAAATAGACAGTAATGATCTCAGCAATGAAACAGATTTGTTTGCTTGCGACAAGAGTGACTCCATATCCAGCAGTACGGAGGCCGAGAAGCCTACAGTGACCTGTGAGAAGTACATCAACATTAATAATAATGAGGAAACCAAGATGAAGAAGCCTGCAGTTGTGTACAAGAGACCTAGGAAAAGGTAAGTTCATAATTACATACATACTCTCACACCTTTTTTAGCATAGCGGCAGACAGAAACTATAGAATACTATTTGCTACAATTCTTTTACTTCGTCCATCGTACTATGCATCTGACCTTTTTGAAGGACTTCACGTGTATGTCTTTCTAAAGTGTTCTGACTTGTTTGGCAGATTTTATAAATCCCTTTCGTTAGTTGTTTTCCATCCATTCTCTCGACATGCCCAAACCATCGCGCGTGAAAGCTGTGTCGCTAGAAAAGTATTATTGTCAAAATAGTCGCCATAAACTCAATTGTCATTTAAGGGAATGAGAAGAATTTTTTTATCAAATAACAAGTTATATGCATCTGCCTCATTAGTGTAGTGGTCCGATCCTCAGGTTGAGCAAAGTGTTATTAGGTATTTCTGAATGAAATTCTCAGTAGCAGTCTGAATTTGTGCCCGGTTAATGGCAATAGGCTCGCCCCCTATTACATGGGACCTAAACATACCGGCGAAGTGTCTGTGTAAATTAGTGCATCTCTGCCTAACCTTTCGGGGTACACAGGCGTGATGGTATGTTAAGTTATATGCAGAATGATACAACAGAATTGTCATTGTTCTTTAAAAAAAGGTATGCCAATTACCCTTGTTCCAGATTCAGGAAACGAGTAAAGAAACGCCAATCAAAGTGTACTCGGAGTGATTCGGAGGGTTCCAGTGACGAGGCGCTGCCCCTCAGCCGGATTGTCGAGGTGGACAGCAAATGCATCACCTCAGAGTCTCCCGACAATGTGATGGGCGTACCTAACATCGTCATCCTTACTAGAGGTATATGGCCTGTAGCTATTACCCATATACAACTACACTTCTGCGGCAAACGAGCAGGCGAAGCTACCTTATGGTAAGTAGTCATCGCCGCCCATGGACATCAGCAATACCAAAGGAGTTGCAGATGCGTTGCCGAGCCTATTTAGGGACAGCGAGGGGAAGGAGAAAAGAAGAAGGACGGGGATTGAGGGAGGAATTAAGCCTCCGTCCCTCTCGCTCCCCGAACGAAGCGCATTAGCGAAACGCTACTACTCGGACGTCGGTCTTCTGCGAGAGTATGGTACTTCCCCGGTCAAGCCGGCCCATTCATGCTGCGAACAGCGTGTTCCTACCACAAGCCTATTTAAGGAAAAGGAAAGAGGGACTGAGGGAGGAATTGGGCCTCCGGGGCTTCAATATAATCCTACAAAACGCATATTGCTACTTGACGTCGATATTCAACTTTTCATATTTTATACTTTGTGATATTATATAATAATTTAGAAAATTTTATATATTTATTGGAATGTGAAATGATACTGTGACGTGCAAAGGTTAGTCTCAAATTTTAACTTTAATATAATACATAACATACCATCACTCGTGTAGGCAGTGGTGTACGAATGCACACCCACACTTCGCCGGTATGATTCGAAGTCCCATGTAACAGGGGGCGGCCCTATTGCCATCAAACGGCCACAATTCCGAACTCTGGACTGCTACTAAGAATTTTATAAAAAATTGTCGTGGTAGGACCACGCTGTTCGCAGCATGAATGGGCCGGCTTGACCGGGGAAGTACCACACTCTCGCAGAAGACCGACGTCCGAGTAGTAGCGTTTAGTTACTGCGCTTCGTTCGGTGAGCGAGAGGGCCGGAGGCCCAATTCCTCCCCCAATCCCCTTCCTTCTCCTTTTCTCCTTCCCCTCCCTTTCCCTAAATAGGCTCGGCAACGCATCTGCAACTCCTTTGGTTTTGCAGATGTCCATGGGCGGCAATGACTACTTACCATCAGGTAGCTCGCCTACTCGTTTGCCGAGTTATACCATAAAAAAAAAAAAACCCAATAACACTGCTCGACGTGGGAATTGATCCTAGGACCTCAATAGGCCGGCCGTTTAACTCGCGTATCGCCTGCGCGGTAAGAAGGGAGCGGGGGGAGAAAAATAAATACTTAAAAAAGATACTTATTATTTTATTCTTTGCCAACAATCTCGTCTATCTCGAGATAAATCTTTGGATTATTGACTCCGTGTGTAGCGTTACCCGCTCCCTTCTTACCGCGCAGTCGATACGCGAGCTAAACGGTCGGCCTATAGCATAGCATTGGCGCTTAGGACAACTGGACTAATGAAGCAGTTAAATAAACTTAACATATAAATTTCATTCATTCAAAGCATTCATTTAATGTAAAATTATTATTATTATTTCCTTCCACAGATTTAAAACCAAAAATCCAGGCGGACAAGAAATCCAAAGCAAAAGAGACAACAACAGAAGTCAAACAGAAGACAGAAGTCCCACAGAAGACAGAAGTCCCACAAAAGACAGAAGTCCCACAGAAGACAGTAGTCGCGCTGAAGACAGGAGTGCCTCTTCCCGATAAGAAAGAGATAAAAGAAGAAATAGCATCGCCTTTACAACCGAAAGAAGTTAAAGGGGGTGGCGAGTGGAAGAACTGTGCTATGTGCAGCCTGTCTTTTAGGGGAGAAAGGGGATTGCGGTTAGTAATTTTAACATACCATAACGCCTGTTTTCCCGAAGGGTTAGGCAGAGGTGTACTTAATGTACACCCACAGTTCGCCGGTATGTTTAGGTCGTATGTAATAGGGGGCGAGCCTATTGCCATTCACCGGGCACAAATCCAGACTCCGAGCTGCTACTGAGAATTTATTAGAAAAACCCAATAACAGTTTGCTCGACCTGGGCTCGAGGAGTCCTGGGGATCGAACCCAAGACCTCTAGCGTAGCAGTCGCGATTGGGACCACTAGACTAACGAGGCAGTCAGTAATTTTAACTACATAAATTTTATTCATTATCAGCATAGATCGGAATAGGTAGGGTTTTTTTATGTATTTATCATTGGTTAGAATAATATGTATATTCCCCGAGTCCCGGGATTTAGTTTTTTAGTAATTTTAAATCATAAAAAAACTATTCTCGTCTTCGGGACTAATTACGCGTCTTAACAAAGCGGCATTGTCGCGCGCATGGCAAAAAGTTTTGTAGCGTGCTGTTGACGTAAAATTTACAACGTCACTCATGCGCTTATTGGCTTACAACAACAACTAAATTGGCAACATTTTCACGCGTATTTCTTATGTTCCGAATTTTGGAGATTACTCCTATAATATTGTTAATACGTAAAAAAAAAACTTGTAAAAATATATTCACTATATTATCTGGGTTTCTTTCGAATCAAAATGTTTCTGTATTGATACATTGTCGAGAAATACTAGCATAAAGTTGGGCCGTTTTTCAACGAAAATTGCCAATCTTTGAGCTCGTGTAACTTTTTAACCGTATATTGAAATGAAATTTTATACTACAGGAACACGTATTTTAATGATAAGATTGTTACTGCAAAATTCCAAAGACTTACATTTGTTAATATTCAAGATAAGACCAAACTACGTTTGTATGGAGCGCGGAGCGGATACTATCCTCTTAACTACAGTAATTAGTATCAACAGTGATTGTAAACTGATGTACCCAGTGTTTTTTATTGTATATTGACGCAAGATCTCCGTCGGGTGAGAAACTACTACCGGCTGTCAACAGGTGGATTTGGAACCTTGAATTGGTTGATTTGGAACCTTGAATTGGTTGATTTGGAATTTTTATACATATTGACAAAAATAATGAAATTCAATAAAATCCCGTAGTATCAGTCGGAATCCCGTGGCATATCCATATTAACATCAATGTTTGCGGTTAACGAACCTAAATAGCTCTACTTATTCCGATCACTGTATCAGCCTATACTCATCCTCTGTTGAACGTAGATGTTTTGAAACTTTTGGGTAAAAATCGATCGTACTTTCAATGAATGAAGCGGAGGTAGCCTAATGACTAGGGCGTCTTACCAACCCATTGCTCTACCGACGTGTACCCACTCGTAATACAAGCATTTAGCTTAGTTCAATCACCATCAAATATGTATGAGCAAACAGACTGTTCATAATTATCTGAGCAACTAGAGAAATTAAACCATATCTCAGCGACACAATGGATGTTCAAGTACAAGTTCAAATGCTTTTATTTCAAATAAGCATTTATGAAACGTTATTCTTTTTCAGGCGACACATGACAATGTCACATATTATAAACCTTGAAGAAACCAAGATGTCCAATAAACCGGAGCAACGAGAAAAAACACTTTAGATGGGTAATTCGCATAATGACCACTCGCCATTTTGCGGGCAAAGTTAAAATTATACCTTGTAGTATATTTTCTAGTCCATTTTTAGCAAAAAAAAATACAAAATATTTTTCAAAATGGTGACTGGTCTGAATTTTTATTATTAAAATGTTTTAAAAAATAGTTTATGGAAAGCTAGTTTTGAAAGTTTTCGTAATTTTATTGAAATTATTATTAAAAAAAGAGGTTTGGATGTGGGAAAGAGTGCAATAAGGATATCTAATTATTTCGAAAACCAAGTGCAAAGATTTTATTTATTGTGGTACTTTAAAAAAAACACGTTAGCGGTGATGCAAAACATCGTGATGAAAGCATAATATAATTCCAAACGTTTTTGATGAATAGATAAAAAAAAATAGCAGCAGCATTTAAATTGTAACAACTCGCAAATCTTAACCACTTGGTATTTTGAAATAGGGTACTTCGTAAAGTGTTAGTGCCGATGCTGTTATATATGTGTGCCTTTTTTCACTTTTTATCCTAGTGATTTAATTATAAGCTCTCTAAGAAATTACTTAAATTATTATGTAGCCCTTAAAGGGATTGGCATGATAGAGACCGCTGGCCGGTGTCTACTACTGATTTATCCAATACTAGGATAAATAGTGGGCTATTCAAAATCGTACTTTCTGAAAAAATCTTGTATTAAATACATATTAATTGGATGCAATTTGTAATCCAGTAATCAAAATACTTATAAGTATTAAACTTTTTGGAAGAATAAATATACTTTAAATGTATATTGTCGTCAAAGTTGTACTTCAGCACTAAAATTGTCAAAAGGCCACCTACCTAAAGGTTTTTTTGGTGGTACTTTTTATAACAGCATTGGTACTTTAGTGGCAGGGTGGAAAATATCTGTGATCGTTCGGCGTATTGTGATGTAGGTTAGAGAACAGAAGGACAGACATAGGTTTATTTTTCATATAATATAAAGAAAATTGTACTTATTACCGTTATTTATACTGATTAAAAAAAACTAAGTAAATTTTGTAAATTCGCCGAAATATTTACAGTAGCAAAATCTTTTAACATATTTATTCATTACCAATTGATTTTAAAAATAAACCTATGTCTAAGAATATTGAATGCAAAAAAAATCGGTTTGGCATTTACAAGTACAAAATTTTATTAAGTAAAAAGAGAAAAAATGACATTTTTCTAAAAAGCGAATTATAAATTTGAAAAAAAAAAACATTTAAAAAAATTAGCTTCTTCTATACATAGTTGTAAGGGTTTTTAAAGAAACAACAGAATTCTGATCTGTGTTGCCAGTTAAGGATAAAGTTAAGGGTGTTGCAATATGAAAAAAAAAAGTTTTTTTTTTGTAAACGCGGTGCTATTTTTTTATTTTTAGTCGGGATAATTAGCAGTTTAACTAGTCAGTTAAAGAAACGTTTGCCACTTGTTGTTCCTAGAGTATATTTGTTTTTAAATGTCTTTTTTTAATAGTAACTGATATTTGAACATAAAAAACACGGGTCTCTAAAGGGAGGTGGGATCTAGGATTTTATTCACAATTAGACATTAGACACAGACACAGACAACTGTGTTACAGTTATCAAAAATCATAGATTTGTTTAAATAATAACAAAAACATAATCGGCCTACAATGCTCCCACTGCTGGGACTCAGGCCTCTCTTTATGTGAGGGACTGGGCCGTAATCCACCACGCGGGCCCCGTGCGGGCTGATAGATTTCTATGCGAAAACTCATCAATCGGAACATACGGTGGCCAGCACATCAAGTTACCTCAAAATGTCAAATTTTCTCAGTTGATTTTGAACTTTATTTTTAACAATTTAAGGTTTAAAATCATTTGGAGAAATTTGACAGTTTTGTATACGTTGCCCTGCTGGCGACTGTACATACAAATATACACACTTTCGCATGTATATAAAGTGGAAGTTATTTTATCTGTAAAACTGGTAGTCTACCTGTGACTCAAGTTTCAAGTTCTTTATTGCTTTCATGTGTTACAATAGGTGTTATATTTATATGGGAAGGTACAACATGAAACCCCGTAAGGGCACTGCAACATTATGTAACAAATATTATTATATAACATATATATAAACTCTAGATGCTAGATTAAAAATATGGATAAAAATCGCGATAAAATCCGTAAAAAGTTGTTTTATATCAATGCCTCATATTCGCCTAATATGCCCAAATATCAAAATGTTACATTCAGTTACTATTTAAAAAACACATTTTTCTTTGTAAAGTGTATTGAAAATCTCGACATTATTCCTAATTTTAAACGCATTTTAATTATTAATTATTAGAACTCCAGTTTTTAATGTTAAAATAGGGTTAAAATATTCACAGAACCAAACTGATTTTATAGAGATAAAACATTCAGTAAGCAATTAAGACTGGCCCAGCTAGCCTATAGAATGCTATGTCAACTTATACTGGTTATTGATAAAACACTAACTTTTATTCTGTAACTTTTAATACCTTCATAAGAATTTCATACAAACAAAAATAGCGCCTGAACAAAAATAACAATAGGAGCGCCGGAGGCCCAATTTCTCCCTCAGCCCCCCCCCCTCCTCCTTTTCTCCTTCCCCTCCCTTTTCCTTAAATAGGCTCAGCAACGCATCTTCAATTCTTTTGGTTTGCAGATGTCCATGAGCGGCGATGACTACTTACCATCTGTTAGCTCGCCTGCTCGGTTTCCGAGTTATCCCAAAAAAAATTAAGTCAACGCTCAATATTATGAACTCTACGCGTAACAAAAGAAGACACTAGTTAGGCAAACCAACTTCCGTCTAGTAGGGAGAGGGGAACGGGCGGCGGGGAAATTGAAATGTGTTATCGAACAACGAAATATTGAAGGTCTAGTTAATTACACTAGTACAATGTTGGTTGGCATCAAAAGGTATAATTAAGCAATAAATCTCGTATTCTATTATGGCATGCAAGGCGGTAATTAATTAGTGAATCACTAATGCGAAATAATTTTCAGTAATGGAGTTTATAGTTTCTAATATGACCATACAATCGTCCAGAAAACTAATAAAGTAGAATAATGAAGCAATATTGCTTACATATGATGTATTATCTCTATACCATCAGTCGTTTGAGTAAAAAGGGACGTCAGAAAAAATAAAAGGGTGTATTGAATCGTGTGCTCAATATTTGACCCTAAATATCCCTTTTGCTAGACGAGGCATCAGTTTTGGGTTTCAGATACTGTATTCAAATCTCAGGCAAGTAATTCCTTGCTCAGTGTTTCCTCCCTTTTCCCTAACCGAAGGTAACGATTTGGTTGCATTGTTTAGACCAGGGGTCTCCAAACTACGGCCCGCGGGCCAAATCCGGCCCGCTAGTGCCATCAATCCGGCCCGCAACAGCTTAAGTCGCGCACTCTGCTAGAAATAAAGTTAAGGGCAGAAAAATTTAAACAATTTTGGCCCTTGGAACATACTGAAGTAATCATTATGGCCCGAAGGCTTCAAAGTTTGGAGACCCCTGGTTTAGACAATGTTAAGAGAACACAACCAGTCTATAAGACGGTTGATGATGATGATAATGAAGGGCAGGAAGAATGTGATAAATTTCGCAGACAATTCCACATTCATATATCAAGGTATACAATACCAGTATAAGCTGACCTCGCATTCTAAAGATATTGCTTACAATGCTAGGTCAGCTTATAGTGCCAATATATAGGTGGAATACCATCATTGAATTAAAGTTTTTATTGCTAAGAGATTTGAATACTGTTCGCGAAACCGTATATTATAGTAATTTACCGTAAAAATGGACATTAAACCATTTATAATAATAATATTTTGACCTAAATGATCTCTAGTAAGTGTCATCGGATCTTTTTGGTGCAGTTATGGTGTTGCCATACTATTGATTAAAAAGAATACTATTTTTATTTTTGTCCTATGGTAACTTTAGAGTTCTATATTTAAATGATAGGTAAAAAATATGCGAAGGCATTTGAATTTGATTGTTGTGTCGATTTTTAAATGAAAGAAAATGACGGGGTAATATTTTGACAATTATTAAATTTAATTCTAATTGGTTATATTTGAAATGCGCAATTTATTGTTGGATTGAAATGAATAATGGATTAAAATAAATATGTTGAAGTTAAAAGATCATAATATAATGTTCCTTTTGATCAGTTAACCTCAGAGGTCAACACTTAAAAAAAAAACAACTCTATACTCGGTGAAATTATCAATGTTAGTAATAAGAACTACGTCCATTTGAAAAGTCATATTTTAATAACCCTGGATTTTATTTTCGCGTCTATAACACATTCTAGGTACGGTGGCCAAATTTTCTCAGTCGATTTTGAACTTAATCGTCAACATTTTAAGGTTTAAAATCATTTGGAGAAATTTGACAGTTTTGTATAAGCTAATGTGCCGGCGAGTGTACATGGTACTAGAAATTGCGACATCAATTATAATGTATTTATAATTAATTATTAAAATTTTATGTCGCAATTTCCACTACCTAGTATTAATATAGAAAGCGTACAATTTGCGAAAAAAAACAAGAATAAAGATTTATTCTGGCGCCCAAAATGGGACGATCCGCGTGATGCGATTGATTTTCAGAAATTATCAATAGAATTATGTTACTGTATCAACAGTTCTTATTGTTGTTTTTTTTTTCAAGTAATAGTACAGTCGCCAGCAGGTCAAGGTATACAAAACTGTCAAATTTCTCCAAATGATTTTAAACCTTAAATTGTTGAAGATAAAGTTCAAAATCAACTGAGAAAATTTGACATTTTGTGTTAACTTGATGTGCTGACCACCGTACCTAAACCATACATTTAATATTATTGTGGAATAACAACAATAAATTGCGCATTTACCATCCTTGTTCCTTGAATAAATTTGTTTTTACTTTAATGTAAATATTATTGTTAAATAATGCTGTTAATAAAAACTAGCAAATTATTTTGTTGACAAAATGTTTCCTTGTTTCATAGAGGTCGCTAGTGAGAAAACGCCAGCGCCATCTATTAATAAAAATCGAAAACATTGGCGTTTTCCTATTGTTTGCTAATTATGATAAAATTGATCATTCAATGAGATCCTTAATTATTATTTTAAATTTTGCATAAAAAATTTTTAATGTAAATTTTGCCCAAAAAATTTGCTAGTTTTTAGTCTTACAACCAGCATTCTAAGTTATAAATGCTGTTTGCGTTATATTATAGAGTATTTTTATGTTTTTTCTTTTTTTTTGTTATAGAATTGATAATTTTAGTGCGTCTATATACCATAAGTTCGATGGATTTACTGAAACTGTGGTTTAGATAGGATAAAGAAAGGAATTATGGCTGAAATCTTAGAACTGACGAGGGGACTAACTCACGACCACAAATCAAACTTTTTTTCCAGTATTAAGCTGATCTCGCACTGTACGGGAAGTCTATGCAATTGGAGGTTAACTTATATTGGAAAAGTATATTTTAAATTGACTGCCTCGTTAGTCTAGTGGTCCCAATCGCGACTGCTACGCTAGAGGTCTTGGGTTCGATTCCCAGGTCGAGCAAAGTGCTATTGGGTTTTCTATGAAATTCTCAGTAGCAGCTCTGAGTCTGGATTTGTGCCCGGTGAATGGCAATAGGCTCGCCCCCTATTACATGGAACTAAACATACCGATGAACCGTTGGTGTACATTAAGTACACCTCTGCCTTACCCTTCGGGGAATACAGGCGTGATGGTATGTATATTTAACAAGTTTAGTATAATGTATTCGCAACTGAGTACTCAAACTTTTGCTTTAAAATCGTTATCTTAGCAGATATATAGTGGTGTAAATTGTGAATTCTGCCAAAAACTTTTTTATGTGGTAACTCTGTAAACGAGCAGGCGAGCTACCTGTTGGTGAGTAGTAATCGCCGCCCATGGACATCTGCAAAACCAAAGGAGTTGCAGATGCGTTGCCGAGCTTATTTAGGGAAAGGGAGGGGAAGGAGGAAGGGGATTGAGGAAGGAATTAGGCCTCCGTCCCTCTCGCTCACCGAACGAAGTGCAGTAGCGAAACGCTACTACTCGGACGTCGGTCTTCTGCGAAAGTGTGGTACTTCCCCGGTCAAGCCGGCACATTCATGCTGCGAACAGCGTGGCCCTACCACAACAAACTGACAATTTACACTATCTGCTACTATAACGATTTTTAAACAAAAGCTTTAAAACTCAGGTGTAATACATCTGTTTATGTCGCAATTCCTGCGCAACCTCTAGTTATTTGCATGAACTATACGTCAAAATCCGATCTCTAATAAGCAGACGCTACTAATAGATTTGTTATTGAAACCGGTCGTTTGTTTTTTTCTGTTAGTTTAAACCCACGTCAGAGCTATTATTTTAGCTTCAAAATATTTGAGGAAAGGAATACACAAATCGACGGCTCCTAAGAACAGTTGTATCTGAAAAATAATCCAATTGCGGTACAGTATCCAACTTAAGTTTAATTTGAAAATATAATTATTATTACGAGTATACAATCACTTATGTATGCGGTTGTGCGTCGATGTCCCTTCCAACCTATTTAATTATTTTTGTATTTATGTAGTAGTAGTAAGCCTTGTGATATGACCATAGGACTGCCGTGTCAAAGGTCTCGAGTTCGAATCCAAGGCACGCACCTCTGTATTTTCGACGTCATGTTCGTATTAATAATTAATTATCACGCGCTTAAACGGTGAAGGAAAACATCGTGAGGAAACCTGCATGCCTGAGAGATTTTCTTGACGGCGTGTGAAGTCTGCCAACCCGCAGTAGGCTAGCGTGGTGGACTATAGCCTAATCCCTCTCGTTCTGAGAGGAGACTCGTGCCCAGCAGTGGGACAATGTAATGGGTAGACGTGTGTTTTCCTTACCTCGAATACGGTAGTAGTAGGTAGAAAAAAATGCTAAGAAAATGGCGGTATATAGATTGATAGGCATATTTTGTATTGAAGAGCAGTTTGGGCGTTCTGTATTGATATTTTTGAAGTAGTCGAAAAAAACATCAATTCTTTGGAAAACAAAATGGTTTTGTCGATATACAAATTTTTCGTCTACAGTCTGTTTTTATTGATGATATTGAACTGTATGATCTATAGTGTCGACACAAAAGATGCCTATCATTAAGGCTCTAGACAGACGGACCGCATTTCAACTGCAATCCAATTGCAGTCCGATTGCAGTTCAATTGCAGTCGGCGTGCAATCGTGTGAACTGTGACTGCACGTTTGGTTTGCAGTTCTATTGCAGTCGTGTCAACTGCATTTAAACTGCATCCGAACTGCAATTTGCAGTTGAAATGCAGTCCGTCTGTCTAGAGCCTAAGATGGAATCTCGTGGACCAAAAAAACAAACAGTAATAAATTTCGAAAATCACACATATTGGTTCGGATACGTTTATATACTGTAACTTACTTTAATTTATATATTTTCAATGTACACACGGGCACATATCAAGCTTTACCAATCCAGTTTAGACTGACCTCTCATTGTAAAGATTTTCTTGATGATGCTCTTCGAGCAACACGGTAGGCCTTAGCGATATATTTGGCATTTTGAAGACCGCTGTATTCACTCGCGAGGCTGGATTTGGTTTAGTTAAAAATCCGAGCGGCAACTAGTTTTATTAAATGCGTATGCCCATTTGGGCTTGTACTTTCTTCTTCTTCGAAGTGCCTCTCCAATTACTGGAGGTTGGCCGTCAGTTCGGAAAACTTCAGTCTGTCCTTCGCAAGGCGGAACAGTTCTGCGGCGCTGTTAATGCCGGTCCACTCGCGAATATTGCGCAGCCACGACTTTCTTCTTCGGCCTACTGATCTTTTTCCAGCCACTTTGCCCAACATTATAAGTTGCAGCAGTTGGTATCTATCATGTCGCATAATGTGACCCAGATAACCAACTTTTCTCTGTTTGACGGTCTGCATAATTTGGCGTTTCTGACCGGCTCGGCGGAGAACTTCTTCATTGGTCACTTTATGTGTCCAGCTAATAGCCAGCATACACCTGTAGGCCCACATTTCGAAGGCTTGTACTTTGGCAGAGGGGAACGCTAACGGATGGCTTCTCCCTTTCTGTGTTGCTCGAAGATGATTCTTGATGTGTAGCTGTAGCCGTGTGTAACTCAATTTATAGGATTCCCAAACTGCTCCAATGGTGATTTTTATATTTAAATCTAGTCTAAATCTGTTCATTTTGGTTAAGGCATTGTTATAAGGTGTGGATACATTTCGATATAATTTCAACTACTTAAATATAAGCCATGAGCGTTGTCCGCTCTTTCAATACTGTGTAACCAATTTTCTTAAGGCTTTAGGCGCGAAATTCAAAATTTTCTTGGTTTTTCGCAAATTGTTCGACTATTTAACACATTCTAGGTACGCTGGCCAGCACATCAAGTTACCACAAAATGTCAAATTTTCTCAGTTGATTTTGAACATTATCTTCAAAAACTTAAATCATTTGGAGAAATCTGACAGTTTTGTATACCTTGACCTGCTGGCGACTGTACATGGCAGAAAATGACAATCTACACCTCAATCTCCTACGATAACGTTTTTTTTAGCAAAAATTTTTATGCTTTATTTTGAATAAGTTATTATTGATGTCGCAATTTCGCCTGCCATAGTATCTAGAATGTGGTATAGCCAAGCAAAGTGCGAAAAAAAAAACAAAATTTGAATTTGGCGCCAAAGGCTGACGCTTAAGGCTTTAGCCTTAAGGCACGTTTAGATATAGTTTGTTCGAAATTACTGTGTTTGCCTGAAGTTGTCCGCAAGTGGTTTAGCAGTGGTAAATTTTAATGCTAATAGTCGGTGTAAAGACTGTACGTCGTATATTTCCCATTTGTCATTATTCTCATGTCTTTATTAATTTCGAGTTTAATGTATAAAACACTATTAAGCGAGTTTGCCTGTGACACAGTTCGCAACGGCTAACTTCAGAAGCGGGCAGTTATTTTGTATAAACTGTTATACTAAAATGTCGTTGCCTTTAGTGCATTTGAATATTCAATTTTTGCAATCAATAGCAATGATTTGCAAGCTTCGTAATCTTGTGTTATTTGCACTCGATGTTACAATAGTTATGCTTGTTAAATCGACTATATTTTTGAATAGTCGAATGATCGGATCGTTTTATAGTTGACTAAAATTGGGTAGTCGATTGAATGCCGCTATTTAGTAGACGATTAACGTTGGGGTTTTGGGGTTTTCTGTAAAATTATCAGTAGCAGCTCGGGGTTTGAATTTTTGACCGTTTAATGGCTATCAGCTCGCCCTCTATAAATACATTTCTGCCCCTGGTCCTTTGCAAAAGTCCTGAAAAAGTTCTAAATTAAAATTCATCGTTCATAACAAGTTTGAAATTGTTAGCTTTGCAAACATTCTGTGTTGCCGACCTTTGTCGGCTATTAATTGCGCGTGTTAAATCGACTACTTATTAAATTTTTAAGCGCAAATTCGCTCAATATCTGTAAGATAACTTTTAATGTCAAATTCTAATAGATAGGTAAATTTTGAAAAGAATCTAGGTAGTCTTGCCACGTCGTCGTAATTTTAAATGTAATTGTCTATACATTTTTTTTTGACGAATGAACAAAAATTATGACATCAATTTTTTCAACGCCATCTGTTGACGATTGTTGTAACAAGTTAGGCCGGTCTTACATTAAATTTAAGCACGTTTAATCAGGATTCTAGATGGGTTTTTGGCAAGGCATTTATTTTTTATGCCCAACATGCCTGGGCAGAAACTCATCTATGATCAGGATATGAAAAATGGAGGATTTGGCTGCTTTGGCGCTGACTGCATTTGTTTGTGTAGGGAATTTGCGATAAACGTACGCACGGCCACACATCAAGCTATACAAAACCAGTATAGGCTGGCCTTTCATTGTGCGGAAATCCCTTACGATGGGAGGTCAGTCTAAACTGATTTTGTATAGCTTGATGTGTAGCCGTGTGTACACATTAAGTTATAAAAATGCAGTTTAGGCTGACCTAGCATTGTTAAGGCTTATAGTACAATGAGATTAGCGTATACTGAATTTTAATAGCTTGATACAGTGGTGTAGCGTGGGCGGCATACGAAAGTTGGTCGCAGCAAGCGCCACGATGTTTTAAAAAGAAAGAACTTCCAAATCCAAAACCTCCGCAATGTTACGTGCCAAGCGATTTACTAGTCCAGTTTTAGATTTCATAAATTTGATCTGACTTATACAAAACTATGCTTATTTTTTATTTTATTTTATTATTTTTTTTTAGCTTTTTTTTTTTTTATTATTATTTTTTTTTTTTAGCATGAAATATAGGTATATAAATAGCAATATTTTATACAAAACTACTTATTTAATAAAATGGCAATGGACAGGGGGGATCGGCCCCGGTCGGCGAAATCCCACGCAACGCCACTGGCTTGATATTTCGCCTATAGGTATCCTACTACTGTGGGGCAGTTCTATAAAAAATAGTTACGTTTATAAACAAAAAGAATCGGCAACATTGACTAGTAATTAATTTGCTAAAGTTTGTTCATTCGTCAGGAAAGAAAATCGTTGTTAAGTGAACCCATTCGGCCAAGCCTAGTTAAGTGGATGTACAACGGTTTGGAACAAGTTCGATTGTGATCCAAAATAAAAACGTTTATCAATATTTGATTGGTGCCTTTTATTTACTGTCTTTTCTCGAATAAGTCTGACTTGAACACTGACGCACTATATAAGAATATGCAGTATCGTAACTTCATACAAATGGTCGGAACGCGAGCCATTTGTATGAGCCTCTTTGGTTTTATCTTGAAAAATGACGAACTCCAATACAAACTTTCACCCCCTATTTCAACCCCTTCAAAACTATTTTTTGCAATTAAAGGTAGCCTATGTCCTTGCTCAAGCTTTCGTCTAACCCAGTACTAAATTTCATCAAAATCGGTTGAGTGGTTTAGGTGTGAAAGCGATAACAGACAGACAGAGTTACTTTCGCATTTATAATACTAGCTTTTGCCCGCGACTTCGTCCGCGTGGAATAGTTTTTCCCCAATCCCGTGGGAATTTCCCAAAATATCGTTATAATTTAAAGCCTATATGTTATTCTGATGTATAAACAATAATACTGTAAAGTTTCATCAAAATCGGTTCAGTAGTTTTTGCGTGAAAGAGTAACAAACATCCATCCAACCATCCATCCATCCATCCATCCTCACAAACTTTCACATTTATAATATTAGTAGGATAGGATAGGAAGTAGGATTAGTAGGGATTGTGCTATTTTTTGGTTGCTTGAATTCGTCAATAACGCACCCAGAATTTACATTATTTAAATTACCCGGAAACTCGGAAAGTTAAGTCTATAAAATATTTATATATTCCTACGTTTTTTCTTTCTTTCTTTCTTACTAGGACGTAAATAATGTAGGCGGGTAGCCAGCCCTATGCGTGTTAGCACAATGCGAGGAAAAAACGGTACCGTTACAGTGGCGTAGCACGGGTCGCTAGCACCCGGTGCGGATCCCGAAGTTGCCGCCCCTTCATTTTTTAAATGAATAACAGAAAATGTAGAGCATGATAAAACTAAACTGAAAAGTAAACAAATGTTCTCACATAAAAAAAAAGTAAAATTCATTGTTGATACTGTATTTTATTCCACAACGAAACAATCATAAGATACTTGTTTTTTTAAATATTTTTTTGACCACCTGTGAAATGCCGCCCCCGCCAAAGTGCCGCCCGGTGCGGACCGCACCCCCCGCCCCCCCCACGCTACGCCACTGTACCGTTAAAATGTTTAAATGGGAATCAAATGCCTTATGTTAATTCTTACATTTATTTAAATCATAATGAATCACAATTTATTAATACAAATTACAATTAAGCGCGTAATAATTAAGTATTAATACGCACATGACTTCGAAAAGTCAGACGTGCGTGCCTTGGATTCGAACTCAAGACCTTTGACATGGCAGTCCTATGGTCATATCACAGGGCTATCACTGCACTGCACCTACTAATATTATACAATAAAATGGTAACTGGTTTCATATAAAGTTCGGACAAAATAAGTGTGCGTGTCTGAAGTTAGCCGTTCCGAACGGCGGCGCATGTTAGATTTTGCGCATAATACGTTAAGAGCATTTCTCTTTTTTTTTGCCACTACGTACTTGTGGGATGTCCCATAATTTTGTAGATGAATAACTTTTATAAAATATATAAGTTTCTGTTACCGTTTTGCTTAGGAGCATGTTTATTTTACAAATTCACATAAAATATTTTAAGAATCGTACATAGTATAGTACATAATAAAAATTTTCAACTAAATACAAACCATCGAAATTTACAATGTATGTAAATTCGCATGTCCCATTTTACGTTTCGTTATTTCAAACTCATTTATTTTGATAAAGTTCAAAGAAACTATACCGAAGTTTTTGTTTTAAATTGTTACGTGCGGTATAAAGGTTCTAATTACGTTGCCTTTGGAGTAATTTGTTTTAAATTTTAAAGGATATATGAATTTTAAACTTGTCCCAGAGAAAGTTCCAAAAATGAATTTCAGTTTTTGTTACCCATTTATGATGTGTTAAATTTAGAAAACTGCCATTTAGATACATTATTTATAATTTGGCAACACTGTATGCGCTATTTAAGACGGCCATATTGATTTATAAGTCAGTCCCGTCTCGAGGTTTGAGGCTCAAACACGTGTTCCACTTTTCAAATAAAACTCGCTCCAGTATTTGTGACTGTTTTTTTAAGATAAGCTGAACTTATTTACTACGTGTTTATCATACCATCATAGAAAAACAACTAACATTCAATTTTGGTATAAAGTAATAGGCGTTACTTCAATTTTAACTAACAAATTAATATTTTGAAGAAATTAAACACTTAGTACGTTACTTTTTTTTGTTACTTTTGCATAGTAACGTATAAGCGGAAATTTGAGTAACAAAAACGGAATTATAAAGCTATGTTTACATTCAACAGTACAAAAAAAGCCATTAACTCCGGCAGAAAAAATGGAACGCTATAGAGAAAAATTTAAACAAAACCCGGAAAAGATAGAACAAATTAGGAAAAAAAAATTTGAAAGAATTAAGTCTAAATATAAATATAAAAAAATATTTTCTAATAAACAATAGGCAATGTAGATACAGCTTAGTATTTTCTATTTCGTTACCAACGACTCCTTTTTTGTTACTGTCCCAAAAACACTCGTTCTCATTTTCTGTTTTTTGTATTTATTTATTGTTATAAAACAATATAATTTATAATGGAGCTGAAAGGATGATCAAATTTTTTATAAAAAGTAAGTACAAGCCTTCCATTTTGCTTATTTTTCAAATTATCAAAACTTTAAATTTATTTTATGTCAAGGGTAACAAAAAAAAACTTAAAGCGCCTAATTTAGATATGGTTTTGACTTTTCTTAGACTTTCTTTGCAATTGTGTTATTAAATTAATCATAAAGTTTAAGAAATTCACCATTCGGACAGAGAAGCCGCGAATTTAATGTAATATGTTGACAAATAAAAGTAACAAAATAAAAACCTCAAGCCTGCCTCTATTTTGTTTTTCATAATATTTTCACAAAAATCCTAAATAAAAAATGGGTTCTTGTAAAAAAAATAAAAGTTAATGAAATAAACTATATGTTTTCAAGAAAAAATATAGATTTTTCTTATATTTAAAATTTTGTCGACTTTTTGAAACTGTGGCAAAAAAAAAGAGAAATGCTCTTAAAATATCTACAGTCTGGGGCCGTATTACCGTGTCCGTTACCCAGGCCAGATGTTGTCGAAAATGGTCATTTGAATCTTATAGATAATTAGTTTTGCGGCTTCTGTAATTGTTGCGCACAAAGCCATGTACAAAATATGATAAGAATCCGCTTAACCATTTCAAAGATCTAGCAAAACCAAAAACGTTACCCCAGCAAAATCTTGAATAACTTCGCAACCGATGAAAGAACAAATACAAAATAAGGCACAACATTTACTTCATCTAGACAACTAATTTTATAGCTAGTAATTATTTAAATATTCCCATTAGAAAGAAAAAGGTCTGGCTGGGGTAACGTTACCCCAGCAGGAAATGTTTTTGTGAAATAATTAAAAAACTATAAGCGCAACAAATTTAAAAATGTGCGCAACAATTACAGAAGCCGCAAAACTAATTATCTATAAGATTCAAATGACCATTTTCGACAACATCTGGCCTGGGTAACGCACACCGTATTACCACGTATTAATGCCATCATTTTTACGTTGTGAAAGAGGGACGCCACTATTTAACCTGTAGAGCGGCGTCCCTCTCTCACACCCTAAAAATGATGGCATTAATACGTGGTAATACGGCCCCTGTTCACCACAAATAACTTTACTTCTTTGAAGGTAGCCGTTACAAACTGTCACGCTTGTAAAATAACTTAGTGAAAATAATGTCGAACTTACTTTGACTGCCTCGTTAGTCTAGTGGTCCCAAGCGCGACTGCTACGCTAGAGGTCCCGGGTTCGATCCCCAAGTCAAGCAGTGTTATTGGGGTTTTTCTATGAAATTCTCAGTAGCAGCTTGGAGTTTGGATTTGTGCCCGGTGAATGGCAATAGGCTCGCCCCCTATTACATGGGACAACTAAACACACCGGCGAAGTGTGGATGTACATTAGTACACCTCTACCCGGTACCTCTACCCTCCACTGTCCCTTCGGGGAATACAGTCGTGATGGTGTTAATGAAAAAAAAAAACGAATGACGACCAAGCGAACTTTAATCCGAATCTTCTCTACTATAACTGATTTTATTTGATTTAATCTGATGAAATATCTGAAAAAAATCTGATGTCGGAGCAAGAGCGCCCTTTATAACCCAAGATTTTAAAGTTTTCGCCACATCATCCGACTTCAAACTAATATTGAGAGTGATCGTCTTGTCTAAAAGTTGTCTATCAAAGAAATGTTTGGTACTTTTTATTTGTAAATCGGTCAGTATGGGAGGGTTAGGCCCAAGCAGGTTATCGACGTAGTTTTCGTCATATGTCTTGTTTGTAAAGTCGATACCAGTGTCGGATACGACAGGCATAGGACAGTATTCGGGTATTTCCGTCAAATGTTCGGCGTTCGCGTTCCAAGCGCGGTCATTGATGCGCAAGAGTGACGTTATGTCGCGACCGTATAGATTCGCGTTCTCGTATTTCTTGTAACCTAAACCTGTGGAAAAGAAATACATTTTAGTACAGTGAGCATCAAATATGTATATCTGCACCTCAGATCAAATAAAAAGTTAAGATGGAACTTTGCGAACAAAGAAGTGAGGCCGGCTAAAACTACGCCATGCCGTGTACAACACACAATAACACGCACACAATAACCGGGCACAATTCCAAACTCCGAGCTGCTTCTGAGAATTAAATAGAAAAACTCAATAACACTGCTTGACCTGGGAATCGAACCCAGCACCTCTAGTCACTAATCAAAATATAATAGTTAGTCTAGTGGTCCTAAGCGCGACTGCTACGCTTAATGGCAATAGGCTCGCTCCCTATTACATTGGGTTCGAAACATACTGGATAACTGTGGGTTTTCGGTTGGTGACAGTTAAGAAATACATAATAAATGAAGGCATTAAGACCGCCTTGTACAGTTTTTTTTTGTACTTAAGTATAAATAAATAAATATATTTAAACAGTACACACAAACAAAATAGGATTTTTCTATTCTTTTTTGACCCACAAAAACAATGTACAGCAGCAATATGTACATGTTCCTACCTTCAACGGTGGCCTTCAGCAGCGTTGCCATGGTTACACTAGAAACCAACGCGACCGGCTGACCCGGCGGCGTCGCCACGTATAGCAAGGACCCTTCTTTATAATCTGACACCAATTGTACACTGAGGTATACAAGGTCCCCGAGCAGGAAAGTTTGCACCTGTGAAATAAAAAAAAACTCCATGTAGGTAACATCCCTCGATTTAACGACGAACTCACTAAAGCGTCGAAATCTATTGGCTTTGGTTGGTTTAGCTTGTCTTCCATACAATGATACACTCTACCTCAGATCAAATAAAAAGTTAAGATGGAACTTTGCGAACAAAGAAGTGAGGCTGGCTAAAACTACGCCATGCCGTTTACAAACACAGTTTTATCTTGTCAGTCGAGCTTTCTATAGCTTGATAGCTCGACTGACAAGATAAGGCGTAGTTACTGAAACACCAAACTGATACACCAAATCCTCAATAATGTAGGGTGTTCGGCCTTTTAACCCAAATGTCTGGCCAAACTGGCTGGTCTGTCCGGCTAATAGGTTTGGCGACCTAGCAACCCTATGCTAAAAGGGTCTCCTAAAAAAGATTAAATGAAATTACAAATTAAAAAAAAAAACATTCTTGGATGATAATATTAGTTTTTTTTATACCACTCTAAGATAGCAGATAACAATAGGGCCCATCGTGGTTTCTTTTGATACCATTAATGTGGCAGAAACCCATACAGCCACCCTTATGGCAGGGACGTAGCTACCGCTGTATCTATGATACGGGGCCCCTGGGCTACAGGGTCCCCTTACGTGTGTATGCAAGAATTAGTAAAATGTTATCCACAATGTCACTTAACCCGTCAAGCGCTATATTGTAGACACAATGCAATATTTTGCCGTCATGAGGCAACTAAATGCAGCAGTAAATAAATCTCGTGCTTCCCGGGAAAGAAACACAAAAAAAAAAACAGAAATGCCTATAGTTTTCACTTCAGAAATGACAAAAGTAAAAAAAAGGTATTTTTTTTCCGGGTTAAGCATGCGCCCAAAAGAAAGACATCCTACATCAGTTATAGTGGGATTGCCCCGCTTATAACAATAGTTATGTTATGTAATACAATAGTTGTTACAGTCTTGTTCTTCTGGAAAATAGATTATCCAGTGGAGGGGGTTTACAAAAAATGCCCAAATTTTTTACTTTTCATTTGCTCCCCCCAACTAATTTTGATAGGGCCCTCCTAGGCCTAGCCTCCTACACCACTGCCTGCTGGTAAGCGGTTAACAAAGTCTATGAATAAATAAGCTTTTACAATTATTTAAGAAACATTGACTCTAGGGTAGAATCCAGCAAGAAACTGGACAATCTTTTACTATAAAAGAAAAGTTAACTGGACAATATTTTATTTATTTATTTATTTATTTATTCACATACAACTATTATCACAGGTCTTAACCTAATACAATAGCGTAGTTACAGTACATATAATCTATCTAATATCTAACAGCATGCATAATTTACTTTTATCTTAATACCTATCATACAGACAGTGCTATCATTTATTATTAACTAAGAGTTATTGTACAGTAAGCGGTTCGTGTAAATTCACTCAGTGTGCAGCTAAATAAGTCAACCTGTTGTGATATCGCGTTGAGGGCCCGCTGTGCGCGCGTGAGGGGCGCCTGCTGCAGCAAGTTGGTGCGCGCCACCGGCACACACAACAGTGGCGGCCGCCGCCGACGGAACACGTACTCATCCGGGACACACAATCTAACCATCCCCAGGACAGCTGGATTGTGTATCTTACCACGCATAACTTTAAATACATAAGTGGCGAGGGCTACCTCCCTTCTCACCTCAAGTTTAAAATAGCCAATCATACCTAATAGAAACAAGGTAGGGTACAGTAGTGGGTATCCAGGGTATACACCGTACTGTTTAAAATATATAAATCTTAGAAATTTGTTTTGTATTCGTTCTAACATTAGTTTGTATTTCATTTCATGAGGCGCCCAGATTATAGTATTGCCTTCCAGATGACTTTTCACAAGGGCCTCATATAATGCCCTCAGTGCACAGATGTTGGTAAACTGGTTTGAAAGACGTAACATCATTCCTAAGTTGCGGTATGCTTTCTTACAAACTTTGGTGACATGTGTTTTATAATGTAGGTCTGCAGTGAAGTGCACGCCTAAGTCCCTAACTTCAGTGACGCGTTGCAGCTGAGTTCCGTCCATATAATATTGATAGTGACTCGGATTGCGACTGCGCGTGAACGATAACACTGAACATTTGCCTACGTTGAAATACAGTTTATTTCTATAACTCCATTCAACAACCTTATTTATATCTTGTTGCAGCACCTCATGATCCGCGTTCTGCCCTATTTCGAGAACTAATTTTAAATCGTCGGCAAATAACAAAGGAATAGAATTATTAATTACATTAGATAAGTCGTTGATCATTAAGATGAATAGAAGAGGCCCTAAATTACTACCTTGACTTACACCGGATCTTGTAAAGTAAGGTTCAGAATACTGTCCACTACAGTCAACGTACTGACATCGGTCTCTCAAATAACTGGCGAAAAAGGTCAACGTGTGCGGTGTGCAGCCGACACTGGCCATCTTAGCTAGGAGGATGTCATTGTCCACGGTGTCAAAAGCCTTCCTAAAATCAAAATAGGCAACATCTACTTGATGACCAGCATCCACCGTTGGTACTAAATGTGTCATTAGATCTAGTAAATTCCCTGTTGTCCCCCGCCCAGGACGAAAGCCGTGCTGAGCGTCGGACAGCAGAGAGCTTATTTGTGGGTACAGGCTGTTGTGGATTGCTGACTCAAAAGCTTTAGCTGGAGTACATAAAACCGCCACCGGTCTGTAATCACTGGGTGCAGAACCACCCTTTCCTTTCGGTACTGGGACAACCCTAGTGAGTTTCCAGCGGTCAGGAAACTTACCGGTTCCTATACATGCATTAAATAAGTGTAGCAACGGGTCAATTAAAACTGCACAACAGTCTCTAAAGATAAACGCTGGGATACCGTCAGGCCCTGCAGACTGTTTTGGCGGCAACCGCGCAAGTGCGCGCCGCACGTCAGCAGGCGTCAAAGGCGCGAGGTGCGCCCAGGCGCTCCCGCCCGTGCCCGCGCACGCCGCCTCCACGCTCAACACAGGCGGTTCCGGATTATACACAGACTTAAAGAATTGAGAGAACTCGCGGGCAGATTCATAATCCGACAAAATACGTCCGTCTGCAATTAGCCTTCTACTATACGAATCGCCCTTTCTAGATCTTATGTATCCCCAAAACGCTCGCGGATCCTTAGCCAAATGTGCCTGCACGCGGTTGCGGTACTTATTGTGTGCCAATGCCGTTTCGGCTTTAACTATCGCTCTGTACGAGGCAAATTCCAAATAATCAGACCGCGATTTACTTGACTTATATTTTTTATGCAAATTGTACTTTATTTGAATATTGTTAATAATTTCATGAGTGTACCATACTGGGTAAATACGTCTATTATTAATTGAATTTTTATTATATTTTTTCAACGGAACACACTTGTCAAAAATTTCGTAAATCTTACTATAAAATAAATCTAGAACTAATTCCGGATCACGTAAATGGTATATCTCACTCCATTCTATTTCAGATAGTAAAGTATACATTTGATAAAAGTCGGCTTTCTTAAAATTCCATAACTTACAAGTTGAATGTAAAAACCTACGCATATTATGCGGCGGCTCGCTCGGAGCAGAAGGCGCAGGGGCGAGGGGCGCGTGCGTCGGCGCGCGCCGCTCCACGCATACGGCTAGAGCGGGATGGTAAGCATCCACGGGCAGCATGGCCTCGTCCGCCGCGCTCACCGACACGCCGCCACCGCGCGCGCTCAACACGAGGTCCAACTGCCTATTGTTACAGTTAGGTACAGCGTTACACTGCGTGAACTCACAGTAGGCCATAAAATATTCATAATAATTAGAAACATTGTTACTACACGAGTGCATATTAAAGTCTCCTAATACAACTAAACTATTTTTATATTTGACACACATTTTTTCTAGTATGCTAAACATCAACATATATTCGTTTTCGTCAGTCTTTGGTGGAATATACACAGCACAGCATGTAAATAAAAAACGGTTTTGTATATAAACTGCAGCACCAATTAGTTCAAACTTCATACTGTCTATATCAATATCTCCTGGCACAGTCACTCGTCGCAACTCAAACCGCGGTGTGGCCACTAAAAGTACGCCTCCTTGCTTGCGCCCATCCATACGGTCACATCGTAATATTTGGTATCCAGGGAGCACGAATTCCGTGTTTTGAATAGATTCATTTAGGCCAGTTTCGGTAATAGCGAATAAGTCACATTCCGATGATTCTAGTAGAGACAAAAAATTCGTAGTTTTCGTCCGAAGGCCTCTGACATTTTGATACAAAATATTAAATTGTCGGCTCGGTTTCAAACTTGTTTGTTTTGGTTGAGTGACGAAACCAAATCCATTCAGAGAATTCGACATTAACGGGCCATACTTCTGGGTCACAAAGTTTCTCAAAATTACTTAACGCAGCACCAATCTTAAACGAGGCGTAGTTTCGCTCAGTTTTCGGCGATAATTTTTCAATGATGATTTCAGAATCATTTCCCAATATTTGCTTTAAATACTCCTTCATATTGTCCACTGTAGTGCATTTTTCTAGTCTCCAAACATGCAAAAATTTCGTACGTTCAACTGCTTTTAACGAGGCAATGGAGTTATTACCCCCTTTTTTTATGGGGTTACTTCTTTTTTTATTTATAACTTCTCTCCAATCGTTACTATTGTTGTCACCAACGTTCGCACCCGCTGCTTTCTTGGCCACCGCTGCATAGCTAGTCTCCACGGGTGTAGGTGTAGAGAGCGCGGGCGCCTGCGCGTATTTGTCCATATTGCTGGAGCGAGACGAAACAGCCGGTGTAGCAGTACAACTTGGTATTGTAGATATTGGTAGTGGATTTAGGCCCTTGCTATTTTCATTTTTGTTGCTCGTCAACAATCTCTCCGATTTTAAATTTTTAAGTTGCTGCTCATAAGAACTACATTTAATATTAGCTTCCTTTAACTCTTCTCTCAATTTACTATTTTCTAGCGCCAGCACGGCCACAGTGTCTTTAATTTCCTGTATAATATTGGTTTCAAAAGCACTGAATTTCGCAAGGATTACACTATTAACTTTATCAATTATCTCATCCGAAGACAGTGATTTTACTTGCGTCTGAGAAACATTTTCGTTGAAAGATTGGTTTGGTTCCAGGATTCCAGCGCCAGCGGTCCGAACACCACGTACTGGTGTGTCATCTGTTACCCGGATACGTTTGGTTACATTAAGACACGAATCACACTTGAAATTACGTTTTAATAGTACCTGATCTACTTTTGATCTTTTGATCTTTTATTTTGATCTTTTACTATAAAAGAAAATTAAACAATACTTACATCAGGTCTCATATTCTTTTTGGTCTTCCGAAGAGCCTGTGTTATTCTACCAGGCATAGCCCGTATTGTCATTGTCACTGGTTCTTCTACAGTCTTCTCTGACAGTTTTATTACATGCCAAGTGCGAGATTGGGCAGCTACCACTGGAAAAATCAAAAAGTATGTAAGTGTTTGATGAGCGAGTTTTTGGATCTGATTCCCCTGATAATGTGGTTAAAATTAAAAATATTCAGGGCTGATGTATGTACTTACTGAAATTGAATTGAAAACTGAATTGCTCTAATGGTCCTAAGCTCTACCCCTGTACTAGAAGTCCTGGTTTTAATTCCCCAGTTGAGTAGCGTTATTGGGTTTTTCTATTAAATTCTCAGTAGCAGCCCAGAGTTAGGATTTGAGTCTGTATAATGGCAATAAGCTCGTTCCATATACTTAAACATACTTTAAGTGTATGTAAGTACATCTCTGCCTAACCCTTTGGGGAATGCAGGTAAGATGGTATATTATCCTTCACAGATTATACTCACATTTTAACCTCAATCTAGCAACAATATCTTCAATCTCGTCATCATTAAGTTGTTTGGAGACATGTTTACAGAGCACCCGGGCAATGCTGGATGGTTGCATTGGGAGATGGGCATTACAGACCGCCTGGGACAGGTCCCGCCACCGAATGCCGAATTCTGGCAAAGCAGCCATACCGAAAACTTCTATAGGCATTCTGGTTATAATGCTTTGAAGTTCTGATAACTCTGAAATTTAAAAAAAAACAATAACATGATGATAACATTGCTTTGCAGTGTTTATTAAAAAGAAAACAAGGACGTGGATGATTATTCATTAGATTTGTTTTTAATATTTGAGCATGGAAATAAATAAAAAATACTTAATTCCGTTCGTATATGTAACTGTATTCGACTGCTTAGCAGTGAATTATCCATTTCTTTCGTTAAGATATACTAACTGAGTAGGTAAACTCGAAAATTAAAACTCGGGTAATGTATGAAACATTTATATTTATGTAACACCTTTGTACTACAAGAATGCAATGTTTATATGATTATGATTATGATCATGTTGAATTTACTTACTGTTCTTAGTGGCGGTCTGCATTTTAGTAGCCCGTAATGAACTTCCTCTTTAATGTATTACACGTGCACACTTAGTTCGACACGGTTTAAAAAATAAAATTAAAAATTATAGGTTTCTCACTTTATTTACAACACAAAAATAGCCGTTAGCAAATTGGCGTGTTGACATTATTTTGAATTTGAATCGGAATTGACTATTGGTTTATTCTTTATTCCCGTACCATGGATACTAGGTCTTTGGCTTCAAAAATAGAAAACATGAGCTAATTTATACGGTTTTCTGTACAATAAGAAGTCAAATGTGTAGTCACAAAATAAATACCTTTTTTTTGTGTTGTAGTCCTGCACACTTACCCACCCAGCCCCGCTAGCTCAAGGGCTCTTTTTGAGAGAACCAAAAAGGTATCGCTTAGATTTCTGTGAGTTTTTCCATAGCAGGAAATTAAATGAAACAAGTTCTTTTACATATACCTATGTAATTAAAATTATTTAATAATTCTTTAATGTGTAAAGTGTGTCATTCATATACGCAACGGTCAAATTTATGATGGTGTTGATGTTTTTTTAATGTAAATGATAGCTATTTACATATGTACTAAAATTTTTTTTAACAAATAACTCGTTCAAGACCTAAAAATAAAAAATCTACGATAATACCTAGTTCTCTACCGTTTCAACACAAACTATTTAAACAACTTTATCTTTAACGGTTACATGAAATCCAATTTGAAGTTTAATTTTTTAGTAAAGTTGTAATAGTTTGTACTCATACATTTTATTTTAAAAGACATTGCACCCCAGAAAGATTTTCTTGTTTTGTGGATACAATTATAAACACAAAATATACAGAACAATAACTTTTTTTCGTGTGGGAATTTGCGAAGAAGCCTATGAGCTACCACGCCGACGTGCTTACATGTTGTTACAAGTGTTCATAAAACATTGCCTGAACCTTCTAGAAGAAGGCCTTGAAATTATGTGTCATAGGCTTAGCTTCTCATTATAACAATTGGGTTAAAGTAATGTAATATGGAAAGAAATATATATTCGGTGTCGATATAGTCGCCTGCACCCTTAAGGTGGATCTTTTCGCCATGGGCGCTAAATTCAATCTTTTTTAGGTTTTTCACAAAATTGATCGTATAAATAAATATAGCATATTCTAGGATTTATTAAAGTAACTATTTGACGCCCAAGGCGACACGATCAATCATACAGGAGCCGTATTACTACGTATTAATGCCATCATTTTTAGGTTGTGAGAGAGGGATGCCGCTCTACAGGTTAAATAGTGGCGTCCCTCTTTCACAACGTAAAAATGATGGCATTAATTAATACGTGGTAATACGGCCCCAGGTGTGATTCGTGTGATTATACTTCTGCGTTTTGGGTGTAAGCTTAAATGGGCCGCCACGGTAAACAAAGGCTGGAATCAATGTTATTAAATTGATAAATCAATTTTATCAATATTCTGAAAGAAAGGGAATCTCATGAGTTCGTAAGGAAATACCAAAAATAAATAAAATGGTGATAAATCATATTTAATAAACTTACGGAGTGTACACACAGCTCCAGGTCAACCTATTCAAAACCAGTTTACGCTGACCTCTTATTGCATGAGAAGCTTATACAATGCGAGATCAGCTTAAGCTGGATTTGTATAGGTTGACCTGTAGCCGTGTGTACCTAACCTAAATTAACATACATTTTTTTTAATTATCAAACACTAGCAATTTTTTATAACTTTACACAAAAAAAACACATTATTTAAATTATCGATATATTTTTATCGACTTCATCATATCTCTAACAATTTTAATTTTCACTGAATTTCACGCGTCTGCCATGCCAAATGTACATATTTACATATTATTGATTTAGTCATTGTTTTGAGAGGTATTAAAAATATTACCTACGTTATTAATAAAACATTGCAATTTAACATACCTTACTTATTATACTTGATTTTATACAATTTATTAAATTATGCAGCTGTCCATCGTAGAGAGAGGGTATCACTAGAGGGTGTCCGACTATACCCTGCTAATTGTGTCAAGGCATCCCATGATACTGGTAGTCTTAGCAACAATTTTACAATGTACAGTCAGCACATCAGGTTATACAAAAGTGTCAAATTACTCCGAATGATTTTAAACCTTACTAGGTTAACGATTAAGTTCAAAATCGACTGAGAAAATTTGATATTTTGTGGTAGCCTGATGTGCTGGCGACTGTACCTACAAGTTCGTTCAAAATAACTGAGCGTTTCTAACTGAAGTAAGCCGTTCCGAATTACCTCGTAGATAAAACCATATAATTATGTTTTTTTTTTTTATACAATAAATATTGAAGTTAGTAAAGAAAATAATAGTAAGTAATCACAAATGTGAAACATATACGTATGCACGGCTACACATCAAGCTATACAAAAACCAGTATAGGCTGGTCTTGAATTGTGCGTAAAACCTTTACAATGGGAGGTCAGTCTAAACTGGTTTAGTATAGCTTGATGTGTAGCCGTGTGTACGACCCCAATTGTCTTTATACTGACTCTTTCTTTTAAAAACCACTTGCGGATAACTTCCGACCCGCCCAGTTATAACGAATGAACTTGAAACATTGCAGCCCTTTGCAGACACTGCCATAGCAATATAAACCTTAAGCCATAATAAAAGAGCACAACCTCCGTTGTCACTAGTTAATTTTAAGTTTTTAAAATCTATTTATTTATTTACAAATTGATAATCCGTCTGTAAAATCTAGAGAAACGATTTCGTGAGGTTCAGAATTTTGTAGTAAATTGTACTTTTTTTATAGTTAGGAAAGTATTTCCAATAGCTGTTGATTTTCTATTTTTTCCTGCCTCTAATGGTGTAACATGTCTTTTTGTAAATTACTATTCAAGTCAACCACAGTGCAATCCATAGCAAAAAAAATAAACAAAAAAAGTTCATTTTTTAGAATTTTATTTTATGTAAGGCATTAAATTATTTAAAAAATATATAGTCATGAGTCACATTATCGTGTAAAAACCCAAAACAGTTCATATTTTTATACTACATACGGTTTTATTTACTTGCATGTTATATTAGAGCTAGAGAAATATTGAACTCCTGTTCAGTACGCACGGCTTCACATCAAGCTATAACAAAACCAGTATAGGCTGGCCTTACATTCTGCAGAAAACCTTTACCATGGGAGGTCAGTTTAAACTGGTTTTGTATAAAGCTTGGTCTAAAGCTTGTGTAGCCGTTTTATCAAAATTTTTTATTATACAAAAATATGAAAATTACTCTAATATTGCTTGCGTAATAGAATAATTAATGTTTAGATATTAGATCTCGGCAGAGTTCTTACTATTTTAACGACATTATTTTTTATATAACATGTATACGCCTGCATCACCGACGGGTTAGGTAGAGATGTACACCCAGAGTTTGAATAGTCCCGTGTCATATAAGCATAAGCGGACTATAATGTTCCCACTGTTGGGACACAGGCCTCCTCTCGGTGAGAGGGAGTGGGCCGCAATCCACCACGCGGGCCCAGTGCGGGTTGGTAGATGTCACATGTCTTTGAATTTTTGGTTCTAGGACATGCCGGTTTCCTCACGATCTTTTCCTTCATCGTTTTTGAAGCAGTGATCATGAAATAATTTACACAAAAGTGCCTGTGTGTGTTCGAACCTACGACCTACAACATGCAGGTCGCGAGCGACACCACTGGGCCACCACCGCTGCAGCTGATTGGTTTGAAACATTAGTACATCTCTGCCTATTCCCATATCGGTATACTGGCGAGATAATGTTTATCTATTTCTAGTCCGAAACGAAAATAATATTTATGTACAATATTACATTAAAGTTGAACACAAATTATTTGTATATCAGTAGCGAACCGTTCATAAATTTTAGGTTAAACATTCCTAAATTATCTCTATGGAAGTACATACAGTAGTTTTCAAGATTTCGCTGAAAAAACACATTCACAGGGGCGGTGGCTTTTTTTTATATAATATGTGACCCAAAACATGCACGCAAATAAAACCTCAAACGATCATCATCAATCATAAACTTGACAGCACTCCAAAAAAAAAGAAACATTCAAATTTTCAAAATTAGAATGTTACAGTCATTCTCTTGTTCTTTCACTTCGTATTTTATTTCTTTTGCTTTGAAATGTTTAGGGGTGATAGGCACTTCTTTTGTTACCTTTGGAGATTTAGGGGAATTGTCTCTGGGTGATTTAACTTTGAACTGTCCAATCTTAGTTTTGACAACCTCTTTCTTTTTCACATTAGTTTTAGGCCTTGGTGTACTCGTGTTTGTATCCGTAACGCATTTAAAGTTTTGATCTACGAAATTCTTGTATGAATCGTTGAACGAAGAAGGGGATTGGAGGAGAGACCGATGAACGGTAGTTGGTGCGGACTCCTCTTCTATTTTACTCTCCGGTTGTATTTCTACTTTTTTTGGTAGAGTTTTCTGTGGAAGTTCTTGAACTTTTTTCTTTTGTAGAGCTACTTCAATAACTTTTTTTGGTGTACTTTTTTGGGGAGTTTCCTCAATCTTTTTCTTCAGCACACTCTTTTGTGGAGTTTCTTTTTCTTCAATTTTCTGCGCAACACTCTTGCTGAAAGACACAGATTTACTCAGTGCAGGACTTTTCGTAGTTACTGCCGGACTACTTCGAAGTCTGGAGTTAATAGCGTTCTCATCTGAACTCGAAATTGTCCTTTCGATTGAAGGAATCCTTTTAACCTTTTTTACTTCTACCTTCTTAGTATCTGTTGCTACCGTACTGAGTTTACGCTTAGCTGGGATTGGTTTCAAGCTATCCAAAGTCCTTGTTATCTGTGCGTCAGTCAAACATTTGCTGATGAATGGTGTGGTACGGTCTTCACTTTGATAATGTTTTAATACTGACGTCATTTCCAGGGCTTTTCCAAGCAACTCTTTTAGAGTGATCACATCAACTTTAGCTGCATCAAACACTATGCATGTGACCATCTTTTTAAACTGTAGATACAGGTCATTGTCATCTGCTGCGTCCAGCTGTAGGTCCTCAGCTTCTCTTGTGTAGAATGATATGCAGTACTGGTTATATTCATTCAGCTGAATGTTCTCAACGGTGTGTCCGTGGTGTTCTTTGTAGTACCACACATGAATGCCTTTTGTGTATTCCCTAGCTACGACACTGGATGGGCAAAGGTTGGTTGTCTCAGAGTCCGAGTGGTGAGAACAGTGGTATATTTCTTTAGTTTGTAGGTTGTTTAGTCTTATCAATTCGATTTTGGCTTTTTCCTGAAGATCGGCTTTCCAGGATGTGAATACTGGAATAAATATTAAATTTTAGTGTGGTTAACAATTTAATGGAAACAAACCATTATATTAGTTCTCCTTTTCTACACATTAAAGTGTATAGTCCTGCGGTTTCCACAAACAGGTAAAACTCACTGACAATACTGTTTGGACTTTAGACCATGATTCCCTGAATTTGTTCTGGCATTACTTCTTAGAATGTTAGATAGGAAATGCATCTAACCCTGCATTCCCACTGATGACAAAACATTTTGCAAATATCTAAGTCTCAAAGAGTGAGAGGGATAGGTAGCTGGTAGCAATGTCAGTGGAAATGCAAGGTTATGAATGATCCAGCACTATCTAGTTGAAAAACATGTAAAACTTTGACTTGTTAAAGACCTTTTAAAAGTTAATTCTACAATCTGCCTACTAAAACGGCCAGGGGTACATATTATGTGGGTATGTGTAAGCATAAGCTTAAAGTTTGCGCTGTGGATGACCCATATTCCATTGCAATAGTAGTGCAACTGAATGGCATGAAGTGGTATTAATAACCGGGATACAACAGTGCACCACAGTGACCTAAAGATCATCATCAGCAACATTAAGAGTCATGAATGTCATAGTTTTTAAGTTATACCCTTAAATCCATATTTTATACATTCTATCACCCATGTTCCTCGAATGGTTACGCAGACTTAGACTAAAGTACATCCAGATTTAGCCAGTATGTTTAACCTGTTGCCAGCAGTCAGGCACAAATCCAAACATCCAATAACACCGCTCCATCTGGGAATTCAATATTGGAGGACATGCTATTATGGCCTCTAGTTAGGCACTTAGATTTTCTAGACTAATGAGGCAGTCCATTTTATATTTTAAAATAAGTAAATATAGTACCATCTCGAGAGGGGAAGAAATAATTCTGTGCGCCATCCGCATGGAGGCCTTTGACATGATGTTGGAACAGCACCAGCCCACTGAACACCTGCTCGCACCCCAGACACAGGTACTGGTCCCTGTTAGCCAGCTGCTTCGGACAACTGTGTGGTTCCGATGACCGTATCTCCGTTCGGCATGATGCACACATCTCAATGCGTATCGGTTTTACTAATTGAGGAGAGTTTGGCATTCTGGAAATAAAACATACTAATAAAAATCTGACTTCATTATATATTTTTGGAGTTGATTAATATAAATAACCTTTATATAGTGGATTAAAAAAAGGATTCATGCTAACATAATGTTTGCATACATAAACTTTTAGAAGCGGTGGTAGCCTAATGGCTAGGGCATCGGACTAGCGATCATGTGGTTACCGGTTCGAACCCCACCCATTGCACTACCGATGTGAACTCACTCGTAACACAAGCATTTAGCTTAGCACAAGGGGTTAACAAGAATACTAGTAATGTGTGACCCACATTGCTAGTAAATCTTTATAAAAAAAAAACCTGTATGCCAAAAATTTTCTTGTTTGTTTAATATAATTGTCCCACTGCTGGGAATGGGTCACCTCTCGGTAGGAGAGGGATTAGGCTATACTACTATTGTCCGCCATGCTGGCCCAATGCAGATTGGCCGACTTTACAACAACCAATGGAGTCACTGAATTATAATGTAGTCTTAATCAGTCTCTTTAGTTTCTTGACAACAACATGCCAACATGAGCTATTGTGTAACTACAAACTAAAACTAAATACTTACACCTTCATCCCTTTCTCATCAACACAGTGGTTCTTCTGTATGTGTCTGAACGCCGTGAAATACACAGGAAACTTTTCCTTACACACTGGGCACTCAAACTCAGGTTTCTTCGACACAGTAGACAATTTTCCCGCGAAATCCGGCGATTTCTCCGTTTCTTCAGTTTTCTTTTCATGTTTAGATGCAGGCGAAGGATTAACCCTCTTCAACATATGCATAGGAAGCACTTTCTTCCGCAACGGCGTGGTTTCTTGCCTTTTACGTGCGATACGCTTTGCACCATCCGTTTTCAAAATATGCAAGAACTTAAAATGCGACTTCAGTGCTGATGCATTGAGAAATTTTCGCCCGCATTCGTCGCACTTGACCGTTGGACGCACTTTATTTATCTGTTCAGGCGTCTTGGCTCCCATTTTGCAAGCTTCATTTAGTTTTGTAACTGTATAAACTGTTTATTTTAGTTAGCTCGCAATTGCTGGGCAGACTTTTATCAAAGGAAGCGCCAGGGAGATAAAAAAAAAAGCTAAATAGATCACGCGTTCCATCTAAATTTGTTTTATCAAAAGATAATTTTAAGCATGAATCGTACAAAGATGGCGTCGTCTACGATTCCGTTTCTTTTAAAGAGATTAATAGACGTTATCGACTTGTATAATATTATGAAACTAAAATATTTCTTAGAAATGTAATAAAAACCATTTTCTTGCTCAATTTTAAAAATTCATTACGTTTCATGGAGCTTTCTAAAAATTAGCTGTTTCTTGAAAATGAGCGTTTTTTTCATCGCAATTATAAAGTTCATGTTGCAAACAGAATAATTAATGAATTTGGAACGTAACTGCAATGACGCGACATGGTGACATTTACTAGATTTTTAATTTTTAAATCAGTTTCGTCTGGAAATGATGCCTTGACACATTGTCTTTATGTCAGTATATACCATACATGACCGTCACAAACAAGGTTATAAATGTTCCTTTTCCTATATGTACGCGTCAAGCTATACAGTTGCACTTTATATAAAAAATCACCGCTTGATTTAACGACGCAGAAGGGACAATAATATAAAGCAGTACATAGTCGCGGGGTATGGGTTTTACCGGTTGTCACCGTTATTTTTCTTTCATATCGGCACTAAGGGTATATTGAATTTATAAAACCTTTATATCAGTAGCAATCTGCCAGGGAAACTCCCGATAAAATCGGTCAAGTTGTTTCGGAGATCAGCCGGAACAAAGAGACGAAAATAAGTAGTAAAAACTGTTGTTTTGAGATTTTATTTATATTTAAATGATGTTAAAGTACAAACCAGTCACATAATTCTTTGAAATAATAATAATAATAATAAATTGGACCCTGTTCCCGATACTGGTGGATGACTATTTTTTATATTTTTAAGTTATTTGTAAAAATAGTTAAAATTTAAATTAATATTTTTAAATAGACTTAACATAAATGTTTTTTTTTTATTTCAATATTGCTTTATTAAAATAGTCTGTATGTATTTATAATTGTGTTTTTCTAAAAAATAACTATCTGTTTTAGGGATTTTCAAGTTTTAGGTGTAGAAATAGTAAATAACACAAAAATCTTATTTTATATACATTTTATTCCTCCATAGCTTGCACACCCCATAGCTTTATTTCATCTTCACAGGCGGTAACTAAGCAATTATCAGTTGGGTGATGATTTAGTGATACAACTGGTTTATTTTCACTATGCCTCAATTTCAGAGTACATTGACTGCTAATTAGATCATAGAAGAATACTTCTCCAGAGGCTGACCCACAAATTATATGACTATCTTTCTCATTCACAGCATTTTCTAATAAATAATCCCTACTTTCATGTCCTGAAAAAGTATTTAATATTTCTCCGGTGTCCTTGTCAAACAATTTGATAGTACTGTCTGCACAACTTAAGATATAACATTGCCCATCCCTAGTTAGGCTCCCATAGGTAACAATATGTCCAATATAATCAGAAACCATCTTCCCCATCCGTATATCATACAGCCTTGTATGACAGTCTACAGATGTAGTCAAAACTTCATGGTCGGTAACCTGGATGGAAGTAATAGTGTCCTTTGCATCTTTTAAAACTTGTACCGGCTCTTGTCTACGGCTTATCACGTCCCAGAAGCAGACGGTATTGTCGATGGATCCAGAAACAGCCATCGTAGATTCTTCGTTATATTGTATACAAGTTACTGAACTGGCGTGCCCCCGGTAGCGTCGTAGCGGTTGTCCAGTTGTTACATCCCACAAAATAACAGATTTATCAACACTGCAGGATATAATTTGACTGCTGTCACACGACCCTGCAGCATCTAGCACCTCATTTGCGTGCCCTCCATAAGTTTTCAGTAATATTTGGCGATGTGGATTCCACAGTTTTATTTTCTTATCTGCGCCGCATGTTAGGCAATATGAGCCATCAACGTTGAACCGGACGGCCCGAACCACTTGTTGCTTGCATTTAAGTGTAGCTAATGTTGTTAGTTCAGTCATTTTTCAATTATTTTTGTAAATAAATGAGACGTAAACTGGAATCTCAAAATAACATTGTTTTGAATGTTATGACAAATGTCAACGTCAACTTTTATGTCAAGATGAAAATGTCACAAGATATTTTCCGGAAGTTCGGAAAGGTTTTCCATAATAAAAGCACAGTAGAATAAAAAAAAATATAATTATTTATTTATTTGTATTCCACATTACCGAAAAAATTAAGTCTGTTACATTAAATATAAACCCCACCGACATTTTGGTACAAAGAAAAAATAATTTAAAAGCAACGTTAAACAGCGCCATCTGCTATCGATTTTCCGTACGTATAAACGCCACCTGCAGATATTTCCACGCAAAACAGGCAGCCATTGTATTCTGAAATGACTGCAATGCCCGGTCACTACTTTAGCCACCGTAGGTATCTACCTGTAGTATTATGCCGTAACAATTCATTATGTATGTGTTTACATTGACACACTGACTCAGTTCTATTATGTGCGTTTATATATTATGTATATATGTGTGCGTTACACGCCCACAGTGCGTCTTGTATAAGCAAAATGGGCAAGCGATTCGCTTGCGAAATTTCAGATGTTTCAGATTGTAATGAAACTTAAAATGGAGCAATTGACGCATTCTGCGTCTGTCAAAGGGTTATTTAATTGAACTTACCAACATTAAGCATTGATATTGCGTTGGCATGAAAAAAAAGTTAGTCGCAAAGGTCGCTTTGATCATCATTCCTAATTATACTCTTTATAATAGCATTAGACAAATGTAATACTTATAAATATATACGTCTAACTTATCTATATAATTTAATTATGTTAAAAATGTAAACTAATATGACATAACATTAAATAAAAGAAATAGAGTAAGGAAATTGTTTAACGATATTTTTAGGTGAATACGTATAATAGCTAATTTTCCTTTGCAGCTATGTAGTGTGAATATAGAATTAGTATTTACTTTAAAATGCATCTATTCTAGGTGAACCCAGGACCTCTAGCGTGCTAGCGGGACGGGTGAGAGTAACCCAAAATTTCAATGACTTTCATTGTTTATAAATTCAAGATAGGACCAAACTACTTTTGTATGGAGCGGAGACTAGACTCTTAAATATATTATTTCGTTTTATTTTTCAGAGGCAAAGTGCGAGATTTGATCAAAGATTCGGCAAACCATTAAAACACACAAGTACATGATACCATGTGATTAGGAGCTAAGCCACTAAGGTACTAAGGTACTTATATCGGAAAAAAAATAAGATGACATTAACGTTATTCGTCCAATTTTACATTTAACTTCTTTCTATGCTCAGCTTCTAATGGTCGTAGCGTGATGTTATATAGCCCATAACCTTCCTCGATAAATGGATTATCTAACACTGAAATATTTTTTCAAATCTGACCAGTAGTTCCTGAGATATCTCAGCATAATGCTGAGACATTAGTAAGTATAGATCCTAGTTGTCCAGAAGCTCATATATCATTTAAATAGGTAACTATTGTAAAAGCTTCTCTGTCCATCTCCTTACTTTAAGAAAAGATGCTGCATTGCGATTACCTTGGACAATATCGCATTGCAGTTGGCAAGTGTTCAGCCGAAATAACAGCCATATAACGGACAATATAGTATATATAAAAGCTATTTACTTATTTGCATAAGCAGACTGCCTCGTTGGTCTAGTGGTCCCAATCGCGACTGCTACGCTAGAGGTCTTGGGTTCGATCACCAGGTCGAGCAAAGTGTTATTGAGTTTTTCTATGAAATTCTCAGTAGCAGCTCGGAGTCTCGATTTGTGCCCGGTGAATGGCAATAGGCTCGCCCCCTATTACATGGGACCCAAACATACCGGCGAACTGTGGGTGTACATTAAGTGCACCTCTGCCTAACCCTTCGGGGAATACAGGCGTGATGGTATGTTATGTTATGTATGTTATGTTATGAATAAGCATATTTAATGATAAGTCTATAATGTTAAGAATTAAAATACATTTACACTATTTACATATTTAACAAAAAAAATATATACAAAAAACAGTGGGCGCGACTAGGCGTCAAAGTACTCCTTGGCATCGCTGTCGTATTTATTTATTTAAGATATGTATTACTTGATTTATATGTTGTGTATTTAGTTTATTTATTTTTATTTTGTATTTTTTAATGATAAATGTAGTCCACTTTATAGATACCCTGTCTACCACTACTTATTCAGTTACGATCACTGTAAAGTTTGCTGTTACCCCGCGTTTCCACTGATGACAAAACATGTTGCAAACAGCTACCTATCCCACTCACTCTTTGAGACTTAGATAGATGTTTGCAACATGTATTGTTGTCAGTGAAAACGCGGGGTTAGAAAACATTTTTTTTTACACAGTTTAATTTCTTTTTATGAGTGTACAATAATGTTTTTTTGTGAGCTCGGGATTGATCGCATAGAAAAAGATGTTGTTGTTCATATCTAATGATATCCAACGAATATCCATTTAATTAGTAACGGTTTATAAAAAAAAACAACCTGTCCCAACCGCGCACAGCACAGTCGTTTAAATATCGAAATCCCACCTTTTTTCTTTTACCCCGCGTTGCCACTGACGACAAAACATGTTGCAAACGGCTACCTATCCCACTCACTCTTGAAGAGTTAGAAGAAGGAAGAAAATGTTTAAATGTTAGTGAAAACTAAGTACATAAAAATCCATTGCTTGGTTTAGAAGAAGCTAGCGGAGATACAGACAGATGGAAACAGCGACTTTCCTTACAACTACTTACTATGTATATCTATGAGTTTTTTTTTTCAGCTCTGAGCATAGATACAGTTTTTTCGAAATAAGTAAGCCGATCGGAAGTTAGCCGTTCCGAACTAACGCGGTGAAAAAATCGTTTAATTAAGTGTTTTATTACATAAATATCGATATTAGTAAACAAAATATTTAAAAATGAGAAACATATACGACTCTAATTATCTTTTCACCGACTCTTTCTATTAAAATTTACCACTTCTAAACCTCTTGCAGACAACTTCCGATCGGCTTATTTCGAACAAACTGTAGATAGATAGATACCTAGATAGAATATTCTTTATTGTACACCAAAAACAATGACAAGTACATACATGTTGTTAATTATAGACTAGTACAATGGGCGGTCTTATTGCTAAAAGCGATCTCTTAGAGCACAGGACAAGGGAACACGAATACCAATGCGGATTTTGGTACTGGACATCGTGTAACAATTTAAAAGAAAAGTAAAGGATAAATGACACTTGTCTTACTAGTCAATGTTTAATTTTTTTTAGAACTAGATGGCGTTGGCATTTCCTATCTGACGACCTATGAGAAGAAATGCCGAAACAAACTCAGAGAATCATGGTGGAAAATGTCTGAACATGCCTTTTGAAGAAAGAGTCATAGGAGCTTTGAGCTGGTAGTATGTAACTATGTACACACGGCTACAGGTACAACACAAGGTACAACCTATACAAATCCAACTTAAGCTGATCTTACATTATGTAGACTTCCCATACAATAAGAGGCCAGCATAAACTGGTTTTATATATCTTAATGTGTAGCCGTGCGTACTCCATAAAAAGTTTTCAAATACAAAAAATACTAACTGGAAAAGGAAAGTCATTAAAATAAATCAATTAGTTACAATCCGTTTTCAAAACTCTTTAATTTTCGGAGTGTTGAACATTTTCCTTGAAACGTTATAAGAAGAAAACACATTATTAACGTAACTTTTTAGTCTTCGTTTTGGCAATTGAATAACTTTCTATATCCAAATAATGACAATGGAAAAAAATATTCAATGAAAATGACAATAAATTATACCTACTGCCTGCGTGGATTAAAAATTCGCAGCTTATGTCATTCAGCAAGAGCGAGAATTTTAATTATAATTAAAATAACTTTTTACGGTTTTTATCGCGTTGTATTGATTTAATTTAATTCAGAAACTAGTATCTAAATTTTAATTATGTTCATTTGGGAGGCCTTTGTTCAGCAGTGGACTTCATTTGGCTGATATGATGATGATGATGATGATGAACAGCTGATAGCCGTCTGTTAAGAATGGTCACCCATCGGTAGACAGACCGCCCAAAGCGCTGCTTAATTTTTTAAATATTATGATCAGCATAGTTAATACGCATTTTTTTTACCAGTCAAGAATTAACGTTTTTCAGAAATATTTAATGACGTCAATAATTTTACGATTTCGTAATCTACGGTCTCAGGGTAGCAGTATACCATAGTCTATCACATCAAGCTATACAAATCCAAGGCGTTTAGGCTGACCTCCCATCGCAAAGATTTTCCGTACAATTTAAGGACAGCCTATACTGGTTTTGTATAGCTTGATGTGTAGTCTTGTGTACGAGTCCGACATACCCTGCCCCCTCGCCTAGTCCCAAACAAGAGACTATTTATGAAGATTTTCCGTTTTAAAAAAAAAAAGGTGGCAGTATACGGGCCTTCGGTCGCAAAGCGGCTAAAGCAGGTCACTAGATTGCGGTAGCGGGCGTATATGCAGTAGACATAATGCGGATAACTTCGCGCCGCTGCGTCCTTCAGGGCGGTAAAAGTGTGGGGAACAGATTATAAATATTCTGTTTTTAAATAAGTAGATGGAGTTTGTGAAGTAAAAAGGTTACAAATACAAATACAAATACATTGGTTGTATCTACAGTAAGTATTATAATATAGTAAAAATCCTATTTTTGTAAGTACGTTGAAGATATAAAAATTTTCGTTGTTAGTAAATGTAATTTTCAACCGACTTCAAAAAGGAGGAGGTTCTCAATTTTTGTAATATTTTTATCTTGATTGATTGAAATAAATAAATAATGATAATAAATGAAAAAACAAAGAATAAGTAGGTAGATACTAGTAATGTGCGACCTACAGTGCTAGTAAAATTTATTTAGTAAACTCTGTTGGTTATAGAGTATAGGTATTCTTCTTCTTCGTGTCGAAGGTACGTATTTTTGATTTTTTTTTGTATAGGTATTAGAGTATTAATATAAAACTTGAGATAATAAGCATAAACATCAGATTTGTATTCTTTATGGCAATAAATTATTTTTGCCAAAAGCTGTTTAACCCTCTTCGTCTCTCCTAATTTTGCTGTGCTCGACAGAGTCTATAATGATCCAAATTATCTAAAGTCCACCTTTATAAAACATTGTGAAATGCATTTTTTTGTTATATAAGTAAGTATTGAGTATAAGTCGTATAATAAAAGACCCCGATTTTTTTTTGCTCGTCAGAAATTAGCCGTTCAGAACTGGCGCACAGGTATAATCGCTTAATTATTTGTTTTTATACGATATAAAAATCGAAATGATTAAAGAAAATAATCACAAATTATACGAAACATATACGACCCCAAAACCACTTGCGGACAACTTTCGACAAGCAAAGTTATTTCAAATGTTCACAAAGATACGAATTTTCTACTGAAAGAAAATTTCCTAGTGAAAGAAAAATTCAGCCTCAGGCAGGGTTTGAACCTGCATCCCTCTGGTTAAGTACACCAGACGCTTTACCAACTAAGCTACCGAGACCACTGCCTGTGATGTCGAATTTTTCTTCCATATTTTACGTCTTCAGGTGACGTCAGCAACATCTATTGAAGACATTACTCTATGTCTTTCAACCAACACGACTGCCTTTACAGGTAGTTCAATGTCGAACGATGTTGCCTTACCGTATTAAACTGCTTATTTTTTATTATCAATATATCTTATCTATATATATAAAAGGCAATGTCCCGACTGACATATCATCGCCCAGCCGAAACCACTAATGATAGAAGTTTGAAATTTTGTGAGGATATTGGTTTTATATTCTAGGCGTCATTTAAGAAAGGATTTTTCGAAATTCATCCCCTAAAGGGGTGAAATGGGGGTTTAAAGTTTGTATGAAACTCTGTCATTTCTAATTGAAAATTAATGAAATTTGGTAATAAGCCTCTAAATACAAAATAATAAAACACGTCCTTAAAGATTTTTTAAATTTCATCCCTTAAATGGGTAAAAAGGGGTGTTAAAGTTTGTATGGATATTTTTTTGTTTATTATCAAAATTACTTGAAATTGAAAATTTATGCATTTCAATATAATTAATGATTTACGTATTTTTGGATTTTTTTAATTTCATCCCTTAAATGGGTAAAAATGGGTGTTAAAGTTTGTATGGAAAATATTTTTTTATTATCAAAATTACTTGAAATTTAATATTTATGCTCTTCAATACAATTAAAAAAATACGTATTTTTGTTTTTTTTTAATTTCATCCCTTAAATGGGTAAAAAGGGGTTTTAAAATTTGTGTGAAAAATGTTTTTAATACTCTTATATCAAAATTACGTGAACCTTAATATTTATGCTCTTCAATATAATTAAAGAATCACATATTTTAGGACGTTTCGAATTTCATCCCTAAAAGGGTTAAAAAGGGGTGTTAAAGTTTGTACAAAAATAAATTATTTATTATCAAAATTACTTGAGATAAGTATTTAAACTCTTCATAATAATTAAAGAAACACGTATTTTTAAATAAATTGTTTATTATCGTGCTTGAACTTATGCATTTAAGCTGTACAATACAATTAAAGCAACAAAATTTCAATTTCACCCCTTAGTCGCGTAAAAAGAGTTACTTCCCCTATATAGTGCAAGTAAAGAAATCTGGCATTTGTATTAACACCTAATTTTTATTATTACCTTTAAAACGGAATACGTTATGCATTGCGTTCAAAATAAATAAATACGAGAATCACAATATTCGAAAATCATATCAAAGTTGTACATATTATTATTTAGCCAACCATTTTGTGTCACGCACTCACTTTTGGCTAAAATACAAAGTAATCGGGACATTACTTTAGCTGTAGCTGCATCTGGAATAACACCTCTTTTGGTGGGAAGGTGGGAAAGCGGTTCTGCCTTTAAAACTTCCGCTTAGTCTTATTCGTGTCGAAACTCCGTTGTGCAATAATATCTTAGCAGAGTGACATGGCTCAAATTCTCCAAAATCGCAGATTTATCGTGTGGGATGAGACAACTAAGGCGCACAAAGGTGGAATTGAAGCACACACTAGGTTTTTAAAGATGTCAGAGGCAGCAAAAGAGCGATCGGTGGAGTTCCTGAGTTGCAGACGGGGGAATGCCGTCAGATTCTGTTATATCTAGAGGAACCCGAGCAGACGAAATCAGAGCATCCTTACCATCGTCATACCTATAGCCCTAACCCAAAATAATGATTATCCGTAAAAAGAAATATGAGAGATACGGTTCTTGGAAAGTTTTCAGAGTTTAAGTAATAACTTAAAATAGGAAATGCGGATTATCCCGAATCCGAAAGGAAAATATGTATACCATCTCTGCTGGTAACAGTAGTGACAGGTGGCTATTATAGTTTTAATAGTTAGAGTGTACCCTGATTTTTCTAATAAACAAACAAGTTTATAGATTGACTGTGCAAACGTGCAATACTAACTCCATAAAAAAAAACATTGCAGCTGCTATTAATTACATACTTCTTAAGTCGTTAGAGGGCTCAGAAATTGAATACAGGTCTATCGATTCAGTGCTACAAGCGGATGAAGCAATTTACTATCATGTAGAGTTCCTTAACAGTGTTAACCTTCCTTGGGACACCTGTAATGCTGCTGCGTCTCATTAAACGATTTAAACTATGTAACGGGACTAGACTGCGAGTAACCGCATTGCACAGATATATTAGAGCCACTGTGATCACTGGATGTATTCGGGGGAATCACTTTTCCTACCTCAAATACCACTGATACCATCCGACTATGTTTTGTGTGTGTGTTTTATGTGTAAGAACACGAATGCTGCTCATTTAATAATAACAAATATAGTACATGTTACTTTGGAAAAACCTAAACCGGCAAAATCGTGTTGTCCACGCGGGCGAAGCGGCGGGCGGAAAGCTAGTATCTATATATATAAAAATCAATGCCACTTTTCGTTGTAATTTTATAACTCAAGAACGGGCTCACCTATGCAAACCAAATGTTTAGGCTTTGTTCGGACTATTTAGTAGATGGTTTATGTGAAGTTTACACAAAATCGGTCGAGAGGTTCTTCATTTACCACATTTTTTTGCAACAACGCTGCATCCGTTCAATGTTCAATATTAAAGTTACAGACAGTTGTGTTCCTGTTTTTAGAGAACATAAATTATTAACATTCCCATGTATTTATATTTTAGAAATGGCAATATTTGTTAAGACCAATCCTCAATTATTTAAATCTTTAAAAGAAGCTCGATATCGCACAGTCTCTATGAGATCAAAGTACCAAAACTTATTGTATGAAGCTAACTGTAAAACAGCTTTGTTTAAAAAAAGTGTTATGGGAATGGCCCCTGTTATTTTTAATAAAATTCCTAATTGCATTAAGGATCAAACTTTAAAAGTTTTTAAAAAGAGTCTCACCACCTTATTGTTAAATAATTGTTATTACTCGATTCAAGAATTCTTAAATGATCCTTCTATTAATTAATTTTTTTGTTACTAACGTTATATTAGTTTTAAGGCTAAATGTTTGTATGCCTAAGTAGGCAGAATGTACAAGGATTCTGTATATATCTGTAACACCAATTGTAAACACTTACATTCTATACAAATAAATGATTACTTACTTACTTTTACATACATATTATTGTACAGGAAAGTCAAGAAAACACGCGGGCCAAGCCGTGGGCGGAAAGCTAGTATTCCATAGATAATAGTGCTAAATATAGAGTTCTGCCAAAATTCGGCTCCGAATAACAGTCATTTCGTCTAAAATATTAATATTCCGTCACGACTGGTTAAAACTAAGGAAACCAACCATAACTTATTCCGGGAAAGGGCTAAACGATGATTACCTCCGTTCACAGAAAATATGGAACAAAGCTTTGATTACGTTATGAACAAACAATTGTTGTTAGTACCAATAAAAACTATAGCAACCATAATTGATTGTTAATGATAGTTGATGATCGATTCATTTTTTCAATCGATTCGTTCGGTATAACTTGGATTGTTTAACTATACAGGATGCTCATTACTCAACAACTTTTCCTATGAAACCCCTATTCGTGAAAAATAAACACATCTTCCTATGCAAAAGTAAAAGACCACATTTCGTTATGTATGAAAAGTCGTTTTTTCACGTATAAGTAGGGAAAGGTAGAAAGTATGAAGGGTAGAATCAGAATCACACCTTTAACCGGTGCAGTTGACTAAATCGGCATCCTTTTATACTTATTGCTTTAAAAAAAACAGTCCTCACACTAGGGATTAAGGCTCTTTGTCGCGGGGGTCTTCAAAAATGTACATACCATCACGCCTGTGTTCCCCGAAGAGGCACACTTCGCCGTTTAGGTCCCATGTAATAGGGGGCGAGACTATGCCACCTAGCACGAATCCAGACTCCGATCTGCTGCTGAGAATTTCATAGAAAAACTTATTTAAAAAAAAAGCTTACTAGCAATGTGGGTCACATATTACAAGTAATCTAGTATCTAGTTAATCCGTCGTGCTAGGCTAAATACTTGTGGTACGGGTGGGTTCACGTCGGCAGTGCAATGGGTTGGTTTTGAACCGGCAACCACATGATCGCAAGTCCGACGCCCTAGCCATTAGGCTACCGCCGCTTAAACTACTCTATAACACTGCTCGACCTGGGAACCGAATTCAGGATCTCTAGCATAGCAGTCGCGCTTGGGGCCACTAGACTAATGAGGCAGTGAGTAACACAAAGTACAGCTTGTTAAAAATAACTGCGCCTGTCTGCAGTTCCGCATTAGGCGTCAGGTAAGTGTTTTATACATAAAACTCAAAATTAGTAAAGAAAATCATCACAAATGCGTATCATATTTGACCCCAATTGTTACACCGACTCTTTCTATTAAAATTTACCACTGCTAAACCACTTGCGGACAACTTCAGACAAGCTTAGTTATTTCGAACAAACTGTACAACAAAATATATCTGTTGCACACACAACAGCCGCTACAAAAGAGGTGCAGCAAATAATGTCTAGTGTTTTTTTACGGCAAATAAACATAGATTAGATTTAAAAATTCAAATGTCATGGATTCGAACTCTGAATTTGCACGCTGGTCAACCTTCCTAAACTTTGGCTTAACATGGCCCATTAATTAACGCAGCGATGATAACATTTTCCCATTCGAGTGAAAGAAACCGCGACATTGGGAGCGAAAGAGAAAGCACTAACTCTTATCACCTCTCTTTGTCTTACGTAAGTTAAAAAGAAACCAAGGAGGTTTTGTTTAATCCTACTTATTATACCAAAGAGGTTGTATTTCAGTTACCTAATTTAAGTAAAAGTTAGGTGATAGAATAGGAACATTTTACTGCTTAAAGTAATTTTAGTCCCTTCCTTCACCCCTTCAACCTGTTTTCAACATTTGTTTCAAGTTTCAGCGTTTCAGCATCCGTTTGCCCTTTTTGCAGCGTAATTGTAGTATCTAGTAAGTTAGTACACACTGAATGTATTGATACTGCATACGTACGATGTAAAATCGTGTCATGGCGACAAAATAAAACGCAAAAATGTTGTTCCAATTTCAAATTTGTCTCGTAATAGGGTTGCGCCAAAACTAAGTTACAACATCAGTAGTAGTGAATTTCAGAAAGATTAAAAAAATACGAAATTTATTTTTTAGTCCCCCGTTTTCAAATACGGAACGCGGTAGGTATGCGCGCGCATCCAACATCGACCGATATGTTATCGCCAGTTAGAGTCCAACCGCCGCATCGGTTGGACGTATGTCTCAATGGGTGAGCTGCAGTACCCGGGGGCCCCAAGCGTTGCTGATGACGAGAGACAATATAGGGCGCCGTTCCGCCGCGCGCCTCAGTACAGGTGGCCCGCGCCACAGCCGCCGCAGCCCTCGGCATTCGCCCCCTGGAGGAGGGCGCCGGCTCCTCCACGACCTCCCGATTACCGTAGAAGTGCATCGTACCCTGGCAAACCTGATGAAACCTACCAGGTAAGTCCCGAACGAAGTGTTTTTTTAAGCACTTGTGTTGTCCATTCAGCCACGTCTGTCATAAAAAAAATAATTGTCGTGTTCATGTGTTTTCTGTAGGATATAAACTACGTGTTATCTTCAAACATAGTTTTTAGTATATAAGCTGGTTATGTAGTCTTGGTGTAACCATTTTAGGTCATATTGTGACTGTTTTGCATATTTAGACTACGTTGATTGACGGACGAGGCCTAGTTTACTCAGTTCTGTTATCATAACTTCAATCTTGTTACTCAAAAGGGGTGTTGGGCGTGAATACGTAATTTTAGGTTATAAGTTTTAGTTTAATTAAACTTAAATAAGTAGTTATACTTTTTTATATTTAGTGTTGTGATTGAAATAAATATTTTCTAGTGCCTAGAAAATGTAAAACTTAAAAGAAAATGTAGATGTGACTAGAAAACTAAAAAGAAAATGTAGTTATAAGTTTTTATCAAATGAAAACGGAAATTAGAATGACCCAATAACATAAATTTCATCAGTTTTCAGTTAAATAATAAAGATTTTATTCGCAGTGTCGGAAAATGTGCGGAAATATTGAAAAAAAATTTCGAGAATTAAGGTTTTCAATTTACAGAATCAACTGGGCTTAAAATTATTTCACCCTATGAATAAAATTATCCACATTAACGTCGCAACACTAAAACGAAAGTTCAATTTGTTAGTTAGACTTAGAATATACTTCGAACAAAGGGGAGCGGTTATTTAACTTGGTTTTGATAATTAACATAATGTTTTCTTTATATTTTTATATAAGCAGCTATAAAAACAGATGTTATTTATTCTATACGGCACGCTGCCTTAAACCATATGGTAAAATAAATTTTTAAACATACCTAGTTATAAAATGACCTAATTCTGCAACGGCTGAATAACATTCTTACCTTTGCCTAAAATGTTTTTTAATATTCTGAAACATAGGTACCATCTTGTACGTATGAATATGTTTAAAAAAAAACATTGATTAATTCAAATTTATTACGGTCGCTTTTTCTACAGTACCTACCTTAGACTTAGTACTCAATATCGTACTGAGAGTTATTGGTGATAAAAAAAAACAATAAGAAAACCTGTGTTCGGTTTTAGTTTGAAGTTATAGAAACTCATTGCTTTCTACCTCTTTCTACGTACAATATTTTCATCTAGCCACACCTTAAAACCTCGTTTAAAAAAAATGCGAGCGAGATATTGAGAAGTATCCCAAATATACAGGACAAGCAGTAGGTACATATCTACTTGTCCTAATTACGTGTATTTTTTAGTATCAATAAAGTAATTTCATTTAAATTGTTTAATTTAAATTCTTATTAATTGTTGGCGAGAGGAGACAGCTTTTGAGAAACATAGAAAACTGGCGAGGAAAGATGATTGACCACTTGATACGACACGATAACTTTTATTTTAGAAGGCAACATTGAAGAAAAACGAGGAAGAAAAAGACCTAGAAGAAGTTTTATTGAACAAGTGAAGGAAAAAGTGGGAGTAGAGTCAGACATAAGGCATAAAATAGAGAACAGTGGCTTTTGCTCCACAGACAAGAGCTGGAGAGAGAAAAAAAGAGTATTACTATTTTAAGTATTTCTTAGGGCCCCTATCAAGTTATGCAAAATTATAAATAAAACCGAACACAGCAAAATGCATAGAGGAACGAACTTGTTTCTCACATGATTACAGATGTGCATATTTTACAGTGATTTTCAGTGATAACTCTGGCTTTAAATAATATTAGATGTTCTTTGGTCGACATAGGTACGTTAAATATATAATATAATATATAATTATGTCGATTAATATTTTTGTAATTAAAACCTTATTTTCATGGTTCTCCTTTTGCAACTGAAGATTTGATAAGATGCAGTAAGTTATTTTTTCGCATTTTCTCGTTTTTATTTTCGACTAATTACGGATAGCAACATTACAAACAATTTTGAATGCTGTACTATAATGTACATTGAATTTAAAGGAATGTTTTCTTTGAGTAAAGCCAACGGCGCTTGTGAATTTACTTGTAGATTCTTCATGTAAACTGAAGATTTTAAAAAATATAGATAATTTATTCAGGCTGTATTCCCCGAAAGGTTAGGAAAAGGTCTACTTATGTAGGTAGGTACGCTCACATTTCGCTGGTGTGTTTAGGTCCGATGTAATCATTAATAGATGGAAAACCTATGTCCGTTAATCGAGCAAAATCTAAATTTCATGTAAAACACTGGTCAGCCAGGTAGTTTCAGTAAAATATCAAATATATCCAGTTTATGTTGACCTCGCGTTGAGTTGGCTTTTCGTACGATGAAAGGTCAGCTTAGGTATACCTGACTTCCAGAGGTTGAGAAATTTATATATTACGCAAAAATACCATATTTCAGTTGGACGGGAGAAATATTTTATTTTATAAAAAATATATAAACACATACTCAAGCACCTATTTAAAAAACGCAAAACATAGGTACATTTTTTGTCATTTTTTAAAAGGTTATTCTGAAAAAACAAAAACATTAATCAGCCGAAGAAATGTAGGCAACCCTATTAAAAAATAAAAGAATGTGAAAGATTTGTAATTGAATGCTCAAAATCACCAGTTGTGTAGACGGGACTCACAGACGCGGGGGATAAAATGACAGACAGCTGATATTGTGTGTCTCTTTCTCTCTCAATGCTAAAGACAAGGCCAAAGAAAATCAATACATTCTAACCTATTTTTTACGCTTCATTCGATACATGAATTCAAAACAATAAGTTTCAATAAGTTTATTTAATTCTCAAATATTACGAGGTCTTTTTAACCATGTTGTGGTTGATATGCTGTCTAACCATTTTCGGCTAAATATCAGTATTTATTATTTTATTCACACGAAGCGACTGCCATCAGAACCAATTTCTGGGCACACCGATGTTCTAAAAATGAAAATAGGCTGGTAGTCAGGTTTCTTGAGCTTCTTCTGACTGTTATAGGTGTTTGTATGACAACGGACGGATTGATTAGAGTAGTTATTACTATAGCCACTTACCCCTCTTAATAAATAGGTTCCTAAGAAACTATACAACTAATATTATGAAAATACATTTGTTTAAAATTTTAGGTAAATCTCGGTTTTTTTAACGAATCGAATGCTTTAAAATTTTGAAACGGCATATTTTTAAACTTTCCGAATAACGTGTGGGCGAAACAAGAAAATACAATTAAGTAACATTTTAACATTTAACCTAGAAATAATTCCTCAACTGTTTGGCATAAGTACCTACTACTGTTGCAGGAGTACATTCACAGTTCGTATATGTTTAGTTCACTGTAATAGGAGGGGTATAGAGGATATTTCGGCATGTCTACATGCCAGTATGAATGGGTCCGCACGGCCTGGGAAGTACAATCCTCCCACAGAATATCGACGTCAAGTAGCAGCATGCATACTGTTGCGTTACGTACGGTGAGTGTGGAGCGCCGGAGACCCAATTCCTCTCTCTGTCCCCTTCCTTCTCCTTTTCTCCTTCCCCTCCCTCTTCCTTAAATAGGCTCGGCAACGCATCTGCAACTCTTTTGGTTTCGCAGATGTCCATGGGCGGCGATGACTACTTACCATCGTTTGGCGAGTAATCCCATAAAAAAACAGTATTACGTACAATAAGCTTTTGGATTTCACACGACTAAAATGGCGGCGGTAGCCTAATAGCTAGGGCGTTGGACCTTTTGCGTTCATGTGGTTGCTGGTTCGAAACCCACCCATTGCACTACCGACGTGAACCCACTCGTAATACAAACATTTAGCTTAGCACGAGGCTTACTAGCACATTACTAGTATTCTTGTTAACCAACAAGAATACTAGTAATGTGCTAGTAAGCCTTTTTTTAATAGTTTCATTGTGCACACCTATTTGGGAATTTGTAGTGATTTTATATACCAATATTGGTTATTAACATATTTAGTATTTCACACTCAGTTCAAATTATTGAGCCATGAGATCGTAACGCGTGACTACCATATTATATTTGTTGTATGAGAAATGATAATAATGTTAGCAATATCTAAGCAAGACTGCCTCGTTCATCTAGTGATCCTAAGCGCGACTAGAGCGAGCGAAGTGTGCTATTTCTGTGAAATTCTCAGTAGCAGCTCGGGGTTTGGATTTGTGCCCGGTGAATGGCAATAGGCTCGCCCCCTATTACATGGGACCTAAACATACCGGCGAAGCGTGGATGTACTTTTTTACACGTCTGCCTAACCCTTCGGGGAAAACAGGCGTGATGGCATTACATAAAGATGCATGTTTTAGCTCTAAAATTACAATATTTAGACTTAATGCCACAATAGAATTCATTCAACGAATTAAAACCAACTTTAGTTCACCAATCCTGTTAGATAACCGTAATCTTCGAAGCCAAAAGAGGCGTTCATTCCACGAATGTTCGCCGAGCCGAGACATCCCTAGCTCTCCCAAGGTTAGCCCAGTTTACACAACATTTTTGTGACAAACGTTAGTTGTAACAAAACGCGCGAATAAGCCATTGTTCCTATTTGTTTGTAAAGAGAACGGACGCAACTCAAAGACTACAAAAACTGTGTACAATTCGCGGGTATGTGGTTTATGTCGGTTTTATATCGTATGGGTCTACAAGGTAGGGCCGATCCTGCCTTCAAGGCGTAGCGTTATAAAATACTGCCTTTTCATCCAGGTGATTTTCGCGTTCGACTATCTGGTATCTGCCAAACAAGTGTATTATTTAATATTATTCAGTTAGTGATTATTTCGTTTTTATATAGAAACAGCTGTTTCATTGGCATTCTGAAAGATTTTACTATACTTGGTGGAAGGGACAACGACGCACAACCACCATTCAGTACATGATTCTGGACCCCTTGCGTAGATATTTTTCGTTTGTTATGCAATATCGGTCAAATAAAATCCGCTTTTTCATACAAAAGTGCAATACCTACATGGTCAAAATGTATGAAAAAGCTGTTTTTTTTTTCTAATAACCGACGAAAAATATCTACGCATAGGTGTCCAGAATCATGTACTGAATTCATGGTAAGCGGTTGTGCGTCGACGTCCCTTTGTCGGCTTCGTCCTCCCTGTACGTCTGCTTCCAGGCGGCGTATCATCATCAACCCATTACATTGTCCCACTGGGCACGCGTTTCCTTTCATAACGAGAGGGTTTGGGCTATAACCCAGCACGCGAGCCTTTTGCGGGTTGGCAGACTTCGCACGCCGTCAATAAATCTATCGGGCATGCATGTTTCCTCACGATCTTTTCCTAAGCCGTTTAGCTCGTGGAATTGGGCTGGACACCGTCTGCCGCATATCAAACGAGCTAGACTGAACAAAACTAAGAGTGGGTCCCACAATATGGAAGACTACTCCTGGAAAGATTGGCCTTAAATGATTTTAAACCGTGAGGAATAGAAAGAGAGCTAAGGGCCTTTGCCCTGCAGACAGACGAAAATGTCTGAATAATATTTATTTATAGAGCTTCGACTCACACCTGCGGAGGCTCTCATTAGGGGGTTCGATACAGAAAGCGGTACTCCTAGATGAAGCGTGTATTGTTAGGAGATTACTCTCTTTGGAGCCCTTTCCAGCGGTAGCTTGGACCCTGTTCCCGATACCGGAGGGCTAATATTATTAATATTTTAAAATGATCTTATATTGATTGTAAAAGTATTTAAAAAATATTTTAGTGAAGGAAAAATACGACTGCGGGCGGGATTCGAACCCACGTCTTCTGGTTATGTACACCAGACGCTATGACCGATAAGCCACCGCGAGTCCCGCGTATTTTTCCTTCACTAAAATATAATAACGTCATAATCTTTGCATGGAAAATGCCTACAAAAATCAAAAAGATAGTCTTTAAAAGTCTTAAATAAATAAAAGTATGATTATGTTAAAGATATGTATTTGATTTTCGTATAAAATACATAGATACATAATGTATGAAATTCATTAATATTTTATACCATAAAATAATAATAATAATCCTAACTTTAAGGGACGCGTGACCTAACTATGTAAAATATAAATGAAGACTTATGTATACATTATTAAGCACTACGCACCCTTTCGCTTGTCATCCCTATTTGGGTGCACGGTAGAGGACCGCCAAGTTCTAAGTCGCACTGCGGATAAAATTAAAATGAACTACATAACATAATACTTACTACAAATCGGGGTGTTTTAAGAATTTGTCTATCAATCTTAGTATTGTCTTTGTTTGCCCCCTATAAACATAACGTCATTACGCTTATATTTCCCAAAGGGTTAGGCAAAGATGTACTGATGTACAGCCGCAGTGCGCCGTTATTTTTAAGTAAGTAATAGGCGAGTCTATTGCTAGTAACAGGGCCCAATCCAAACTTGAAGCTGCTACTGAGAATTTAATAAAAAAACAACAATACTGCTCTACCTGGGAAATGAATTAAGGACCTCTAACGAAGCAGTCGCGCTGACAAGCAGTAACTGATGAGGAAATTGGGTAGTTGCCTCGTGTATTACTTTTATAAAAACAAGCTTTCCGCCCACGGCTTCGCCCGCGTGGTTTCTCGGCTAAAAGGAATATTTTTTCCCGTTTTTGCAACATTTTTCATTTATGCTCCGCCCCTATTGGTCTTAGCGTGATGATATATAGCCTATAGCCTTCCTCAATAAATGGGCTATCTAACACTGAAAGAATTTTTCAAATCGGACCCGAAGTTCCTGAGATTAGCGCGTTCAAGCAAACAAACAAACAAACTCTTCAGCTTTATAATATAATAAAAGTATAGACAAATCACTATGTACGGATTTTGTAACTAGTTACTTAATAAAACACGTAACGCCCGGCGGCCGGGTGGCCTATATAGACGTCGGGCGTTTCAAGGGTTCGTCCCGGTTTGACCTACTATCACATAGCCGATTTGTGGATCTGACATTACCGATGCGCAGTTGACAACCTGTCAAATAGACATTGATTTTAAATAAACTTCAAAGAGGTTTTAATAATGCTTTATCTCTGCGTGTTTTTTTTTCTATCTAAGAAAGTATCACAACTAAGTAATTTGAATGATAATATTTTAGATGATTTTTTTAAGGCATGTCAGAACTGTTTTCTAGCTTATATAAAGTTTGTCGAGCTGTGAAAAAAATGTGCTAAATAATATTAACTTCTGTAAAAAGATCTTTCACAGCCAACGAATGCTTAACCATTTTTAGGTACTTACTAGACAAGGCGACGACGACATAAGCAGACGATCTCTGAAAAGGTACTTTACTCCGAGAATCATGGTCTCGTTTTAAAGTCCAGACAAAATAGTATCAAGTTGTGTGAGTGTCATAATGGGGGGCAATGTTTGAAATGTCCTATTGAAGAAAGAGCTACAGCGGCCTTGAGCAGACCAGACCTAACTGACGGCACGCATGCATCAGACATTGTGTAGTCATTTAGTTACCATATTATAGCGAGCTCAACATCTTCAACTAATGTCTGGTAGCATCAAGTTACCACAAAATGACAAATTTTCTCAGTCGATTTAGAATTTAGTCATCAATAGCTTAAGGTTTAAAATCATTTGGAGGAATTTGACAGTTTTGTATAATCAGATGTGCTGGCGACTGTACCTTATCCATTGACATTATAAAGAGGCACGTCGTTAGTCTCCAAATAATGATCTCTTGGATTCTAATCCAACAGATGATTTGTTTGCGAATGAATGGTCGAAGATTTTATTGGTATGTCAGAAGTACTGTGAGAGGAATTTATGAAAGTGTTGTTAGCCTTTTTTGTTAATTTCCTACAGTTTATATATGTGTATGTTACTATAATTGGTTAAAGACCGTTGTAATGAATTAAATAAATAAAAAATAAAATACGACGATTTGTTATTGTGGTCTATTTTAACAGCTGTGTGACTTAAGTAATTGATTTATTGTGCAGAATTGTATTGTGTATTGACAGTAGCATCATGGCGTATCTAATAATATTATATCATTGACCTAATCAGGGTTACAATCTATATTTTTTTTAAATATATAAAATATAACATAAGTAACATATTAATAAATATAACATAACCTGCATAATGTACAATCGCCAGCACATCAGGCTACCTATACAAAACTGACAAATTTCTCCAAATTTTTTTAAACCTTAAAGTACAGTCGCCAGCAGGTAAAAAATTTACACAACTGTCAAATTTCTACAAATGCTTTTAAACCTTCACTTGTTGAAGATAAAGTTCAAAATCGACTGAGATAATTTTACATTTTGTAGTAACTTGATGTGCTGGCCACCGTACTTTGAACGTAATCTTCAAGATTAAGTTCAAAATAGACTGAGAAAATTTGACATTTTGTGGCAGGGGTGTCTAACAATATGTATTTGCGAATGTCATGAATTCCATGCATGTCACAGGGTTAGGGAAAGTAATTGCAGATTTTAGTTAATACGGGTCTGACATACCCTGCCCCTTCCCCAGGTGACAGACGATCCATGAGAATTTTCCGTCTAATATCAATAAAAAAATGGTATCTATGTGCTTAGAATGATTACCCATCCAAACTGAAAGTGGCACGCGTATTTTAACCTTACATACTTTTATGTTTATTGTTCTTTACAATGTCTCGTTTTTGTAAAGGTGGCAACATTATAAGAGTGACCATCTGTTTCTATTTTTGTAAAGGTGGCAACTCTGACATCAACTTTGGCAGATCAGTTTACCTCTACATTTTGATTTTACAAATGATTTAAGGCTGATGCTTTAGCCTTAACAATTTCGTGTCCCTTCAACAATGTTATAAATAAATATAAATAAATAAACATCCCCTCTCCGCCACCCCGTGCGGCCTATATACGTTGTTTTCAAGGCCTGACCTACATACCAAGCCGCAGTGCGACGTGACGCCCACATTGCGCGCGAAAAACCTACCATATATTGTGCTGGCAACATTTTAGCTATGGTGCAGCGGTTTATTGATATTTGGAGAATATGTTAAGAAGAATAGGCTCAATTGACATTATTGTATCCGTGACCAGGAAAAGGTACAATATTGCATTAGAACTGCAACTAGTTTCTGACATTTCCAAAGTAACACTACAATTTCTTTTACTTTATTTATTTAGGACAGAAAAAAAAACAGGTACATGAATTAAAAAAGGGTATTGGATAATACTTGAGAAGGTACAGTTGACGGAAAGCGGGAAATGGAAAACTATTTAAAGGAAAAAGTGGGAATTCAGTTGAACTTGTTTTACTGTCAAGAGCTTATTGTAACATGGATCATATCCGCCAAATGAAGTCCACTGCTGAACCAAAGCCACTTATACACTTCCACAACGACTGGTTATATGCCACCTGCATCCAACGACTCCCAGCTACCTTTACCAGGTCGTCTGTCCATCTTGTTGGAGGTCGTCCCACACTGCGTTTTTTGGTGCGCGGTCTCCACTCGAAAACCTTTCTGCCCCAGCGGCCATCAGTTCTAAAAGCGATGTGCCAGGCCCACTGCCACTTAAGCTTGCTAATCTTTTGAGCTATGTCGACAACTTTGGTTCTTCTACGGATCTCCTCATTTCTGATTTGGTCGCGTTGAGAAATGCCAAACATAGCTCTCTCCATAGCTCGCTGATTGACCTTGAGCTTTTTTTATGAAACCCGTGTTATACAACTCCAGTATAAGCTGATCTCTCAGTGTAAAAAAAGGTAGGTACAACTTATAGGGTTTGTTGGGTTACTTTTGGCACCACCATACATTTTAAAAGAGTGTCCAGGGAGTTTCTTGCCGGATTCTTCTCCATAGGATCATCTCTTTGGAACCGTGCAACTAGAGTCAATAACGTTTCATAAACGCTTGTGAAAGCTTATTTGAAATAAAAACATTTGATTTGATTTGATTTGAAACCATTAACAGCTGTGTCCACAAATTATATTGTCCACAAATTATATTGTTATCCAAGTACTTGTTAGATGTTAAAACTATGATAATATTTTAATGTATTTTTTTCCCTTTTTTAAGCTGATTAGTAATTAGGTAAAAACCTACCTACCAACATTAGGTACTATTATGTTGTTTTCCTGTAAGTATGAACTTATTATCGGTTCTGGTTCCAATAATATTAGGTATATTACCTATACCTATTCTACTATTTCGACAATTTTTACCCTCATTCTTCTCCTGTGTAAGGACGACAAAACACAAAACATAATTCAAACAGTTATCTATCCCACTTACTCTTTGAGAGTAAGATAGAGTTACTCTGCGTTCCCACTGAGGACAAAACAGACTGCAAACATCTATCTAACTCTTCAAGAGTGAGTGGGATAGGTAGCTGTTTGTCAACATGTTTTGTCGTCAGTGGAACCGCGGTGGTCAGTGTCAGTCAGTGTCAGTGGTCCCAATCGTGACTGCTACGCCAGAGGTCTTGGGTTCGATCCCCAGGTCGAGCAGTGTTATTGGGTTTTTCTATAAAATTCTCAGTAGCAGCTCGGAGTCTGGATTTGTGCACGGTGAATGGCAATAGGCTCGCCCCCTATTACATAGGACCTAAACATACCGGCGAACTGTGGGTGTACATTAATTACACCTCTGCCTAACCCTTCGGGTAATACAGGCGTGATATTATGTATGTTTGAAAAGTAAACAAATAATATCGAAGTTATAAAAAAATCATGGCCCAACAGTGTTATCGCGACAATTTAAAATTATCAAGAAATCTGGTTTTAACATAAAACAACTGATAATGTTGTTTATTATTATTGTACGTACATACGTTAAATAAAGGCCGGTTTAAATATCGAATGTCAGTTGATTTGTTTAGTAGAAGTAGACTTTTTTTTATGGTAGCACGCGTACTTAATGTCAAAATTCTATATTAATTATATTAATTCTCTAGTAAGAAAAACTACTAACGAATTTTTTTTTGAAAGTGAGTTAATGGCGAGACATTGCTGAACTTAATCAATAACTTAAATATGCTTATCTGATCTTCAATAGTGCTTTTCAATGTTTGTAATATAAGACCCCTTTATTATTATTATTTTTTTAAACTGGCAACCCTTACAATACTATACCTATCTTCCACCCTTTAGTTGCTTCGCGACAACATACCATCATCAGGGATAGGCAGAGGTGTACTAATGTAGATCCACACATCGCTGATATGCTTAGGGCCCATTTTATAGGGGCGAGCCTATTGACCATCAACCGGGCAGAAATCCAAACTCCGAGCTGCTACTGAGAATTTCATAGAAAACCCCAATAACACCTTGCTTGACCCGGGAATCGAACCCAGGACCTCTAGCGTAGCAGTCGCTCTTGGGACTACTTAACTAATGAGACAGTTTCACGACAACAGGTTGAAAAAAAAAAAAACAAATTTAAGTGCAATAAAGTAGATGCATTTTGTGCATGTAGTTAGTACGAGCCTATTGCTATTAATTAGGCATATAATTACCCAAACACCGAGCTGCTATTGAGCATTTATCCAATTACGTTTTTTTGGGTGCGGAAAATCTCCCAAATCAACTAAGGAAGCGGCAATGTATGTAGGCCTGGTCCCGAATTAAAACTGCACTTGCCTTCCCTTCATCATCATATCAGTCAAATGAAGTCCACTGCTGAACGAAGGCCTCCCCCATAGACTTCCACAACGACCGGTTATATGCCGCCTGCATCCAACGACTCCCAGCTACCTTTACCAGGTCGTCTGTCCATCTTGTTGGAGGTCGTCCCACACTGCGTTTTCCGGTGCGCGGTCTCCACTTGAAAACCTTTCTGCCCCAGCGGCCATCAGTTCTAAAAGCTATGTGCCCCGCCCACTGCCACTTAAGCTTGATAATCCTTTGAGTTATGTCGACAACTTTGGTTCTTCTACCGATCTCCTGATTTCTGATTTAGTCGCGTAGAGAAATGCCAAGCATAGGATTCTTCATAGCTCGCTGAGTGACCTTGAGCTTTCTTATGATACCCATAGTGAGCGACCACGTCTCTGTATGTATTTATGTATGTATGTATCTTTATGAAACTTTAAAAATTACATTTTTAAAACAAGGCCCCACAAAATCGTTTTCAAGGTTTGTCTTTGGGAACAGAAAACAACTTGTGCCCTAATTATAAAGAGTTAATTAATGACCTACTAGCTAATTATTAATGTCTTTGGAAATAAAGAAAAATGCTGTTGAAATGTGTGATGATAAGACAATGTCGCGGACTGAAAGATGATATAGTGAAAGGAATATGCTAAGATGGTTTGGGCATGTCGAGAGAATGAATGAAAGACGATTAACGAATGGAATTTATAAGGCGAATGTTAGTGGCAGCGTCGGGAGAGGTCGCCCTAGAAGGACGTTCACCGATCTTATCGGCGAGTTTCTCCGAAAAGGTCAGGTGCGTAGTACTCGCAACCGGCGCGTGTGTATGAAAAGATGTATGAATGTAGAAGAAGCGAAAGAGATATGCAAGAGTCGTAGCAAGTGGCAGTCCATAGTTTCTGCCCACCCCTATGGGAAAAAGGCGTGAGTGTATTTATGTATGTTTGTAATGTCTTTGGTTAGAAGACAGCAGGTAGTTCGGTGCGTATACAACTTAGAGAGACTCAAGGAGAAATTCCTTAAGCAATTATTAGCAAACTATTGAGAAGGCAAGGTATTCGTTTGTCCAACGTTCTGTTAAGCCATACGTCATCACTGGTAACACACACTGGTTAAAAATAGGAACAGGAATACTGACTTTAAACCACACTTCCCTTCCCTTAGGGGCTGTCCATTAATCACGTGAGGCTCGAAAGGGGGGGGGAGGGGTCCATAAAAAATCACGAAATATCACGAGGGGGAGGGGGGTGTAGTAATATATCACGTGTATTTATTTTGTCGGCATACGCACCGCAATTTTTTTTAAAAAATAAGGTTTTTGTAGGTACTTAAAAAATACACGTGTGATATAGGCTAGGGGGGGGGGGGGTTAGTCTTAAACCCCACCATGTATCACCAAGGGGGAGGGGGGGTTAAAAAATGAAAAAAAAAACATCACGTGATTAATGGACGGCCCCTTAGCCTAAAGTCACGAAAATGATAGGCTGTGATCAAGTAATCGATGGACTTCTTCAAGGGGCGAAGCACTGCCTTGCAGTGGCGTAGCACGGGTCACTAGCACTCTGTGCGGATCCCGAATTTGCCGCCCTTTCATTTTTTAAATGTATAACAAAAAATGTAGGGCATGATAAAACTAAACTGAAAGGTATTCAAATGATCGCACATAAAAAAAAACAAAGTGAAATTCATTGTTGATGCTGCATTTTATTCCACACCTAAACAAATATAAGATACTTACTTGGTTTTTTTTTGACCACCGGTTAATTGCCGCCCCCGGCAAAGTGCCGCCCAGTGCGAACCGCACCCCCCCCCTTGCTACGCCACTGTTGCCTCGCATCCTAATCACTTTTCTCAAGCTGAAAATCCAACCCAAAGTCCTATACCAAGGAGCCAGATTTGCGGCAAGAAAATCAATTCCACTGCCTCATTGGTGTAGTGGTCCTAAGCGCGACTGCTACGCTAGAGGTCCTGGGTTCGATCCCCAGGTCGTGCAAACTGTTATTGGGTTTTTATATAAAATTCCCAGTAGTAGCTCGGAGTCTGGATTTGTGCCCGGTTAATGGCAATAGGCTCGCCCCCTATTACATGGGACTTAAACATACCGGCGAAATGTGGGTGTACTTACACTATTACGCCTCTGCCTAACCCTTCGGGGAATACAGGCGTGATGGTATGTAAATCAATTTCACAGATTCTCAATGAAAAACGGAAAAAACAGGTAAATAGGTATGAGTACGCGTCGTTAGAAATTTCTCTGTTATCAGTCCCATAGTTTTTCAAGGTTGGCGGCCATATTGGTTTCGTCATCTCACGTGGAGTACAATATACCTGTCTCGCTCTAATACTCACAGTTGGAGAGAGATAGCAATAGATTTTACGAGTGCAGTGCAATCGTTCAGTTTCATCTGTTATTGACTATTTCTTTTTGTTGTTTTGTAATTTGATTTTTTATGTTTTTCAGTATTTTACTTGGAAATATTTTATATTAGAGGTATTTTTGGTTGCAATTAGTTGTTTGTTGCACAAAAAACCGGAGTGACGATATCCTACGTATAAATGCTCATCTTTTTCTGTCTGGAAAAGCCTGGATCGTTTGCCAGGTTTCACATGGGGCGGCAGGGTATGTCAGACTAGTATTGACTAAAAACCACACTTACAATCCCTTACCTTATGTGAGTTGAAGCAAGGGAGACAAGTGCCTTATACTCAAGACATGGCAAACAAACCTTCTCCTATCACTGAGTAGGAATAAGCTGCGCATTGTCACGAGAGCCTTAACAGGACACTGCTGCTTAAACAAGCTCATGTTCAACCTAAGGCTGTGCGATACGCGAACCTGCAGATACTGTGAAGAGACTGATGAAACGCCACTTCACCTTCTGGGGGAATGCGGACCGCTGATACACAAGCGCAATGCACATCTGTGGAAGCACGTCTTAACCCCAGATGAAATAAGGGAGCTCACCCCTAAGAAAATCCTGCAGTTTATAGCAGCCGCAGGGTTTAGCGGTGAACTCTAAATTAAAAAGTGGCGATCACAATAGACCCTGACATAACAGCCACAAAACAGCAATAAAAAAAAAAAAACTCAAGACATCGTAGCAAATCCCATGATTTGTGACATTCGTTTCAACAAGAAAAGATAATTATGGGACCTACAGATCTGCGGGACCCTATTAAGGGGGTCCTTGCCTCGCTTCTTACTGGGGCAATGCGTTGGACCCTAGTTTTGAATGATGAAAAGCACATACAAGTCCTGCTTTAGCACGCAGTTCAAGTAAATATCACGATATTATCTATGATATTCTAAGTACAGTCACCAGCAGGTCAAGGTATACAAAACTGTCAAATTTCTCCAAATGATTTTAAATCTTAAATGGTTGAAGATAAAGTTCAAAATCAACTGAGAAAATTTGTCATTTTGTGGTAACTTGATGTGCTTGCCACCGCACATATTTTTACATGTCCCCGGGGACAGATTAGATTGAGGTGTAGCACCAAGTTCAAATAAATAATATAGCATTTTCTTTTCTATGGAAATCTCAGTCATTTTAGTGCTTTTCTGCCTAACTCTTCGGCAGAATAATTTTATGGTATGTTATCTATATATGGAAGGATATAGATAGGTATGTTTGAACTATAACGCACTCACAAAGCCTATGGAAGATAAGCGATCAATCAAAAAGGCTCTCAGCCTCTGTTTTCGGAGCTCTAGTAACGATATAGTGATTGATTATGACATACGACCAGACATATCTCAACTTTTGTTTATGTTTAAAAAGGCAAAAACAGTGTCTTGACTTAAAAAATAGAACTGTCAATAGTGTCAATTTGAATTTGACATTTGTATGACACTAGTTTTTCCACTTTTATTTTGTTAATGTTGGCACTTTTGCTGTTCTTTTTAGATTTTGTTGAAATTTCCTTATTTTTGAATGCAAGTAAGTGTTTTTAAAAGATCTTATTTACAGAAATATAATTAATTAATTTATTTATCATAATAAATGCTTATAAATGCTATCGTTTGGTGAAACTCGATTATTACCTATGGCCCAATAGGTCAGTTGACAATTATTTTGGTGCGCACCAAAATGCGTAGATAACGTGTGTTTGCGTATGTTGTATCTAGTGTTCCGATAACCTACTTAGAGTAAAGCAGGCGACTTTGTAATAGAAAAGATTTTTATTGTGATTTCCGTACCTACATAATGTTGATTTGATTTTTGAAGAAGGCAATAACTGCAAATGCAAACAGGATAATCCAATATGATCGGGAAATGGCTAGGTTGTCGGCTTGTGATCATGTGGTTGCTGGTTCGAAATCCACCCATTGCACTATGGACGTGAACCATCTCGTAACACAAGCTAGTAGAATACTAGTACTTAATGTGCGACCGACGCGAAATTACTAGTAAACTTTGTTTAACTAATGCCAGGGCTGTAGGCCTAAGGAAGGCAAGTACGGTAACATACCATGCCACTTCTATAGGGGTCAAACGGTCCATGAAAATTTTCCATACCTACAATAAAGAAAGTAATTTTGTAATCTGCGAAAATCCAAATAATAAGTTACGAATTTTGTCGGCCTAAACGAGGGCATTTTGACGTTGCCATAATTATATTTATGGTCATGGGTCATGATACTAATTATGCTTTTTCATAGTGAAATATTTAAACAACACAGGTAATTTCGTGTGACCTCTTATTTTGAACTCAGTCGCGCCAAGTACCTAGCGTGTCAGTCGGGAAACTGTCAAATTTGCATTTATATCAGGTGAATGAACGAGGAATGAACGATAAGCACCGCGTGGCTCCGTAGTACTATGACCACCATAAGAATAATAAATAAATTTGAAAATAATATTTTTATTTGTTTATTGTATTTGGCATTCAAGCGTGGTAAATATTTTTAAAGATATTTTATCTTAAGAAAAAAGTCAGTTTCAAAAACAAATTAGGATTATTTGTATCAGCGTTAGCCAAATAAGCTTCTGAGACTTCTGCCTGTGATGTCGAATTTCACAAACGTCACTTTAAGACGTAAATGTGCAAGAGAACCAAAGTTAACTTGAAGGACGCAGGTTCGAATGCTGCCTTAGTTCGAATATTTTTTTCGCTAAGTACATACAAGTTTGGCTGGTAGCCGACCCCAAGATGTTGGGAAAAGGCTAGCCTTACAACAAGGATTCGGAATTTTAATATATGACATTGGTACTTAGTAGGTACAAATTTTCTCAGTCGAAACGGACTTAATTATTAAAATTATTTGGAGAAAATTTACGGTTTAGTATAACGTGATGCGCTGACGACTGTAGATAAGCAGAAACAGGCAAACTAGTAAATAAGTGAGTAAGTGACCTGTCTCACGGTGGATTGATAAAATTTATTGATAAAAATATTATAATAGTTGATACTTTAAAGATAAAGTATGCCAATATTTGCTTAGATTTCCTAGAGTTTTAGATAGGGTTAAATCAGAATCACGTGGTTCGGCCAGCACATCAAGTTACCACAAAATGACAAATTTTCTCAGTTGATTTTGAACTTAATCATCAACACTTTAAGGTTTAAAATCATTTGGAGAAATTTGACAGTTTCTATGTCATGTCATGTATATCATCCAGTTCCTATGTCAGGCTTACAAGGCTTCATTGGTTAACAAGATTAGATTTATGGCTGATCATCTCTCCTCGCAAGCCAAATTCTTTTTTTTTTTTGCTTCAAGCAAATTGTACGTTCGGGGAAAAGGTTGGTCCCTCGACGCTCCACACTCACCGTACGAAACGCAACAGTATGCATACTGTTACTTGACGATGATATTCTGTGGGAGGGTAGTACTTCCCCGATCGTGCCGACACATTCATGCTGGTATGTAGACATGCCAGAGAGACACTTCTATTACGATGTTATACATCGTGTGCCACTAATTTCAGGACTAAATCTTACCAAACCGGAACCTAGTAGACCAAATGCAATAACACATATTTGGTGGCCGGTGAAAGCTGAGACGGTGATTTCTCTTACGGCTGAGAATGTTATTCCATATTTTAATTTTTTTCACATTTTCTCTGTCCATCCAAAGGTTGCCTGGAAGATATCGCTTAAAGCGATAAGACCGCCATTGTACCCTTAGTTTAATTAAGTCCTTAAAAATGTAGTCATATTATGGTGTACAATAAAGATTATTCTATTCTATTCATGTTTGTGTTTCAAGGGCGGTGTTGGCCTAGTGGTAACGTCCGCGACTTACAACGGGTGTAGATTGTAGGTTCGAACCCAGACAGGTGCTTTGTTTTGTGTAAATTCTTTCATCACCTCTGCTCCCAAAACGGTGAAGGAAAACATCGTGAGGAATGTCATGGCATGTCCTAGAAATTGGACGACATGTGACATCTACCAACCCGCACTGGGCCCGCGTGGTGGATTACGGCCCACTCCCTCTCACCTAGAGGAGGCCTGTGTCCCAACAGTGGGAACACTATAGGCCGATTTAGTAATTTTTGTTTTTACTGATCAAATAAGTTTTTTAAGGTGTGATTTGGTACTTGTTATTTACTATATCTTATCCAAAATGTTTTCTAATTTTATTGACAGATATATGACAGATCGTTTAGCTATCTGTAGTGACCTCGTTTCATTTGGGAACGGTGAACTAAGAACATTTATACCTATATTATCTGCTTTTATGTACACACATACATACACTCGTGACTTTTTACTATAGCGGTAGGCAGAAACTACAGAACGCCATTTGTTACGATTCTTCCATTAGTTTAGTAGTTCTAAGTGCGACTGATTCCCTAGAGATCCTAGGTTTGATTCCCAGGTCGAGCCACTTACACTACAGCTCGGAGTTTGGATTTGTGCTTGGGTAATGGCAATAGGCTCGCCTTATTACGTAGGACCGACATTTTTTTTTATGGGATAACTCGGCAAACGAGCAGGCGAGCTACCTGATGGTAAGTAGTCATCGCCGCCCATGGACATCTGCAAAACCAAATGAGTTGCAGATGCGTTGCCGAGCCTATTTAGGGAAAGGGAGGGGAAGGAGAAAAGGAGAAGGAAGGGGATTGGGGGAGGAATTGGGCCTCCGGCCCTCTCGCTCACCGAACGAAGCGCAGTAACGAAAAGCTACTACTCGGACGTCGGTCTTCTGCGAGAGTGTGGTACTTCCCCGGTCAAGCCGGCACATTCATGCTGTGAACAGCGTGGCCCTACCACAACAAACCGGCGGACTGTGGGTCAGCACATCAAGTTACCACAAATTGTAAAATTTTCTCAGTAGATTTTGAACTTAATCATCAACACTATAAGGTTTAAAATCATTTGGAGAAATTTGACAGTTTTGTATACCTTGACCTGCTGGCGACTGTACAATAATTAGTACGTCTGTGCCTTAACCCCTTTGGGGAATATAGGCGTGATCTCTAGAGTCTAGTGGTCCTAAGACTGCTGCCTTAGAAGTATTATTATTTCCAAAAAACCCGCACATGATTCAATTCAGCTCTCGCAACAGAGAGATCATCTGGTTGTTGATAAGCGGCTTAAGATAACACGAGATAAGGCGAGCACATAGATAATGTTTCGACAAAACTGTTCCTGATATCTATACTGTGGTACCTGCGTTGCGTTAAGTGTGTTATTTATACTCCTGACGATTTTGAACTATTATTTAATAACATAACTACTATTTAACAACACACCATCACGCCTGTATCTCCCAAAAGCAGAGGTGTACACCCACATTTTACCGGTATGTTTAGGTCTCATGAAATTGGTGGCGAGCCTATTGCCCTTGCACAAATCCAGACTCCGAGCTGCTACGGAGAATTTCATAGAAAAATGGATCGTACCCAGGACCTCTATCGCAGCGGCATACTATTGGAACAGTAATCCATCATCACCAAATTTTGGAATCAAGTAATATTATTTCCATCAATACACAAATTATAAATATACCACTTGATCGTTGCCACAGATAAAACAACATAATTAGGGATATATCGTAGTGACGGACGGACAGAGATAACATCATATTTCCTATAGATAATTTTGTTTTCATGTAATAAGTTACAATGTGTCACGTTATACATTATATACAGCGTGTAACCTAGTAAGAGAATCGATTTATATCACTATGATGACAAACAAACATACGGCAATTTTTCTCAGTTGATTTTGAACTTTATCTTCAACAATAAAATATTCTATATAATATTCAATTTGCCGTCCGCGGATGGCAAATTAAGTTATAATTATTGTAACTCGATTAATTGATGGATCAGAGGGTATTTTAATTATTGTAAAAAAAAAACACTGTAATTGATTCAGTAATCAAATCTGAACAAACTCTGAACAGAAAGAGAAATTAAATTCTTAAAAAACTTATCAATATCCAAACAGTACCTTCAGTAAAATGAAAAGCATTTTTCTTGCATTATGGCCATATAGCAACACTAACCAGCCAACACTGCCAACTGAACGACCAAACACAAAAGAGCCAATCGCAGCGTAGGTACTACGCGGGAAATTAGGTTAGCTTAGCTATTTGAAAATGGAACAGAGTGAATGTAAGTCGGAAGTTGTTACATTCTTTTTTCAAATTGTAGAGATGTCGTTTCGCTCGATACTGCCTAGTGTTTTTTTTAATGTAGTTGCATACATTGGCTTTTATCAATAAGGTTTTTTATCTCTATGTATGTATCTGTAGCCTAGATACATATGTAATTGCTATGGGTGTATGTTTCCTATTGATAATAATTAGTCCTTCCTCTTAGGTGTTGAAAGAGCAAGAACATCTGTGTTCAAAAATAAAAGATAAATCATTCCAAATACGAAGTCCACTGTGACTGTGACACATGTAAAATGTAATTTACGTGTAAACCTCGCGCTTAGGCGTAAAATAAGTGTTATGTCTGAAAACGATCTTAAATTTTAACTGCTAATAAGACTAACATCTACCACGTAGTCAAAAGCTCGACGGTGGTCTTTAGCGAGTCGCCGTCTCAACGTGACACTGGCAGAATAGCCGCAATCGGCTCAATTGCCACAAAAAAAAAAAGTGTTATCTATCATTAGTACCTACTCTCGTTTTGAGTTTTTATTTCCAGTTTCATACATACTAAATAGCAGAATAGCTGCACGAAATGTATAATATATCATCAACCAATGCCAAGGCCAATCATCTTTCCTCGCCTGTTTTCTATTATTCTCAAGACCTGTCTCCTCTTGCCAACAATTGACAATACTTCCTCACTTGTTTTCCTTTCTGTCCAAGTGATCTTCTCCATTCTCCTCCAGCATGACATTAAGACACAAAGAAAAGGGTCAAACAGAAGGCCGAGAATAGAGAACAGTGACGATTACTCCACCGACAAGAGCTTCGAGTTTAAGCATAATGATTAATCGGCCTAAGTATAATGTTCCCACTGCCGGGACATAGGCCTCCTCTCGGTGGAAGGAAGTTTTAAGCATTAAATTTAAATTTTATGCTAGGCAGAGAGCATACTAAGTACTATATTAATTTGTGACCTCACAAAATTATATACCATTGTTTTCATGGAATAACTCGGCAAACGAGCAGGTGGCCTACCTGATGGTAAGTAGTCATCGCCGCTCATGGACATCTGCAAAACCAAAGGAGTTGCAGATGCATTTCAGAGCCAAGGAAATGGGAGGAGAAGGAAGGGGACTGAGGGAGAAATTGGGCCTCCAACGCTCCACATTCATCGTACGAAACGCAACAGTGTACATATTGCTTCTTGACGTCGATATTCTGGAGGAGGGTAGTACTTCCCTGGTCGTGCCGACCCATTCATGCTGGCATGTAGACATAACTACAATCAAAATTATGATAGCCATCTCTTTCTTTCGTGGCTCAATAAGTATTACTGGGTGCCTACTGTATCAATCTTGAATCTTCGGCCTTCTTCTAATGTTGCTTTCGGCTGTAGTAACTCCACCTGTCCCACATTACGTATTGCAAACACGTGAAATACGCAAAATGTATGATGTTGTATGGGCACTTGTGATAAGAGAATGTTTACAAATGTTACTCGAAGTTGACGTGCTAAGAAAAATGGTATTGGTTACCGAGTGTATTGTGCATTCATGAGTTTCTAAGTATTTCGATTTTGCGTTGAGTGGTTGTGGAAAACTTACAAAACATAATACCATCAAGCTTGCATACTGAGGGGTTATTTTTTTATGGTATAATTCGGCAAACGAGCAGGCGAGGTACCTGATGGTAAATAGTCATCGCTGCCCATGGACATCTGCAATACCAATGGAGTTGCAGATTCATTGCCGAGGCTATTTAAGGAAAAGGGAGGGGAAGAAGAAAAGGAGAAGGAAGGGGACTAAGGGAGTAATTAGGCCTCCGACGGCGCCGCACACTCATCGTACGAAACACAACAGTAGGTATGCATACTGCTACTTGACGTCGATATTCTGTGGGAGGGTAGTACTTCACCGGTCGTGCGAGCCATTCATGCAGATGCAGGCATGCGCGACACTACTACTACTAAAGGTTAGGCAGAGGTGTATTGTGCCTTTTTTTATTTACGGATAACATACCATCACGCCTGTATTCCCCGAAGGGTTAGGCAGAGGTGTACTGATGTACACCCACATTTCGCCGGTATGTTTAGGTCCCATGTAATAGGGGGCGAGCCTATTGCCATTAACCGGGCACAAATCCAGACTCCGAGCTGCTACTGGGAATTTCATAGAAAAACCCAATAACACTTTGCTCGACCTGGGGATCGAACCCAGGACCTCTAGCGTAGCAGTCGCACTTAGGACCACCAGACTAACGAGGCAGTCTATTTGTCTTATTTACGGATGGAAACCTTTAAAAGGCGACCGGTCTTTGGGGATTAGACCAGAAACATTTACTAAAATATTGTTAATAACAAATTGTAATTACTTAATCTTATTTTAAACGAACTGTATAGTTTTTATAAGAAATAAATTCTTTGATCCGAACATTTTGACAGTGTTATTAAGTACTTGTCGAATTTATAGCACATTAGACTTATTAATTGGAATAATCGTTGCTTAGTTTATTGTTATTTTGTATAGTAAGTTATCCTTAAAAAAATACTTAAGTATATGCTATCGTGGACTTTTCTGTATACATTTATTAAAGAGAAATATACCACTAAGTATAGGTATATTGTTTTGTTATATCTCAAAGGGAGTAGGCAGCGTTTTCGATGAGAGCTCCCAGGCGGCTTGACTTTTTCAGAAAATTTTCAACAATTATATTATATTTCAATCAATTTACACAAAAACATTAACAAATTATATGTTACACACTAGCTTACCGCCCACGGCTTCGCCCGCGTGGTTTCTCCACTTTTCTGTACGTATTATACATATAAACCTTCCTCGAGAACCACGCTATCCATTGGTGAAAGCAGCACGTCAAATTTCGCGATCATTTGGAAGAAAAGCTAAGTTGGCCTCTAAAAAGCTAGGTATCCTCAACAGAGCTAAGCGGTACTTTACGTCGGCGCACCGCCTCCAGTTATATAAGGCACAAATACGGCCGCACATGGAATACTGCTGCCACCTCTGGGCCGGGGCTCCACAATATCAGCTTCTTCCTTTTGATCGTATCCAACGTCGCGCAGCTCGAATCATCGGTGACTGGATTCCCACTGACCGGCTTGACCCTCTTGCCCTGCGTAGAGACGTGGCGTCTCTTTGTATTCTTTACCGCATTTATCATGGGGAGTGTTCTGAGGAATTGTTCGGACTAGTACCTCCCGCTGCGTTCCGCCACAGATCCACTCGCCAGCGATGGAAATTTCATCCATTCCACCTGGATGAATGGGTGTCCACCACCGTGCGTTTCTCAAGAAACTTCTTACCGGGCACGACTACTCTGTGGAATCAATTACCAGCGGATGTATTTCCGATCCGGTACGACATGGCAACCTTCAAGAAGCGAGCCTATTCGTATCTAAAAGGCCGGCTACGCATTTGCAACCCCCCTGGTGTTGTAGGTGTCCATGGGCGGTGATGATCACTTACCATCAGGTGACTCGCTTGCTCGTTTCGCTTCTTTCTCGCTCCCTCTACTATAAAAAAAACAGCATGAAAATCGGTGCAGTAGTTTTTGAGTTTATCGCGAAAAGACAGACAGATTAGTGATAGTGATTATTGTGTTCTGTAGTCCGATTCACGTAATTAAAACCGTAGCGACATAATCGTTGAAACAGTGTTCCTATTCACATCCGTCGATCGGACTGATTTAGAAGTCGTCTTATTGAAAAATCGTTGAACCGTATTCACACGTCATGTTCGTTGGGCGAAAATGGTTCTAAAACGTTGGCTTGACAGTATTCACATAACACTGGAAAAACGATTTTCAACGATTGAGTCGCTGCGACATCGCTACGGTTTTAATTACGTGAATCGGGCTACTACATAGTTTGAAGGGTTATGTAACCAGTGACATTACTAGACAAAAAGTTGACAACGCGCGAGGGATGGTTGTCGTATGCTTGCTAAACATCTAACTTCGGCTTTTTTGCAATATCAAAGTGTCCCGGTAAATTACTAAACTTGAAGGCACATTAATTACCGCAAATTTTGGAAAGTCCGCAGTGCCCTAAATATTTGAGGGCGACCTACTTGGTGCCCCTTATAGAAACAGTATAATTAGGGACCCAAGTAAGTGAGGTTTGGGAATCTGTGCCTCTCTATATGAAGACCGTTTGATCTTTAAGTAATTTACCGCAACTTATGATCTTATATAAAATTTTCGGAACGCAAATTCGGTGGTTAAGCATTTTTTGCAGCGGTCAAAACGTAAACCATGAATTTTTTATCGCTGTCTCCTACTTGTTGGAAGTAGAAGATAACTTCGAGTTGAAAAGTTAAGCAATTTTGCTGAGGTCAAAATTTGGATGGGTGACATTTTTTAACATACCATCACGCCTGTATTCCTCAAAGGGATTTCGTTTGGGTCCCATGTATTAGGATGCTACCCTATTGCCATTAACCGGCCGAAAGAATATAGAAAATTCGATAACACTTTGCTGGACCTGGGATCGAACCCAGGACCTTTGGCGTAGCAGTCGCGCTAGGATTCACTAGACCAATGAGGCAGGCTGTTATTTATTTATACTTGAATATGCCTAATACAACAAAAAATATACACGACGCGGAATAAATAAAATTTTTGTGGCATTAGAATGTATGTACCTATCTCGGCATACTCTTTTCCTGTTTATGTTCAGGGGTGGCACTTCAAAATTTAATGAAGTTATCATACATTTGTTCCTGCTTGCTGATGGAATGACATAATTTTGACAATATTGATACCCGAGGCAACCCTAATATTTAGGTAAGCATTTCAAATATTTTAATCGTTCTATTTCAATTTATTGCATAAAATTGATTAAAAAAAAATACAGATCCCTGAACGAAAGTCACCATTCTTTATTCAAATAAGTTAAATCGATATTAGACAAAATCAATCGTTCGGCGCCACCGTTTTAAAAAAACTTTGTTGAAAGCCAATTTACAAAGGCCTCCCATGTTTAATACTTTTGTTGCATCAGAGGTCTAACTTAACTGGACAAAAGCCACACTGTAAACCCACTGACCTATTTTCCCGCTACGCAGTGTGACGTCAGTACAGCATTGCGCCATAACGCTAAGGAAAACACAAGCAAAATTGAAACTTACTACTCAGCTTTAAAGTCGAGAATTAATTAATAATTATACTTCGTAATTTTATAAATATTTTAATTAAGAAAGAAAATGAACTCTATTGCAGTGGGTTTAGGTTTAGCCGTAGAATTGCGGCCCGAAAAACTCTAGTTCTTAAAAGCTGCAAGAGGTCGAAAGGTCAACGCAATGCGATTCCATATTCAAATTGGGTTACTTATAATTTATAGGTCGAGAACAGACAGTTCGAGTTTTCATTGACCAATAGGCGTAGCCCTTATCCAATCGTAATTTGTTTAGTGTAGCAGCATCGATACGCGATTGGTTGTTCACATGAGTTTAATATCATATCGATTTGTTCGTTAAACCACGTGTAACTGAAAACGTATTTGTTTTATTACTTTTTTATGACGATTTATTTCAGGCCTCGGAAAATTGCCTTTTTGATTTTTTATAGCAATAACTTTAGAGTTAACATTTTTGGATTTGGAGGAAGATTATTAATATTGATTTTAGCTTTCATCTGTGGTTAACGCTATATAGAAAAGGATAGAGATGGTATTGATTAGGTAACCTACCTTGGTAGGTACGAGAATATTTAAGAGAATAGGAATGATGTAATTACTTGTAGGTGCCTAATCGATTAATCGAATCGAATTAAGGGCTGAAGCACACTTGACAATTTAGTCACTTTTAAGAAGGGTTTTATGATTTTAACGTAATAATGCATTAATTGTATGATAGGTAATTATAATTATACGTAAGCTCTTCAAAATAAATTTAGGTAGTTTCAGCACTGGGTTTCATCGAGCGCATTATTTTACCTTAAAAAATACAAAAAAAAACTCTTCACAAACATCATGGGTATAAAAAGTAGTAACATCAAGTCTTTAAAGATATTAATTAGCCTAATTTCTATGCTGATATAGTAAAGCTAAAGGCTGCACATCAAGCTATACATTTCCAGTTTAGACCGACCTCCCCTTTGGAAATTTTCTATCATTTTTATAAAATAGTTTTAATTGGTTCATTAAAATAAGTTACAATTTGTATTTGGTTTTTAATTTAACCTACGATGAATCTGGAGTACGACAAATCTGGAGTAGGTCGAATTCGGAAATCGACGAATACGGCACAAACGATTTTAGTTAATAGTTTAGTTGGGGCCCTAGTTTATTTTTCACCCCAGGGCCTTAAGTTACCTAGATACGCCACTATTGCTAAAAACGAGTGCAAAAAATATTGCGGGCGAATTCCGACCACCGGGCGAGCAGCGACCAGTAGTTAGTATATAGATCTGTGATCATACTAATTAATTACATAATAGTGTAGGTCCATCGCCACAAGCTTTATCTGTCAATCAATGGGGTTTTAAACCAAGTTTAACACAGGATTAACATGGATTTGACTAGTTAAAATGACATAGTTGATTGGACGAGTTAACAATTAGTAATGAATTGCGACATCAATTATTATTTACTAGTGTTTTACGTGTTTTTTCGACTTTTCAGTACTATAATATGTATGTCTTATACATATAAACCTTCCTCTTGAATCATTCTATCTATTATTAAATTATAATATTTTATTAATTGAATTTTTAATGTGTTTAATTTAATATTGACTATCGTATTTTATTGTTGTTCTAATTTGATTTTATTTAAAATTTCAATTCAAAATTGTTAATTTGCAATTATAATTTGATTATTGACTGACGTATGTTTTAGAATAATGATGATTATAATATTATTTTAAGTTATTGGAAAGCTGTGAATGCTTATATAACTTATTTGCACCGAATAATATAATTTATGTTAACTCTTATCATATTATGTAATTGTAAATAAGTTGATGGTGTGCCTTATAAATATAAATAAATAAAATAAAATTAAAAAAAACCGCATAAAAATCCGATGCGTAGTTTTAAAGATCTAAGCATACATACATAACGACAGACAGCGGAAAGCGACTTTATTTTATATACTATGTAGTGATAGTGAAGTACCTAAGTAGGTACTTACTGTGTTTATTTTGTATATTATATTTTCATGGATCTGTAATGGCGGTCGCAAACACGCCTGCTGATCGTTATGTCCTGGGTTCGATTCTCAGGTCATTTAGAGTTATTGATATTTTGTCTCTGTTAATAAAATATTTCAGACAGAAAATAATCGAATCAAAATTTCGTGCCCGGTTAATGGCAATAGGCTCGGCCCTATTGCGATGCCATTTGGTTATAGCATTATTTTTATACTAAATTGTTTTTTTTTATATATTGTTACAGGAAAGAAGCGGATTGGACAATATGCGATCCTTAGAACACTACTTAACAGACATAATGAGAGCAGACACATCAGATCACATGAAAGGTAAAATATAAATAAAAGTTTCAAACTTGACAACCCTATGGTTGAAACTAACACTATCCTATTTGTATCAATATGAACTCTATCTCCAAGTGGTAAAGTTCAATTTCGAACGCATAATAATGTCTTGTTATTGTTTTTACAACAGAGCGGTATAATTTAGGGCAAAGGTCATCACAATGCGGTTCCAAATTCAATTTAGGTCATTTATTTATTTAACTTAATAGTGACATCTATTATCGGACATTACAAACTTGCTTTCCTATTGAAAAATAGATGGCGCTGTCCTTAAATACTCATTACAGTTGCAGACTCGCATTACAATTTGTAGTACACACGCCTACACATCGAGCTATACAAAACCAGTATAGGCTGGCCTTGAATTGTACGGAAAACCTTAACAAAGGGAGGTCAGTCTAAACTGGTTTTGTATAGCTTGATGTGTAGGGACTGTCTCATTAGTCTAGTGGTCCTAAGCGCGACTGCTACGCTAGATGTCCTGGGTTCGATTCCCAGGTCGAGCAAAATGTTATTGGGTTTTTTTATGAAATTCCCAGTAGCAGCTCGGAGTCTGGATTTGTGCCCGGTTAATGGCAATAGGCTCGCCCCCTATTACATGAGACCTAAATTTTGTAATCAATTAATTAAGTAGGTACACACGGCTATACATCAAGCTATAGAAAACCAATTTAGACTGACCTCCCATTGTAAACGTTTTCCGCACAATCCAAGTTCAGTCTATATTGGATTCGTATAGCTTGATGTGTAGCCGTGTGTATTGAACAAACAATGCTAAAAAGAATTGTGAAGTTATTTTTAAATCAATTTTCCTGATATATCATCGTGCCCACCTCATTATTAGGTCCCTTTACATACTGGCAAATTGTGGGTGTACATTAGTACACCTCAAAGCCTAATCCTTCGGGGAATATAGGCTGTGGTACAGTTTGTTTGAAATAAGTAAGCCGATCGGAAGTTAGCCGTTCCAAACTACCGCGGTGATAAAATCGTTTAATTAAGTGTTTTAATACATAAATATCGAAATTAGTAAACAAAATAATTAGAAATGTGAAACATATACGACTATAATTATCTTTACACAGACTCTTTCTATTTAAATTTACCACTTCTAAACCACTTGCAGACAACTTCCGATCGGCTTACTTATTTCGAACAAACTGTATGTAGGTAACAGCGCATTGATGACTGATCAATAATTACACCAATACCTTCAATCTGTCATCCAATCACGAGTTTTCATCAGGCTTTTCCCGACCATGTTGAAGTCACCTTCCAATATTTTACATGCAGCGACTCCCATGAAACCTCTGCATCCTAATTTTTGAGCGATAACGATATCCTAAGATATTATATTACTAACTAGCTTTCCGCCCACGACTTCGCCCGCGTGTTTTCTCGACTTTTCTGTACTATATGTATGTACGTACAGTTTGTTCGAAATAAGTAAGTTGATCGGATGTTAGCCGTTCCGAACTACCGTGGTGATAAAATCGTTTAATTAAGTGTTTTAATACATAAATATCGAAATGAGTAAACAAAATAATTAGAAATGTGAAATATATACAACTCTAATTATCTTTACACCGACTCTTTTTATTAAAATTTACCACTTCTAAACCACTTGCAGACAACTTCCGATCGGCTTACTTATTTCGAACAAACTGTACGCACGGCTACACATCAAGCTATACAAAACCAGTTTACGCTGGCCTTTTATTGTATAGGAAGCCTATAATGCGATATCAGCTTAAACTGGTTTTGTATAGCTTGACCTGTAGCCGTATGTACATATAAACCTTTATCTAATAAAAAAACCGCATCAAAATCCGTCGCGTAGTTTTAAAGATCTAAGCATACATAGGGACAGACAGACAGCGAGACCCGACTTTGTTTTATACTAAGTATGTAGTGACTATACTGAGTAATAGATTTGTAGTTTGGCTTTTTGGGCTTCTAGCTAAGTACTACTAACAATTGATTTGCTACTTAGCAATGTTTATGTTATTAATAAAAAAAATAATAGGTGTTCGTATGACAACCGGTACTAAAGGCCGACCGTTTAACTCGCGTATCGCCTGCGCGGTAAGAAGGGAGTACTACTACTAGTAGGGATACTTAAAAAAGATACTTATTATTTTATTCTCTACCAACAATGTCTATCTCGAGATAAATCTTTGATTATCGACTCCGTGTGTAGCGTTACCCGCCCCCGCTCCCTTCTTACCGCGCAGGCGATACGCGGGTTAAGCGGTCGGCCTATAATGGCTTCACAGTCTCTCCGACTCGCAGAGAATTCTTGACGTGATAAGAATGGTCACCCATCCGCACACTGCGACATATCATGATCATCAGCCCGTATTCCTCCACTGCTGGAGGTAGGCCTCTTTAAGTGAACGCCACAGAGCCCGATCTTCAGATCTTTCCATCCAGTTTCTGCCGCCACTCCATCTGGTGACAATTAGACGAGATACGAGGCCCCTAAACATGCGACAAGCACAAACAACTTCCCGCCACTCTCATGGCCCCAAACGACGCAGCATATTAAGCATGTTAACACATCGTGACTTCCTTTTTATCATAAACGGGTACAGTCAACACAATAATCTTAACACTTACATCTACCATCACTTCGTCAACGAAATCGTCTTCATAACACGTATCGTTTACATAGTTACAGCGAGCCTGTCGGTCGAGCGTCACTTGACGGGAAAATAATAAAAAAATGTAGTAAATATTTTAAACTTGACATAGATTGTTTTGTTGACAGTACTCGGTAACAATTGTTAGCGTTGCAAAGCGGTGACAGAGATATAAAAGTATTAAGTATGCTAGATATGCTTAGGTTTTAGATATTCTTTTCATAGGATACACTATACACCATGATATTTTAGTCTTATCTTAGACTACCTCATTAGTCTCGTGGTCCTAAGCGTGACTGCTACGTTAAAAGTCTTGGGTTCGATCCCCAGGTTCAGCAGTTTTAGTGGGTTTTTCTATGAAATTCTCAGTAGCAGCTCGGAGTCTGGATTTGTGCCCGGTTAATGGCAATAGGCTCGTCCCTTAACTTGGGACCTAAACATACCGGCGAAGTGCGGGTGTACATTATTACACCTCTGCCTAACTCTTCGGGGAATACAGGCATGATGGTATGTTATATTATGATATTTTAGTCGTCTTACACGCGAAAGGGACTCGTCATATTCATCATTATGAACAATTTTCACTATAGGACCTACCCTGATATCTTGAAAAAAAAGTCAGCAGTTTCATAGAAAAGTGTTCTTACCAAGAGAGTAGTTCTCTCGGTATCCTAATAATACATATTTTTCTAATCATAAGTACTGCATAATTATCTTTTACCGAGATTTTTGGCTTCTTTTAAAGCCATAAGTTACGTAAGCATTTTAAGCTTATTTTAGACGATTATTGTTACTTTTTGTTGTAAAAAAAAAGAGAATAGATGCTCAAATGATAACAAGAGATAGGTACCTACTTATAAATCAATATCTGTTACAAAATCACTTATTAAGTAAACCGATACTTAACGATGTGGTAATTAAGCTATCATCTTCAGTCTTATCATACGTTATCATTGCAAAAAAAGCATTTTTTTTATGCCTGCAAAAAGAAACTTACAGCCTATTTGGTCCCGAAAACGACCCTTAACACTCCGTTTTCATTTTATACCTACATCAGCATAAAAATAAAGATTAACCTCCGTGGCAAAACCTCATTTTAGCCATTTTCAGCATGACAGCGCAAGCAAAAGTGATTAGGGCATCCGCTCCGAAGGGCACCGACATAAAGTTTTATTTTAAAGTTACATCGTTAAAATATACAACAATGCTTGAATAAGGCTTTGTTGGTAATCATATTTAATGTTGTCGACTAATTTGTTAACTGCTCTGTAGCCCGATTCACGTAATAAAAACGCAGCGATGTCGCAGCGACTTAATCGTTGAAAAACTTTTCCTATTCATAAATCCGTCGATCGGACCGATTTAGAAGTCGTCCTATTGAAAAATCGTTTTACCGTATTCACACATGTTCGTTGGGCAAGAATCGTTCAAAACTTTGGCTTCAAAGTATTCACAAAACACTGGAAAACTGTTTCAACGATTGAGTCGCTGCGACATCGCTACGGTTTTAATTACGTGAATCAGGCTACTGGTAATGCGGCGTTTGTCAGTTCATTTCATTTCCGCGTTCGGGAATGTGGCGCCACTTGCTCTTTCGCTCCATAGATAATACAAATTTGAGTCATGATGTGAAAACGTTATAACAGAAAAGGTGATTATTTGGTAACAGCTACATGTAACACATGAATGCAATAAAGAACATAAAACTTGAAAAAAAAAACTTGAATATAACTTAGTACTATAACATTATACATATATTAATTATTTAATTAATTATTTATTTATTCTATTCTATGTTAGCAGTTAGAGCAAACCTATTGATAAAATTGGAAGAATCACTGATTCCGATAGTACAGGTTCACCTAGTTTCGGAATCAGAGGTTGAATTTAATATTTTGCCACTCGCTCTTGTATTAAGTTTACTTTGGTTTTGTTGTATGTATACTTTGTTGTTGTTGTTGTATGTATATTGTGTGTATACTGACAGCCAATCAATCTTTCTTTCCTTTCTTTCTAAAGTCGATTCGTGACATTCACCATGACCATGCATGGCCCTAACCCTGCGTTTCCAGAGACGACAAAACATGTTGCAAACATCTATCTCTCTCAGAGTGAGTGGGAGAGGCAGCTGTTAGCAACATGTTTTGCCGTCAGTAGAAACGCGGGCTTAACTTTACTGAAATCACAGCCGCGCTCTAGTCACATCTAGCGTCACTATGCGCGGGCGCTTACACAACGCGAGGACAGCCTTCGTGCTGACCTTGAGTGTTTTGTTAACTAATTAACCTGAGCTACTGTGCACAGTTGTTACTGTTTTACATACATATACGACTCACTTACTAGTTATGTATAGATAACAGCTATTTCTTTCTATTTCATTTTACTTATATGAGACTGCCTCATTAGTCTAGTGGTCCTAAGCGCGACTGCTACGCTGGAGATCCTGGGTAGATCCCTAGGTCGAGCAGTGTTATTGGGTTCTCAGTAGGAGCTCGTGATCTGGATTTGTGCCCGGTAAATGGTATAGGCTCGCCCCCTATTATATGGGACCTAAACAAACCTACTGGTGAAGTACACCTTTATCTAAGCATGAAATACATAATGTAAAATCGTTTATCTTCACGGGTCCATGAACACTGACACTTTTTACTTTTAATATTAAAAGTATATACTTAGTTCGAAAGTATAAGTTTGAAAAGAGGTCAACTTCTTTGTTAGAAAGTGTCAAATTACGTTGTTAGTACTGCCAAAGGAAAAGAACAAACATTTTCTTGTTTAAAAAAATATGAAAAGCAGGCTTTCAGATTTCCGGGCAAAGGCCGCCCTAATTCCTTCCAGGTACTTTTTTCCTGCGTCACCTCGAACCAGATATAGCATTTAAAAAAATATAGGTGGGAGAGAGACATCTGTCGCTCTATGACAGAATATATTTTTAATTTTTAAACTAAGGCGAATCGACTCTCCTTGGGCTCCACATTATTATTATTATTTTTTCGCAAATTTACACTTATATGCTAGGTACGATAAAGTTACGAGCTAAAGTTTAAGTAATTATTTGTGAATACATAGTTGATGTCGCACATGCTTCTGCCATGGCCGTAGAGTGGATTAAAGACGGACAATTTTCGAAAAAAAAATTGGCGCCCAAGGCGAGACGATTCACCTTAACTTTTTGTAATAAGGTTATATAAAATAGGTTATAGTCCCCCGCGCTGGCCTAATGCATGTTGACGACACAAGAAATTTAAAAAAACTTTCAGTCGTGCAGGTTCCTTATGCTTTCCTTCACCGCACTCAAAGGAGTCTTGACTTCATAAGGAATAACTTGACAATCCTAGGTCATATCACTAGGCTCTCACTGTTCTATAATTTGAGTTTTATATAACCTATTGTGCTGACGACTGTACATACGGCTACAGGTCAAATTATAAATTTCCAGTTTAAGCTGATCTCCCTTTATATTGACTACTAGTACAATAAGAGGTCAGCGTAAACTGGATGTTACAGCTCGACCTGTAGCGACTTACTGATGCCTAAAGTGATATTTTATGTAACGATCGAAGTTCGAATGCACATAAATAATGTACCTACTTAGGTACTTACTTAAAATAATGAGAGAGCTGTGTTTATCACACATTTAATCTAACTTTATCTAGATTATCTGAGATAACACAGGCGACATCTATAATAACAGTATCATTCTTTGAACGCGGAAAAAAATCGTAGATGAGAGCAAATACGTAGGTATTATTCCTAAATATAAAATAAATAAATGCTAACAAATAATGTCACTGATTTTAATGAACTAAATCAAAAAATAGAGCGAAATGCGAGTGTTTATTTAACTAAAATCATGCTTATCTAAGTAATAAGTACCCATTTTCTATTCCATTTTTCATTTGCGAATTGCGATGCAAAATGACGGTTTTTTTTATCCAGGTATTTAAGTACTTTTATGGTGAATGCATGGTGGGTTAGTTTGATTAAAGTTTGACAAATATGAAGTTTGAAATATCTTTAATATTATTTTATATTTCGTGTGATGGGAATTTGTTTAATCATTCGTTTTAATCATAGTGAAGGTCTTTCCTGTGCATGATAAGGATTGGCGTCCGTCCATTGACTTTACAGAAAATTTCCTGTTATTTTTTTCATATCGTCCTTATTTGGACTGGCAAGGGAAACTTGATTCATAAATCCAAATATTCTGAAGTGACATTTTTTTAAATTTTTAGAGAAATACTGGCAATGGACATGTAAATTAAAGCATTTGAAGATTGACTAACAGCGTGGGTTCAAGACGTTTCGCAATACCTACACCGTGACATTTCGAAAATAGGTCAAAAATACGCTACTTATTGGCCGTAAATAGATGAAACGCAAAATAAAACCGAATAAACTCTAATATCAATGCAAAATAACCACTGAGACGGCTGACATTTTCTCATTTGGCTCGCTAGTCTAAATCTAGTTAAAAATAACTATATGCTACTAAAACCATCGGCTACCTCGTGACTTACCGCGCTTAGAATTTCCATATAAACCGACAAAATTAAAAATGCCCGTATTTCTATTCCATTCAATCTGAAATTGAAGCATTTGTAAATAGCTGGGTTATTGCTCTAGTGCTATACGCTCAAATTAAAGAGGTTGGTCTATCTACTATTTTTGGTACAGCTAGTTAATATTTGAAATAGCCGGTTAATCGATAACAATCGAGTGGGAATCTGTGATGAGCGCTGTCAGTAGGTGAGCGCGCGTGAACGAAGCGCATGCGTTTGTAACTTTTTAAATAATACGAAATTAGAACCGTGGGCGTTGCGTGTTCAGTCTATTTTTATAAAAAAAATATTACGCGGGCCGTTTGGAGTGCAGTGAACTCTGTTACAAAAATTTTGTGTTTTTTTTTGTTGTGTGCTGAAGAAACGTGGATATTATTTTCGGTATTTAATAAAATTGGTACTAAGTATTTTATTTTTTCTTCCATTATGAGTGAATATTCATAAGAATCGATTATTAAGTCTAGGTGAGGATGTAAAATTTTCCTTTGCCTTGGAACGGCAATTAATTTAAAATTGAAACGGCGGTAATGCCCTATAATTTATACAAATAGCAAAAAAGCAAAAGGAAATATTTTAAAATAATTATTTTAATAAGTACCTACCTAGGTAATTTATATACCTGCGAAACCATAATATCTTATAAAGAGCATGTTAATTAATACTTACCTACGTACCTTTTTTTTTGCGCGCGCAGTCCTTATCATAGAGATAATATTTTTTATTTGTTATATTTTAATCCGGCAAAGGTTACAACACTATGCGGCCACAAATATGTCGTCAAGTTACAACATTTATTCCTTTATTAATTTATAAATACCTTTATTGTTATACAAGGTATAGTCAGTAAAATATCTGCCATAGGTACTTCATGTAACGACTAACTTTTCCTGATGATTTGAATGTAAGTTAATTTAATGTCGAAAATACCGAGAATTTATACTAAGGTATAATTTTTCCTATAATCATGGGTAGAAAAAAGGGAACTGAAACTGCCTCAAATCTAAATTACGTATGTATTTACTTAAAACATGTAAATGTACCATCTTATTATTAGATTGTTTATTTTTTTCGCGCGAAATCCTTATAATTAAAAAAAAATCATTTTAAGGAAACGTAATCCAATTTATAAAGAATAATTATTTTATACTAAACAATGGTTGGACACTAAACAAATTATTAATTAAATCATTTCAGTGATTTCATTCATGAGAAAACAAAACAACTTTAAAATACAACAAAGTAGAGAACCTCATCCTTCTTTTGGTTTTGTCTATGGCACGCGTAGAATACGTATGTACTACGAATGACCACGATAGACTAAGTTATCTTATATGATAAATACAGTTATGTATTATAATTGTCAATTGTAATAATTTCCGCAGATGCGGAAGTTCTTAAAAAAGGCCAGTTTCTGAGCACCCTAAACCGACGGTCATGCATGAAGAGATTAATGAATGTAGATGAAGCGAAAGTAATGTGCCAGGATCGTAGCAAGTGGAAATCTATAGTTTCTGCCTACCCCCATGGGAGACAGGCGTGACAATATGTATGTATGTATGTATGTAATTGTAATAATTATACCGTAGTAATAATTTAATGACTAAACTGGTGTGGCCACCAGTTACCACAAAATGACAATTTTTCTCAGTTGATTTTGAACTTTATCTTTAACAATTTAAGGTTTAAAATCATTTGGAGAAATTTGACAGTTTTGTATACCTTGACCTGCTGGCGACTGTACCTGAAAATAATACTGGAACCAGGGCCGGTATGCTAGAGTCTCGCTTATCTGGGAGAGTACCGTGTCCAAAAGTGGGACTTAATGGGTTGAATGAACATAATGTTCACACTATTTTTTAGGGGTTATATTATAATTATAAGTTTAAGCTTATTAATTATATTATACATTCGACCCTAAAGAAAATTTAAAGTACATACCATCACGCCTGTATTCCCCGAAGGATTAGGTAGCCTATTGCCATTAACCGGGCGCAAATCCAGACTCCGAGCTGCTACTGAGGATTTCATATAAAAACCCAATAACTTTTTCCTCGACCTGGGGATCGAACCCATTGACTTCTAGCGTAGAAGTCGCGCTTAAGACCACTAATGAGGCAAAATTTATAGCAATGACATATTAACCTTTTAAACGCCAGAGTATAAACGTATCGCCGTACCCCTGACGCCAGGCCACTTTTTCTGTCAAATTACACAAGGTAGTGAAAACACACTAAAGTAATGATTAAATTGTTTATTTCATAATATGGTGCGACGTATATTTTGTCATATATTTGTGACGTTGGCGTTCAGGGTAAGATTTCGTTTGTCACATATATGTGACAATGGCGTTCAAAAGGTTAAAGAATAAATTCCCTTGAAGAACACTGATTGTCACACGAATAGAGTGTCCATGGATTTTCTTTCCGGATTCTTCTCCATAGGATCAACTTTTTGGAACTGCAACTAGAGTCAATAACGTTTCATAAACGCTTGTAAAAGCTTACTTGAAATAAAAACATTTAATTTGATTTGTGGTGCAGAAACTCCTCATACCATTTCTTTTGGTTGAGTTATTTTATTTAAAAGGAAAGGAAAGAATCAAGAACTGTCCAGCTCGTACCGGCTTATTATTTTTCATGTCAATTGTACGACATTTTTTAAATTTCGTTTTCGCAAAACTTCACCTCTTGTACAATTTCGTCAGTGGTTGCGCAGAGTTCGTTTTGTGACACAAGGGATGTTATATGGTTTGCGACGCAGTTCCACATCCACTACTTGTAGCTGTATATCCCCATTTTACCAGATTGGAGCAATAATTAACCTGAATACAATCCCCATTTTATCTTAAATACCGCGGGAGAGCCATGCTTCGGCACGAATGGGGCAGCTCAACCGGATCAGTGATACCACGGCCTCACAGAAAACCAGCGTGAACCAACGCTTACGTTGAGTTTCGCCGAGTGAGTGGAGATACTGGAGGCCCAAACCCTTTTAAGAGGCCGGCAACGCACTTGTGACTCCTTTGGTGTTGCAGGTGTTCATGGGCGGCTGTAATCGCTTACCGTCAGGCGACCCGTCTGCTCGTTTGTCCCCTATTCCATTAAAATAAGCTTGCCCTATAAGTACTTAAGTAGTCACGGCTGACGACCAATTTTTCCATAGGACATTTATACACAACTAGCTTCCCGCCCACGGCTTCGCCCGCGTGTTTTCTCATAAAAACTTTCATCCCCTATTTTATCCCCTTGGGGGTAGAATTAATCAAAATCCTTTCTTAGCGGATGCCTACGTCATAACTTCTACCTACATGCCAAATTTCAGCCCGATCCGTCCAGTGGTTTGGGCTGTGCGTTTATAGATCACTATGTCAGTCAGTCAGTCACCTTTGAGTTAGGTATATATATTTAGATTTGATAGGGTATAACTTAATTGATATTTCCCAGAAATTGGGTTGCGGAAATCTTATGGCAGTTGCTTCGTGTAAAGTACAGCTGAATCTGATAAGACTGGATTCTCAATCCATCATATCACCACCATCATTCATTCTTAACCATTCATTGGTGTGTTCCATGGATATTTTGTTTCAAGCCTGGTAAATATATTGCGAAGAAAAAAAGGCAAAATGATTTAAGAATACCCAAGCAGTCTGTATTAAGATATAATGCCACCTATTTACGCTTTTGGCAGCTCGTAGACATTTTTTTAATGAAAATCTACCTCTTTATTATGATATGATTTTCTATTTTATTACGACTACAAAGAAGAAACTAACAATAAGGTTTCTATTCTGGGAATAAGGGTTGCCAGACAGAATTATTATAATATTTATATAGGTTAAATGTTTGGGTTACCCGTGTCAAAAATGCATGTGGGTGGTTGAGATATTTGAAACCTAATTGCTAGGCTCAACTTATTTGCTACCAACAAGGAATAATGTCACATTTATCGAAGTAGTAGTGTCTCGCTTTTATGTCTATGACATGTCAGAATGAATGGGTCAGCACGACCGGGGAAGTACCACCCTCCACAGAATTATCGACATCAAGTATAGTACAGTTTGTTCGAAATAAGTAAGCCGATTGGAAGTTAGCAGTTCCGAACTACCGCGGTGATAATATCGTTCAATTAAGTGTTTTAATACATAAATATCGAAATTAGTAAGCAAAATAATTAGAAATGTGAAACATATACGACTCTAATTATCTTTACACCGACTCTTTCTATTAAAATTTACCACTTCTAAACCACTTGCAGACAACTTCCGATCGGCATACTTATTTCGAACAAACTGTAAGTCACTGGAGGCCCAATTCATCCCCTAGTCTCCTTCCTTCTACTTTTCTGCTTGCGCTCCCTTTTCCTCAGCTCGGTAAGGCATCCGCGAGACAGCGACTCCGTTAGTATTGCAGATGACCAGCGATGACTACTTACCTACTAAGCAAAAGTTAAAGTATTGAATTGTGAATTAGTTATAGTTGATTTCACAATTCCTACTACTGTAACTTTAGAATGTGTAATAGCCACACAATTTGCGAAAAACCAACAAAAAAAATTGGCGCTCAAAGGCCTCAATCAGCCTTAATATGAAATTATACTCACAATCAGTTGATTTAATTACTCTTTCCAATCCACTAACAATTGGTCATAATAATGTTTGTTAACAGTCTGGTTACCGATGAATCATTCTTTTCAGATTGCTATAAGAAATAATATTATTGAGATACCAAAGTTTCCTTCCTTCCTTCCTTCCGAAACGAACGAAACCATAGCGCGATTCAGAAAAGTCAACGTCATCTAGACGTTGACATAAATAAATAAATCAAATCAAATCGGATACAAGTATTTGTATAAAAATATTCCCTACGCCCCGCTCTATAACTCTTTTGAATCTCGCCGAGTAGGGAGCTCGCCCAGAAAGTGACAATAAAATTGTCACAAGTATGCACGTTTGAACGGACAATAGCATTAAGCAACCAAAGTAATCCTTGACACGGCAGCTCTGTTAAAAAAAACGGACAAAAACAATGCGCTGTTTTTGGGTTGAGGTGAAACAAAAAGCTGCATGTTTTTGTTAATGTTGCCCTCTTTGAAAATGTTATTATATTTAGGTTTTTAAGCTGGTAACATCGATGTAAGCTGCAATTATAGTTTATTGATAATAATAATAATAATTTATACTTTAGAAATTGTATGTACGCCAGAAAAAAAACTTACTTAACAAAACAAATATGTAAATATAAATATACAATTGGAGGCCTTATCGCTATCTGCAATCTCTTCCAGGCAACCTTTGGATGGACATTACTGAACTGAACTTAATATTACTTTAGATATGACTTTAAACAGCTCGAATTTCGAATACAAGGCAGGTATGTACGCACTTAAGGCTAAATAGTCAGGCTTGGGCGAACCATTCAATTTTTCTTAATTTTCCGTAAGTTATTCGGCTATAACACATTCTAGGTACATGGCAGTAGAAATTGCGACATCAACAATAACTTTATAGGTTTATAGCCATATAATTTGCGAAAAAAAACATTATTTTGTCGGTTAAAGCCAGACCATCCATCTTAAGTTCCGTAGTTAGAAAACAAAAACAAATTCATCTATTATGCCAGTCTGTCATAGATTTCAATTTAATCTTATCAAGTTACTTATCAAACGATAAGTGCTTTGAACTGAAGTTGTGTCGGTTATCTGTAGACAACTTAAAGAGCTTATCTGAAACTGGTTTAAGTTGTAAATGGTGGTTTGACTATAAATTTTCATTGGTTAAGGATTTGGTCGGAGATATTGATAATAATCTGTCATAGTTGTTGCAAATTTTCTCATGACTGCCTCATTAGTCTAGTGGTCCTAAGCGTGACAGCTACGCTAAAGGTCCTAGGTTTGATTCCCAGGTCGAGCAGTGGTATTGGGTTTTTCTATGAAATTCTCAGTAGCAGCTCGGAGCCTGGATTTGTGCCCGTTTAGTGACAATATAGGCTCGCCCCCTGTTACATGGGACCTAAAATATACCGATGCGTTGCCGAGCCTATTTAAGGAAAAGGGTGGGGAAGAATAAAAGAAGGGACTGTGGGAGGAATTGGGGCCTGATAAATTAGGTGCGGCGGAAAAATCCTAAAGTTTCTTTTAATACCTATATCTATCTTTTCTACGCAGTGTAGAGTTCCATTGGCAACACGATACTAATTTTTAGTGTAAACAACTGACTGTGGCCAAAAGCGGCCTTGAATCTTGCGAAAGGTTGACAAAAAATAGCATTGTTAGTAATGTTAGTATACGCTGTTACACAATAAAGAGAATATACCACTTTACGAGACTAGGAGCATAGCCTAATCGGCCTATAATGTTCCCACTGTTGGGATACAGGCCTCCTCTCGGTGAGAGGGAGTGGGCCGTAATCCACCACGCGGGCCCAGTGCGGGTTGGTAGATGTCACATGTCTTAGAATGTTTGGTTCTAGGACATGCTGGTTTCCTCACGATGTTTTCCTTCACCGTTTTGGAAGCAGTGGTTTTGTTTTATCTACAATCAGTAGTAAGACACAGGCAGATTGTTGAATGAGTGTGACTTTTAGGCGAAGAGACAATGCAATGTTTCGACTGCCTTTAAAAGCACAACCTTCCTTTTCAGCATTTACACCGTTGAATAAGGTTTTTTAAGATTGGTCAGGGTATTTGGATGATCCGCGAGCCGATCAGCATATTTCCTTTTATTAAGGCATATCTATATCACTTGTGACTCCTCTGGTGTTGCGACCATCAGGCAATCCCTCTGCTCGTTTGCCCCCTATCAAATAAAAAAGATATAACTGTGAAAATCGCATGCAATTTCGTACAGTATGTTTTGCATCATGCGCGTTGAAACATACAGATGAACAGGCAGACAGAGAAACAAGAATTTTAAAGATAATTTATTTTGCCATGCCATAAAGGTATTTCCTATGTACATACGGCTACACATCAAGCTATACAAATCCAGTATAGGCTGGCCGCACATTGAACGGAAAGCGTTAACAATGACAGGTCAGTCGATATTGAATTTGTATAGCTTGATGAGTAGCCGTGCATACAGTTGACATCAGCCAGTTACATTTTTATCTATAGCTCAAGAGTTTGTTTCAACGCCCTAATCTCTGAAAGAATCAGTGAGATCTGAAAAATGTTTTTCCATTTTATAACCCAATTCTTGAGGAGGATTATAGGTTATTTAACATCATTTTATCACTCTTAATAGCGGGGTAAAGCCAGCGATACTACGGGGCACAACTTGTTTTACAATATAAGTAAAAAAAAACTTAATAAGTAGTTGGTATAGAAGATGAATTCTCTCACTATTACGACACACAGGGGACATCCAATAGTATTTATTTACCGGTGCAGTCAGCGTAGAAGCGTCGACGTTTGGCAATCATTGTAACCTTGCGTCATTAAATATATAGTCACTTTGCTATAGCTCAGGTTACGTAACAATAAGACAATAATATATTTTTTTAATACTCCATTACGTTAATAGACCGTTTTTGGACTGGACTACTGGACATGGACTGACTGGCGAAGGCGAGGCGTGTCCCCCGCACTTAGCCTTCCAAAGGATTGGATGTCTTTCTCACAGAAAGCATGCCGCGAGATCCTAAAAGGAGTTACTAAATATGTCTGTCCTTTTTGGTTCTCTCTCGAACATATTATGTTTGTAGTTACTTCATTATGCAGTAGTTGCTTAAATTAAAGTTTTAATTTGAAATGAAAATGTTGATTTGAAAATGAAATTCACACTAAATGAATGTTAAAGCTGATTGAAATTAGTTATTTTATTATAGTATACACACCATAGATATTATTTAATTTTACATTGCACACTCAGTGCAAAGTAAACCGGATTCTACATACATTGTGTTTTTAGTAAGACAGATTCTATTCAACAATAAAACCTCTTGAATTTACACCTGTTTACTACGCACGAATTTCGGTAGCGTAACCTCAGTATATCTTACGCGTTACGCAATAGTGATGTACACACTTTAGTCAACATGATATTATCTGAATAGTGCGGTCAAGGATGCGAAATAATGCATTTAGTGATATTATTTCTTTTACTTTTTGCAATTGATAAATTGCTATTGAATTCTTCATTAATCATGGTCATGGACAAATGTTTTTTTTTTGTTAATAGATTATAATACTGAGTAATTCTTAGACGTAACCTCGGTATGCGTCAGACAGTAGGTACATAGTTTTACAGTAATAATTTTATTTAATATGCATTCTACCGCCTGTTCTATTACGGTGAATACTATTGGTATTTAGTGGTTCTGTTTTGCATTTGAGCGGTGGTGGCCCAGTGATAATGGCCGCGACTGACGAGTTGTACCTAGGTCGTAGATTCGCACCCAGACGTTTTACTTGTATACATTATTTAATCACCACTGCTACCAAAACGGTGAAGGAAAACATTGTGAGGAAACCGGCATGTCCTAGAAACAAAAATTCGGAGACAAGTGACATCCACCAAGCCGCACTGGGCCCGCGTGATGGATTACGGCCCACTCCCTCTCACTGAGAGGAGGCCTGCATAATACTCGTAATTATCGGTGAGAAGTTAGATAAATGTATGGAATTGGCATAATCTTTTGATATGTCACGTGATTGTCTAGGCCTGACCCCGACATAATTAGGAAAAGGATCATAATAAAGCAATGTACCGCAGTACGATAAAAAGAGAGAAAGTTTCTTTCTTTCTTTTTTCAGTACGATAATGCAATACCAAATGTTTTGTTTCTTTAAACTCAGGTCAAATAAAAATTTAAGATGGAACTTTGCGGACAAAGAAGTGAGGCCGGCTTAAACTACGCCTAACGGTGTACAACACACACATAATATGTATTAGTTAACTACGCCTTATCTTGTTAGTCGACCTATTGAGGCATCGAAAGCTTCGGTTTTGGTATACGTGTGTGCGTGTAATTGTGTGTTGTACACCGTTAGGCGTAGTTTTAACCGGCCTCACTTCTTTGTTCGCAAAGTTCCATCTTAACTTTTTATTTGATCTGAGGCTTTAAATAAAAAATAATTATGTACCTATAATAAAAAATAAAAATCTAATTGATATTTTTCAAAGTTGACAAGCATTGTGACTATGTCACAGAAATGATTAATAGTTATAGATAAAATATAATTGTTATCATTGCACGATAGACGCTGATTGTGCAGGTATTATCATTAAACGTGATTTATTTTATTGTAATACACACGTAGGTAGACTAAATGCTAGTATGTATTTTTTCGATTAGGTATTGGTTCGAATACTCTGTTCGCATAAATATAAACACATACCATCACGAAGCCACCATCATAAGCCGAAGGGTTAGGCAGAGGTGTACTCGTACTTACTGAACACCCAAAGTTCGCTGGTATGCTTTAGGGGTGTACTATGTAGTAGGGGTTGAACCTATTGCCATTTACCGGGTACATTATTTAAACTCTGAGCTGCTACTGAAAATTTCATAGAAAAACCGCTATTCGGTTTTTCTATGTTTTTTTTTTATTTACTTTGCTTGATCTGGGAATCAAACCCAAGACCTCTAGCGTCGCTGTCGCGCTTAGGACCACTAGGCAGTCAATCTTGCAGCTGTCCATTTTCACCCGATTATGGATTTGGATTCCCATTTTCCCCAATATGGGGCCAGCATTTAAGATTAAAAAATATTTCGGGGGCAAATGAAACTTACTTTCCATCTTCCCCCAATTATGAATATGGGGAAAGATTACACTAAAATTCCTATTTTCACTTGGGGGAAGATGGGAATACTCCAAAGTATGACACTAGCTATTAGACAGTGACTTGATACCTACGGGTACAGTCACGAGCAAAAAATATTATTATGTACACATTCACTGAAATTCCAAAGCAATTTCCTTCTAGTAAGTAGAGTATTGATGTTGAAATATTGTACAAATCAGTTAAGTATGTGTTAAAAGGTTCTGTCAGCACAACATTGTAATTGTAATTGTAATCAATAGTCCTTCAGAAAAGTCAGGTGCGTAGTACCCGCAACCGGCGCATGTGTATGACAAGATGTATGAATGTGGACGAAGCAAAAGAAGTATGCAAGAATCGTAGCAGATGGCGTTCTGTAGTTTCTGACTACCTCTATTGGAAAAAGGCGTGAGTGTATGTATGTATGTAATCAATAGTTTCAGAGAAAATCGTAGTTGAATTTTACTGAACTTTGGTATAAACGATATAAAAAAAAAAACTAGTTTTACATGCCGTTTAATGGTCGAATATGGTGATAGGTACTCTGTATTTATAATTAAGAACTATATCTACAATACCCTTAAGTCGCAAAATAAATGATTTTATTTGAATATGTACATATTGGTGATCGTGACTGTACCTATTTGAGATGACCCATCTTTCTGTCACGTCTTGTAATATCTGTGGTATTTGAAACGAAATTTTAAATTAGAACAAACGTTCTTTTGCCACGAGTACATACCTAATTATGATAGAGTCGAGATATCCATTTTTTCTATTATTTATGTCAAATTCGATTTTAATATCCACGTTTCTGAAAACAATGTGTATTTGCAGTGAGTGTTTCGAAAATGTGTTTTTGAGTTGTGATAACGAAATCAGTGAAAAAGTGACATCAGTGCAACACAATGATCAACGAACATTTGGTCAGCAATATGGCCTATTATGGTAAGTTCTTTTTTTGAAAACGTCCATCGGTATATTGGTCTTTTTGCTTTGTCAAACTTTAAATTACCGCCATAAACAATAATATTTTCCATGGCACTGGCACGAATTGTGAAAACGAATCCGTTCGAAATTCAAATCCATACCATAAACAAGTAGAGCAAGGAGTTTTGCAGGAACGTGACCAATACCATAGTTAACGTCAGTTCGATGTCATAAAACCTAACTTCTAGGGCGTTAGCAGAACTTGCAAACAATACTACGTCAATACAATCTTTAATACCCAGCCAGGTCGTATATAGGTCACCCGGGCTGTGGTGTCCTACATTCGGTTGTCATGACAACGGGCGCCATCTTGCCGTTGCCATGGCAACGCGCATGCGCCAATGCAGTTGAAAGGCGTGTCTGCTACACTGTGTGAAGCTTCAAAGGCGATACTGGACTTTATAGGACACTTGAAGGTACATTGGCCCTTCTATTTTTAAATATCGAAGGAATAATGTGTCGAAAAAAAAATCTAATTCTGAAGTATTTATGGTGCTTCTGAACATTTTTTTAACCTAGAATATAACCCAGGATCTCATAATAAGCAGCCCCATTTCCTACAACTAAATTAATGAGGGAACCCTATTTTAATACAACAAGACAAATCCCACATTATTTAATGTCTAAAAAAAATATGGAACCGGAATTAACCGATTTCAAAATAAAAAAGTAAGTAATTTAAAAACTCCAAGCTTATCCACATTGAAGCAATGAGCCCACTTCTAATACATTCTTCATTCTTCTTGTACATTTGGGACTTGGGACGTCGCGGTCATATATCTTGAAAACCACATCGGTAACCAATTTTGATGAAACTTACACTGTTCACTGTTTAAACTTACACAGAAGGGGTGTAGCAGGGGGGCATCTTTCGTTTTAAGTATCTTCAAAGTTAGGATACTTAAAACGAAAGATACCCCCCTGCTACACCCCTTCTATGTTGTGTTGTTTTGTTTTGGAAACAAAACTAAACAACACAATAACTTTTAAGCAATTGTGGAAAGGTTACGTCTTTGTGACCATTGATCTGTTAAATAGTACGCTTTCTCCGCCATGGAAACGAAATGAGGACAGTTATTTTATTGAACTATGACATAATATTGTAAAAAGCGGCGGTAGCCTAATGGCTAGGGCGTGGGACTTGCGATTATGTGGTTGCAGGTTCTAAGCCCACCCATTAAACTACCGTCGTGGACCGACTCGAAATACAAGCATTTAGCTTAGTACAGTCAACAAAAGCGTTATTTATACAGGCTATACAATGTGGCGGCATATGTGTTTTGACAAAGTTTGTAGGTACTATATCATGCAATACGTGTCAAAATGCTGTTTTGTTAGCAGCCTTCATATGACACGCTTTGGCGTATAATTATTTATATAAAAAAATCTATATCAAGATCGGTAGCTGCCTGTATACCTAAGTCTTTTGTTGAATGTACCTCAGGTCAAGGTATAAATTTCTCCAAATGCTCTTAAACCTTAAATTGTTGACGATAAAGTTCAAAATCAACTGAGAAAATTTGACAGTTTGATGTAACTTGATGTGCTGGCACCGTACGAGGGCAAGATTACCTACTAGTCATGTGCGACCCACATTGCTAGTAAGCTTTTTTTTATAGTTTAGACTAACCTCCCATTTTCACAAAGAAATGAATTTTCTAATTAAAGAAAATTTCTAGTGAAAGAAAAATTCGATCTCAGGCAGGGTTTGAACCTGCGTCCCTCTGGTTAAGTACACCAGACGCTTTACCAACTAAGCTACCGAGACCACTGCCTGTGATGTCGATTTTCTCTTCCACCTTCTACGTCTTGAGGCGACGTCGGCACCATCTATTGAAGACATTATTATGTCTTTCAACCAACACGACTGCCTTTACAGGTAGTTCAATGCCGAACGATGTTGCCTTACCGTATTATGCTTATTTTTTATTATTTTTTAGCATTAAAGATCGAATTTTTCTTTCACTAGAAATTTTCTTTAATTAGAAAATTCATTTCTTTGTGAAAATTTCGCAATATTTAATGCTAAAAAATAAGCATAACCTCCCATTGCAAAGGTTTTCCGCACAATTCAAGGCCAGTCTATACTGGTTTAGTATAGTTTGATGTGTAGCCGTGTGTACTTACGATAACCTTTCTAAAACATCTGTCGCTAATAATACCTATATTTGAGATCGTTGTGCACGCCCTGTCCCAGCGATCAGCTGATTGTCGTCCCCTACAGCGCAACTCATAAAATCGATACAGATTAAGGGCGGTCCGTGGAGGTAGGGAAACAGGTTGTTTTAACCAAATTTACGTCACGTGGTCGCGCTTAACCTGAAATGATATTTTATTTCTGTAAATAGATCCTTCAAAGACACTGTTACAAGTCAATTTTTTTAAATATTTTTTTTAACTAGATTGCGCCGATGTTTCTAAGAACTATGAACTATCAGAACTATCTGACGACTTCTGAGCAGAAACGTCGAAACAAACTCAGAGAATCATGGTCTCTTTTAAAGTCCAAACAGTAGTACCTTATATTATTATATAGTGCGAGATTTACAATGTAGGGCAAAATCTGAACAGACCTTTTGAGGAAAAAGCCATAGCAGTTTTGAGTTGACCTGTCCTAACTGACGGCACGCATACATCAGTCCTCGTGTAGCTCAACCATTTTTTAGGGAGCTCAACGAATGTTATCGGAGAACAATTTGCGAAAAAGAAAAAAAGAAAATGGCGAATAAGGCTGAACGATCACCCACAAGGTAAATAGGGTACCGATGCCCAGTTCTGGGACAGTTATGTGTAGAATAAACACTAATCACTACATATTATAAAACAAAGTCGTCCGTCGCGTCTGTCCGACTGTTTGTTCGCAATGAACTCAAAAACTACTACACCGATTTTCATGCTGTTTTCACCAATAGATAGCGTGGTTCTCGAGGAAGCTTTAAATGTGTAGAATACATGCCGAGGAACCACGCGGGCGAAGCCGTGGACGGAAAGCTAGTTAGGTATAATTTTGTAAACGATTGCAATCTTAGTGATCCTAGTGCATATCAATGCCTGAGCGATGAATTCTAGGTCATTTAACATTCAGGTTATATACATCGGTAAACTCTAAACTGTTTAACTGTTTATCTTGTTTTACTTACCAGTGGTAGTACTTACTTAGTGCTACGCTGGCATGTCTACATGCCAGCATGAACGGCTCCGCACGACCGGGGAAGTACTACCCTCCCACAGAATATCGGGTTAGTGTCGATTCCACCCGTTACCGATTCCACCCGTTACCGATTCCACCCGTGGCAATTCGACCCGTTACCGTTTCCACCCGACTCGTTTTTTCTAGTGGGTACAGTCAGAGACAGAAATAATAAACTATTTATTGGTTAATCATTTTTTATTTGGAAAGAAAAAATCTTACATTATAAAAATCACAATATCTATACAAAGGTAAATCACAGTACTACGGTTCGTTATATTCTAATTTTGTATCACATAAATCACAGGATTCCTTAAATTTAAAGTCATTTGGAAAATCGACAACGCGAATTTATATCTAAATTAACAAAAAATCAACTAAGTAAAAAATAACGGTAACATAAAATCAACTATGTAAAAAAAACTAAAGTCTAATCGACGTCAAGTAGCAGAATGCATAGGTAGGTACTGTTGCGTTTCGTACGTGTGGAGTGTGAAGCGCCGGAGGCCCAATTTCTTCCCGAGTCCCCTTCCTTCTTTTCTTATCTAATAAGTATATAAAAATGAATCCTTAATTCCTTTGGTCACGCCATAACTTGGAAACAACTTTAACGATTTAATTTGTCATTTTTTAAAGTTTTCTAATACTTTGTAGAAAGTTCTTACGGAAAGAATAAATTTAGAAAATTGGAAAATATCGGAAAACCGAACGCGTATTTTTACTTAGCTAAAACAAGATAACGCCTGTCAGGGCAGCTTGTATATTATGAATATTAGAACGATTACAAAATAGAATAGAATAGAATAATCTTTATTGTACAACATTAATAAGAAGCAACATTAGTAAGGAAATTTATAAATAAACTTAGGGTACAATGGCGGTCTTATCGCTCAAAGTGGTTTCTTACATACACCTTTATCATCATCATCATCAACCCATATATTGTCCCACTGCTGGGCACGGGTCTCCTCTCAGAATGAGAGGGATTAGGCTGTAGTCAACCACGCTAGCCCACTGCGGGTTGGCAGACTTCACACGCCATCGAGAAAATCTCTCAAGCCTGCAGGTTTCCTCACGATGTTTTCGTTCACCGTTTAAGCGCGTGATAATTAAGTATTAATACGCAATTGATTTCGAAAAGTCAGAGGTGCGTGGATTCGAAATCGAGACCTTTGACATGCCAGTCTTACGGTCACATCACAAGGCTATTAATACACCTTTCAACCTAACTTTTTTGTCACAATTTCGTAAGGGCTAAGAGAATCTAGGAAAGGACGTAGTACGCATGCGTGTAGCGAGCACGTGCGGGGTCAGTGACACCACGATTAGACAGATTTGGATATACAAAAAAAAATCGCCCGATCTCATCCCGAATGGCCTATTTTTGCCACATTCATGGATGTTTCTGTGTTAAAGAAGGTTTTATTCTCGTTGATAAATACTTCAGTGAATGGTAGTTTTTAAAAAAAGACAAATAAGTATTTGTTATTTGACAACATGCCTCAATAAAATTTAACCAAAAAACTAAATTGAATTTAGCGCCTAGGACGGATCGATCCCCCTTAAAAAACAGTATCCAAAGCAGTCTAACAGTCTCAGGCGCGATTAATAAATGTTTGTATGAAAATATTACCAACTAGCTTTCCGCCCGCAGCTTCGCCCGCGTTTTCACACCTTGGGTTATATTATTGCGTTTTTATTAGGGATCCTTTTTTTTTTGAGAATGTCATATAGCCTATGTCACTCAGTGAAGATGCAGCTTTCTAATGGTGAAAGAATTTTTTTAATCGGTCCAGTAGTAACATACAAAGACACAAATGTTTCCACTTTATAATATTAGTTTGGATAGTTTAGACTAGCTTTCCGCCCGCGTGGTTTCACAACTTTTCTGTACTATAATATGTTTATATTATACATATAAACCTTCCTCGAGAACCACGCTATCCATTGATAGAAACAGCATGAAAATCGGTGCAGTAGTTTTTGAGTTTATCGCGAACAAACAGACGCTGCGGAGGACTTTGTTTTATATTATGTAAGTAGTGAAGGTATGACGCTTGATGCAGCTAACTCATGGTTTCTAGGGCGTGAACAAGACTTATCGGGTTAGCATACAGTCACACATCTTATGTAAGTAATCCATTTTACGCGTGTCTTGTGCTATTTCTGTGAAATCCTATTATGTAGGTGTTAGTTGTGTTACTTAGTAGCCCGCTCTACCAAGTTCCGCCATAACCCAAACCAGATAACAGTATGTAGCCACATCACCAAGGGGGTATCCGTGGTGACCTATTAAGAGAACACAGTAGCCCCTCTTCTGGCATGTCTACATGTCAGCATGAATGTGTCGTCACGACCGGGGAAGTACTACCCTCCCACAGAATATCGACGTCAAGTAGCAGTATGTATACTGTTGCGTTTCGTACGGTGAGTGTGGAGCGCCGGAGGCCCAATTTCTCCGTCAGTCCCCTTCTTTATCCTTTCTCCTTCCTTTTTCCTTAAATAGGCTCGGCAATGCATCTTCGACTCCTTTGGCTTTGAAGATGTCCATGGGCGGTGATGACTACTTACCATCAGGTACCTAGCTCGCATGCTCGCCTTTTGCCGAGTTATCCCTAAAAAGAATACGAATAGGTCTTAAAAAAGAGGAGATAGGAGGAGGAGATTATAGGATAGAATACTTACTATAACGACCCCATTCTTACCATAATCGATATTTCACATAAAACTACATTTTTAGGGTTCCGTAGCCAAATGGCAAAAAACGGAACCCTTATAGATTCGTCGTGTCTGTCTGTCTGTCCGTCCGTATGTCACAGAATTTTTGCTCTGAAACTATAAGAGCTATGCTGTTGAAACTTGGTAAGTAGATGTATTCTGTGAACCGCATTAAGATTTTTACACAAAAATATAAAAAATTGGGGGTTCCCCATACTTAGAACTGAAACTCGAAAAATGTTTTTTCATCAAACCCATACGTATGAGGTACCTATAGGATAGGTCTTCAAAAATGATATTGAGGTTTCTAATATCATTTTTTTCTAAACTATGTAGTTTGCGCGAGGGACACTTCCAAAGTGGTAAAATGTGTGTGGGGGGGACACACATCTTACCACTTTGGAAGTGTCCCACGTCATAAACTGAATATTTTGCTCGAGAGACACTTCCAAAGTGGTAAAATGTGTGTCCCCCCCCTGTAACTTTTAAAATAAGAGAATGATAAAACTAAAAAAAATATATGATGTACATTACCATGTAAACTTTAAACGAAAATTGTTTTGAAAGAGATCTAGTAAGTAGTTTTTTTTAATACGTCATAAATCGTAATGGAACGGAACCCTCCGTGCGCGAGACCGACTCGTACTTGGCCGGTTTTTCTAATCTATAGTATACGCATTATTCATGTTTGTTTTCTAGGTCACCGCCGAGTAAAAATCAATAAGTATTGTCTATGTTACCTACCAGTGTTGCCAGTGTCACGATCTATGAACGTGATCTGCATAAATTACGAGATGCGAGATGTACAGTCGCTGGCATATACAGGTTATACAAAACTGTCAAATTACTCCATTTGATTTATACCTTAAATTGTTGATAATTTAGTTCGAAATCGACTGAGAAAATTTGACATGTTGTGGTGACTTGATGTGCTAGCCACCGTACATACAGATTATCATAATATTACAACGCTATCTAAATCTTATTGTCATCATCAACCCATTACATTGTCCCACTGCTAGGCACAGGTCTCCTCTCAGTACGAGAGGGATTAGGCTATAACTTATATTGCTATATAACTTATCTAATATTGCTAAGGGACGATTTTTGAATAATCAGATGTATATACATTTTTTTAAACTTATTAGCAATTTGGGTCACACATTACTAGTAATCTTGTTAACCCCTCGTGCTAAGCTAAATGCTTGTGTTACGAGTGGGTTCACGTCGGTAGTGCAATGGGTGGGTTTCGAACCGGCAACCACATGATGGCAAGTCCGACGCCATTAGGCTACCGCCGCCGCCGCGTCATACATTACACACTATAACACCTGTATTCCCCGAAGGGTTAGGCAGAGATATTGGGGATATGAGTTCCATGAAATACAATTCGGGCGAATAGCCTTACTACAATTTTTTTTTTAAATATCGATTCGCACGCAAATAACATGTTTTCGAGTGCGAGTGGACTACTAAAATTGCCAATAAATGGTACTGAGAATTTCTGCTACTGAAAAAAAAAATGTTAGCTTCCTCGACCTGGAAATCGACGTAGTATCGATAGCAACACTCACACTGTCGACCACTAGACTAATGATGGCAGTTTTAACTTTTGACAGAAAATCTGTCACTACCTTAGATTTTTCGTTTGATTCGAAAAGAACCCGTCCAGCAGAGCACGAATACGGGTTGATGATGATGATGATAAAGCCCGAAAAGTCCGATTAAGGAAGTCAATATCTCTACCCCAAATTGCCAAATCACTGCAGCAACTTCCGTACAACCTATAGCGTCAATTAAAACCGTGGTTCTCATACAAACGCCTATCCTCATACAACTCATATCGACAGCTAAAATCGTGGTTCTCATTACGAAAGTCTATGGCAATCGTAACCGGTAGTCGGAAGCTCGAAAAACTCGATTAAGGAAGTCGAAATCTCTATCCGGAATACCCGAAACACACACACAAACAATTCCCATACAACCCAAATCGACAATTAAAACCGTGGTTCTCATACTAATGCCTATGACACCCGTTAACGGCAGTCGGAAGACCAAAAAACCTGACTACGGAAGTCAATATCTTTACCCCAAATTGCCAAATCACTGCAGCAGCTCCCATACAACCTATATCGACAGTAAAAACCGTGGTTCTCATACTAACGCCTATGACAATCGTAATCGGTAGTCGGAAGTCCAAAAAGCCCGATTAAGGAAGTCGATATCTCTATCCGGAATATCCGAATCACTGCAGCAATCCCCATACAAGCCATAAAACTGTCACACAAGTATACACAACTCCCCTTTTCGGATGTCGGCTAACAGCTGAGCGTAGAGGAAGTGTCCTATTATAGATGACCTCCATTCTATGATTACAGTACATTCTGAATGCGTAGTTGCAGTCTATTGTGTCATTTGTCACAAACTAAGTACTAACATAGACTCTACATATCGTCATTTGGAAGTATAGGTAAATAGGTACGTAGCGTAGGTATACTATTAAACAGTGGTCCAATACTTGCTTATTTTTGATTAGTTTTTAGCATTAAATATTGCGAAATGTTCACAAAGATATGAATTTTCTAATAAAGAAAATTTTATAGTGAAAGAAAAATTCGATCTCAGGCAGGGTTTGAACCTGCGTCCCTCTGGTTAAGTACACCAGACGTATTGCCAACTAAGCTACTGAGACCACTGCCTGTGATGTCGAATTTCTCTTCCGTCTGGTAAGTACACTAGAGATCGAATTTTTCTTTCACTATGAAATTTTCTTTATTAAAAAATTCATATCTTTGTGAACAAGTCCAATACTTTTCAACCGACTTCAAAAAGGAGGAGGTTCTCAATTCGTCTGTATGTTTTTTTTTTTTTTTTTTTTTTTGTATGTTTGTTACGCTATATCTCCGCCAGTTGTGGACCGATTTTAATGATTGTTTTTTTGTTTGGTAGGTCATACTTCAGAGGTGGTCCCGTTCAAATTTTATCGAAATCGGTTAAGCAGTTTTGAAAATATCAACAAAAATCTAAAATTTGTTTACATCGATGATATTATCGTTTACTCCGAAACATCGCTGTCTTATTGGAGCAGTGCGTTTAGTTGGCTAACAAGTACTTCTAAACAAACTTTCCACTAAAAATTACAAAATAAAATTACTTTTAACAAAAAAGTTAAACCGCCTTCAAAAAATAATATAATAATTTTGTCTAAAACAGTTTGGGAAGTCGGTGGCGAAAATAAAAGACCCACTCAAATAGAAGTCACCGACTTCCCAAACTGTTTTAGACAAAATTATTATATTATTTTTTGAAGGCGGTTTAACTTTTTTGTTAAAAGTAATTAAAAAGAAAATTGAATTTGGCGCGCAAGGTTGACCCGTACCGACTTCGTTTGGGGATATATTAGCCTATGGAACTCACAAAATAATAACGTGGCTTTCTATTGGTAAAATAATTTTCAAAATCGGTTCAGTAGATCCTACAACCTCACAAACTTTACCTCTTCAACCGACTTCAAAAAGGAGGCTATGCTTGTTACGCGATATCTCCGCTAATTATGGATCGATTTTAATGATTATTTTTTTGTTTGGTAGGTCATACCTCAGAGGTGGTCCCGTTAAAATTTTATCGAAATCAGGTTAAAAAAAAACATCAAAAATCAAAAAATTGTTTACATCGATGATATTATCGTTTACTCCGAAACATCATTGTCTTATTTATTGGAGCAGTGCGTAAAGTTGGCTTACAAGTACTTATGAACAAAACTTTCCACAAAAAATTTAAAAAAATTACCTACTTCTAAAAAATTATAAATTTGGGAAGTCGGTGGCGAAAACGAAAGAACCACTCAAATTGAGGTCACCAAAATGTTAGTTGGTTGGTTCAAATTGTTAGACATAAAATAATTTTATTATTTTTTAAGGCGGTTTTACTTTTTTGTCAAAAGTAATTTTATTATAATATTACTTAGTATATAGATAACATGATAATTCAGTGTCACTACCATTAACTAACTACCTTCAGTAGGTACTATTGATTGGTGTGAGAACTGGGTTGCACATTTATAATGCAACTTTGCGCTAACTCATTTACTATTGAGTTTAAAAGCGTTTTATGGAAAAGAAAGAATTACTTATAACTAAATTTTATTCTATGAAATTCTCAGTAGCAGCTCGGAGTCTGGATTTGTTCGGTTAATGGCAATAGGCCGCCTATTACATGGAACCTAAACATACTGGCGAAGTGTGGATGTACGGTACACTTCTGCCTAACCTTTCGGGGAATACAGGCGTGATGGTATGTTAAAGAATTAAATGTAGTTTTTTTTATTATGTGGTATGTGCAAGTTTTTCTTTAAATACCATCACGCTAGTATACCTGAAGAGTAAGATAACTGCATTTTACGAGTACATTAGTCTGTTCGAAATAATTGTGCACGTCTGGAGTTGTTGCTTGATTAGTCTAGTGGTCCTAAGCGCGAATGCTAAGCTAAGAAGGCCCACTACAAGCTGCTAAGGCTCTTTCTTAGCCTGTTTAGATATTGCGGTATATTGTAAAACTCGCATATCTGATAATAAGTATTACATTACTACTCTCTGGACTTTAAAAGAGACCATGATTCTCTAAGTTTGTTTCTCTTCTCAGAGGTCGTCAAATTGGAAAGCAGGCGCCATCTAGTTAAAAAAATATAAAATTGTCAAAGTGTCTTTAAACAAATTTAATACTTATAATTTTTCACATAAATACGACTTCAACATATTATGGACAAAGCTAGAATTATCGCGCCAAGAAAGAAAACATGCGAAACAAAAATCAACAACTGCATAAAAGAGCGACTAAAAAGTGTACAACATTTTAGGGTCAAATCGAATTTAGAATTAACGCACCACGAAAGAAAATATGGAAACGAAAATCAACAACTGCATAAAAGCGACTAAAAAGTCTTAGCGACAAATCGCAACTGTGCGGCTAAAGTTTACGAATCAGCATTGCGACATTTGGCGTGTTAGTGGATGCTGCAATACGACATTGACTAGCGGCTATATGCGATTCGTTATGTCAAGGTGAATGCATCCAAAGTGTGGCCTAAGAGCACACAAGATTATGTACCTACGCATTTTAATTATTATTATACCTACTTATAAAAATCTGTTCCTAAACATTGAAGATGTTAAAAAAATAAATTTCATATTTGGAATTCTTGTCTGTCTTTTAGAGGTTGACGCAAAAACGACTAAATTTAATTTTCATTGTTAGGAAGCATTTTAATGCTCCTATTGAAATGCGGTAAATCATATCTCAGTAAGTTAAATAAAATAAAATAAAAAAATAAAAATAGCCTTTATTTTCTACTACCGCCTAAAATAACTATAAAGAAACTACAATAAACCTTAACTTAACCTATTTATTTTGAAATATTTGTTGTGTAATGTTATGTATGTATTTATGCATGTGTATATTGTATTGTATTGTATGTATTAATTTATATATGTGTCAATGTGTATGAGTGTATGTATATATGTACGTGTGTCTGTATGCATATATATGTATAAATTTATGTAATGACCATTATGTGTAAAGTAAAGTAATTAGTGCATGTTGGTAGTAGTCGCATCTGCGGCGTAGGCCTCTCCTAAACCTTTCCACACATTTCTTTCCCGTGCCTTTTGCATCCAATGTGATCCACCTGTGTTTGAATATGTCTCTCCATCGTTTACTTGGTCTCCCTTTGCTCCTTTTCCTGTCCCTTGGTACCCACTCTGTTAAACGTTTTGTCCATCTATTATTGTTCATCCTACAAATATGTCCTGCCCAGTGCCATTTAAGTAGTCTAATTCTTTTCCGTACATCTATTATTTTTGTTATATTTCTTATGTTTATGTTGTAAATTTTATCTGATAGCTTTATTCCAAGCATACCTACTCCTTTCCATTTTACGTTGGCAGATAGCGATTCTTTCATCGTCCTCTTTTTTCAATGACCACGTCTGACAACCATATGTTAGGCATGGTAGAATTGTTGCTTCAAATATTTTTTTCTTTATGTTTAGATTTACCGATTTATTTTTCATTATCTCTTTCAATCCCCAATACCGACCGACTGGAAAATATATAGGTCAAGAACAATATTTTGTTTTAGTTCAGTAGTTTTATTGTCCAGGCAAAGGAAACAAGGGCCTTTCATCCATTAAAATCGTCATTTTAATTTGTGGGTGTAAGAATACATATTTAAGCATGTATTCAATAAAAAAAACTGATCTATTGGTTACTTTGGATGTTGTCGCTGTGGTTTGTAAACATTATCATTTTATTTAACTCTGCTTAGAAATTTTTCACAAAGAAATGAATTTTCTAATTAAAGAAAATTTCTAGTGAAAGAAAAATTCGATCTCAGGCAGGGTTTGAACCTGCGTCTCTCTGGTTAAGTACACCAGACGCTTTGCCAACTAAGCTACTTTGTCTGCTTAGAATTTGTTTAAAGCGGTATGGCAAACGTCACATCAATTCAAACTAAAAAAAATATTACATAGGTCTACGAATAAATAATACTCAGGAAGCGTAACTCGGAACAAATTCCGCTCAAAAAGTGGACCTACTTCAAACCAAATGACGACGGTTCAAAATTCGAATCACTTGCGATGTTTCAAATAGAGATGCTTGGTAATTGGTTTAAATTCAGAGAGAAAACAGGGATTGGTTCGCGCGCGTGCTGTAATGTCTGTTATGACATCTGAGTCAAAATGGCGTGGACGATATTATGCAATAAGTAGATCGGACCAAGTCAATAATAAAACAATATTAAAATTATATTAAATATTTTATAATATTGTGATTTTTTAAATTATACTATATAAAACAGGGTGGAATCGACATCGACGCACAACCGCTTACCATGAATTCACGACATGATTCTGGACCCCCCGCCGCGTAGATATTTTTCGTTGGTTACTAAAAAGGCTTAGATTGGGTACTTTTTAGTTTTGTTGTATGGTGCTAAAACGAACAAAGCCGATGGTTTGCCAACAAGAATTGCGACTTCATCTATTGTCCATATTAATTATTTCAACGCTCCACGTTGAAATAATGTTAGTGTATTCAATTGGGTCGTTTGTTTGCTCTGATTATAACCTTGGAAATAGGTCACGAGGTTCCTTTAAGGTTTCTGTTGACCTGGTATGTGGATATTTTTACAAACTGGTACTGCAGTTTTGTGTAACATGGTATATCCCTTTAATGATTTGTAAAAATATTTTTCATCAAAATGCATAGAGTGCTCTGGTAGTTTTCACAGGCATCCAGTCATACTCTCGTCTTTCTAATTAAACTGCAGCTATCCACTTATTTTGCCGAATGGGATCGGCAGTGAAACTAAAAAAAATACATGAGTCTTATAAAAATATCTAAATATTACCGATTTACTTTTCAATATTTCATCGAGAAAAAATACTTTCTAAATTAGGTAAAAAATTGACTGACTTCATTTTGCATAATATTGACCATGTCGTTTTGATAACGTATTTGAACAACTTTGAATATATTTATAATTAAGCTACTACTTACAAGTGAAAAGTGATCTCTGGATACTTTAATCTTGTATGTCTCCTGCACCACTTCACAACACATGATGGCATCATGATTCACAATGATATTAAGCTAAAACCTTTGACATATGCTCGCTTGCAAGGAAAATGTCCGACTGATGGCGCGCTGGACACAATTTTGAAGCCCCGCCTACTTGGACACAACTTTTGTTGGGTCATTTTCTTAACGCAGTTACATTTCCTGAGTATTATTTATTCGTAGACATAGGTACATAACATGTACAATTCTAATTGAGTTTAAGTTCATTACCACACGACTGACGGCATTGAAGTAGGTATTAGTCATTTACTTTACCTGAATTTATAATACCTACTGATAACATAACGTATGTACGAAGTTATTTCAACTTTATTCCGCAGTTATTCAAAAAGGTTGTAATCATTACTACGCGCTCGAATACCTCTGGCATGGCATGCTAGATTCAAAAAATAATATTTTAAATTTGGAACATTTGTCGATCCTACCTTTTTTTCCATTCGCGTAGTCCGTCACAGCGGGAGTCACACGTTTTTTCAAAAAATATTCGATATAGTAATATTGCAAATTCACTCAATAATAAACCGAATTTTCGAAAGTAATTGTGTGAAATATTATGTCGGTGCATACTATACCTCTGGTTACACCTTTCATTAGAGGCCCGAGGTTCCCGTATAGAAAGAGTGAGTATTTTTCATGACAATATATTTTAACATCTTCAACCCTAGTTTGTTTTGGGGAAGGCAGATAGCTAACCTAATTTTTTTGCTCTGTTTAATTTTTTTGCTTGATATGATCACGCAATAACACAGCAAGCCTATCTGTTATATAAAGTGTAAAAAATTTCGGTATATTTTTTAGAATAATTTCTGCTAATATTTAATGCTCTTCAACGTAGACAGCGAGTATTTATCAAATATCAAAAGTAACACAGATGCACTGAAAAATTTGTAGATGACATTTTTTTTTTTTTAATTCCGTTTTCAATCTATGTAAAGATACAAATGATTCAAGATGACACTAACTGACTTTTGGCACTAAGTCAGACTAAATATTATAGATTGCTAGACTTTTTCTTCGTAGTGGCATAGTGCGATGAGATTCAGCTTCTAAAGTGACTCTGACCGATTTCCGATCCAAGAAGCATCCTAGCTTCGACTTGGTTGGAGGAAAATTGCAGGATGCATTTACATAATTAAATACTATATGCAGTGTTAATCATAAATCTTTTTTCAGTAACCATGGTAACAAAATGTAAACAAACATGTCTAACAATAAGGCGGACTTTATTTATTTATTACGTGCATACATACATACCTTGCGCCTTTTTCCCATAGGGGTAGGCAGAAACAATAGAACGCCATTTGCTACGATTCTTGCATACTTCATAAGCTTCGTCCACATTCATACACGCGCCGGTTGCGGGTACTACGCACCTGATCTTTCTGAAGGACCTCACCAATAAGAGGTCTTTCTAGGGAGTCCCCTCCCGACACCTCCACTGACATTCGCTTTATAAATCCCTTTCGTTAGTCGCCTTTCATCCATTCGCAATGTAACCTGCCATGTACCTAGAATGTGATCATCATCATCATATCGCCGTCCACTGCTGAACGTAGGCCTCCCCCAAAGAGCGCCAACCATCCCGGTCTTGGGCAACTCGCATCCATCCACTGCCAGCCAGTCCAGCCACCTTCTTCAAATCATCGGTTCATCGCATCGCAGGGCGTCCCACACCACGCTTGCCCAAACGCAGTCTCCACTCCAACACTTATCTGCTCCATCGATCGTCTGTCCATCTGCAGACATGGCCGGCCCACTTCCACTTCAGCGTGCTTCTTCTTCGCGCAATACGCAATGGAGAGAGCAATGCTTGGAGTTTCTTTGGTGGATAGAATTCGCAACGAAGTCATCCCGCCAAAGAACTAAAGAATGTGATATAGCCGAATAATTTGCGAAAAACCAAAAAAAAAAAGAATTTCGCACACAAGGCTGACGTTTTAGCCTTAAGCATGTCTGAAGGTTCGAAATATACCTGGTGATGCTCTAATCTATAGTTCGATAAAACAAGAATACGGCCCGCCGCATGCCTTGGTACCAGACGGCTCGTCTTAGAGAAATAGTTTTTTTTGTCAAATAAAAATACAATATTGACTAACATTTCTGTGCGCTATCTAAATAACTATTCTTTGGCGGTAATCGAAAATGGCGGATTTTTTCAAATGTCATTGACTTCTTTACGTAAATTATGATTCGCATGAATAATTACACAACAACTTGTAGTGGAATGCATAATATTTATCATGCTGTACCATGGTTAAAGGTTGATTTACGAGACAAGTTGATTTGCCCCAGTCGAATCGAGTTTATAGACTTTCCGTGTTCCGTGCTTTTACCCATATTGCCCCGCTCCTAAGGATCGTAGCGTGATGCTATATAGCCTATAGCCTTTCATAAGAATGTGGCTATCATAGACAAAAAGATTATTTCAAAACTTGCTGGTAGTTCTATAGATTTGCGCGTTCAAACAAACCTTTAGCTTTTCGCCCTCGCTCGGCTTTTCTCTTCTATAATATGTACTATAATACATATATGTATAACATGTATACTACGTATAATCTAAACCTTCAATAATGTGCAACTTACATAGCTAGTAAGCTAAAAAGAAACAGTTTCGGAAGCCGGCGAAAACAAAAGATCCAACTAAATTAAACTTTATTCTCTAAGGTCGATCGTGATCTCAATTTGAACAATCAAATACTAATTATCATTGAAGTTGCACAATTAGGCAGCTGGCAGCGATCTCCGTTCAGGTGTCAAGCGGTTGCGTAGTTATAAATTTATAATTAACACGCCAAATATGAATGTATTGGCACTGCTTACCTCTGTAGGGATTGATATTGATAATATAATATTACCATCAAGTCTTGAATCTGCCAATGTCCCGTTGGAAGTAAACTAATGCACACCCATAGTTCAGCAGTATAGAATAGAATAGAATTTCTTTATTGTTTTCACAGGTACATAGGGCTACCTACATAGAAAGGTATAATAATATTATAAAGAGGTAAAGTTTGTGAGGTTGTAGGCGGTAATCTCTGGATCCAACCGATTTTGAAAATTATTTCACCAATAGAAAGTTACATTATTTCCTAGTGACATAGGCTATATATTATTCAATAAAATGAAAAGAAACGGTCTTCTAGAATAATAGTTATTACTGCAACAAGAGAGCAAATTCGTTTTTTGCGAGTGCTGATTTTGAATCCTGAGCAAGCGAAGGATCGTAAGGATTCAACGATTGAATCACGAGCGTAGCGAGTGATTCTTAAGTTGAATCGTGAGTGTGGTGACGGATTCAAAGGCACGAGATGCAAAAAAACTTTGCTCTCGGTTAACACACATAACTTTTCACTTCAGCAGCGAGAACACTTTAGGAGATAATAAATATTTACAGGTTAAATATCAGTTTTATTTGCAGTAAATACTTATTTTCGTTTAAATACAACAATAAGTTAAAAATTCAATAAATAACATTAAAAGACATAATTTTCTTTTTGCAAAATTTCTTTAGTTAGTACGAAATTCCGAACGTGTTTGTCTTTGAGGTCGAATTCAAAATCGGAACTTCGAAAGAGCTGGTCTTTGTCTCTCTCTCTTTCTAATGGTGGGAAAGAGATAGAGTGTGAATGTTTCGAATCGTATGATTAACCCAAGGCTGAAAAGAGATATTCGCGGCATTCTGAAAAAAAAAAAATACTTTGTCTCACTCTCTAGGTTTTGCTGCCTGAAATCAGTGAGCAAAATCGCATTTTGCTCACTGATTTCAGGCAGCAAAACCTACATGTTTGAGCTACTGAAGTGAAATATATATTTGTCTTATATAAATGGTCCTATCCTATATAATAGAGCTCGACTCTATTTAATCCACACTCCGAACTATTACGGATTTACATACATACATACATACAGTCACGCTTGCTTAGATTCCTGCATAAGTATCTCTTTCGCTTCTTCCACATTCATACATCTTGTCATACACGCGTTGGTTGCGAGTACTACGCACCTGGCCTTTTTGGAGGACCTCCACAATAAGATCGGTGTATGGCCTACTAGGACGACCTCTCCCGATGACATTCTCCTTATAAATTCCTTTTGTTAATTGTCCTTCATTCTCTCAACATACCGAGACTTTTTCAGCATATTCCTTTCAATTCGTGTCACTACAGATTTTTTTAGAAAAGTAACAAGAACAGATTGATCGAATTGCTAGATGGATGAGGTAGATAATGAAAACGTTAACATACTAAAACTCTTTTAATTATTTCTAGAAAGTTTGTCTGCACAAAAATCCTTCAAATAGTTTTGTAGATAAGCGTCACAGACAGACTGGCAGTTTTATAATAAGTAGTGGTTGTGGTGTCTGTCAATGCAGCGATAAAGTCGCGTAGTTGAAATAGGGAGGGTAACCATAAATTCTGTATAGTTTTTATCCTTTACTAACATAATTTGACGCCTGTTTTTGGTTCGGCAGAGGTATACCCATAGTTCGCCGGTATGTTTTAAGTCCCATGTAATTGGGTTATTAATTATTAAATTGGCCATTAAACTTGCACAATCCAAACTCGACCCAATCCTAGGACCTCTAGTGTAGAAGTTGCGCTAAGGACCTCTAGAGACAAATTTTTAGATATTAATAAAAAACAATTATGCGGATATTTTTCTAAATTAATCTTCTTTCTGTCTGTATCTGTAATAAATGAATTATTATTATTATATTATTATTTATTAGCCTTCCAAAATTTTCCTCATTTACTTTACTATTTTAAAACTACATTGCCGAGATCAGTCCTAAATCTAGAAAATTAATCATTTTACTAGAATCTTAAAGAATCAATCCTTTCATTTTGTACAATAGTCCCAATTTTATTTATAAACAGTGTCGCCCTATTGGCAGGACACACTGGAATTGTGGTTCGATGACCTGTTAATTTTGTGACCTCTGTGCTAAGGTCAAACGGGGTCGCGACCTATCACGTTTCTACTCAAAACAACACTGTACAGAATTCATAGCGTTTAAGAAACCATTACGAGGACATACGACCTGGTAAAGGTCGCTGGGAGTCGTTGGATGCAGGCGGCATATGACCGTCGTTGTGGAAGTCTATGGGGGAGGCTTTCGTTCAGCAGTGGACCTCATTTGGCTGATATGATGATGATGAAGTACCCAGTACTGCCTAAAGCTTCCTTTTTAAACGTTTATACCTAGACTAGGTATATCTTTCGCCTCGCAATAGTATTTGTTTGTAGTATATGACCATTTGACTGCCAAAGGTCTTGAGTTCAGATCCAATTCTCTGAGTTTAGTAATTAATAACATCACGCATGTATGCACCCCGAAAGGTTAGGCAGAGGTGTATTAATGTACACCCACACTTCCATTTCCATTAACCAGGCACTATTTCAAACTCCGAGCTGCTACTGAGAATTTCATAGAAAAACCCAATCATACTTTGCTCGACCTGGGGATCGAACCCAGGACCTATAGCGTATCAGTCGCGCTTAGGACCACTTGATTATTGAGGCAGTCATTTATCACGTGGGTACTTATAAACGGTGAAGGAAAACATCGTGAGGAAACCTGCATGCCTGAGAGATTTTGTTGACGGCGTGTGAAGTCTGCCAACCCGCTGTAGGCTAGCATGGTGGACTATAGCCTAATCCCTCTGGTTCAGAGAGGAATGTTTGCCCAGCAGTGGTACAGTAATTGGGGTTGATGATGATGATTTGAATTATAATATTAAAAAAGGACTTACAGCCTTATTACTCCAGTGGTCCCAAGCGCAACTGCAACGCTAGACCTAGAGGTATTTTCGATTCCCTGGTCAAGCATATAACAGCAGCTTGGAATTTGAATTTATACCCGGGTAATGGCAATAGGCTCGCCCCTTATTACATGGTACCTAAATATACCGTCGAAGTGCCGTATGTCAGGTCAGGTAGCCTAACCTAGCTCTGGAGTCACAGTTTCATCATTATTTGTCAAGTTTTTTGTCAGAGAATTATTATTCTATTCTGTTCTTCATTCGGGGAATACAGGCGTGATGGTATGTTTTTTTACCTGGGAAGTATATGTACCATTTCTATATCGATTTGCACCAAACAAAGCGTTGTTTCAGTGCGTCTGAGAAAAAGCCTTTTTCTCCAAACAAACTTAACTAATGAAACCTGTTGTTTTCAGGCAAGTCGCCGTTCTTCCCCGGCGTGGAGGAGGCGGCGGTTGCGGGGGGCGCGGCCGGCGCGGGCTCGCCTTCCGTTCCCGATCAGGCACAGGATGTGGTCTCCAGGCTCTCTGCTGCTGGTCTGTATCTATTAAATACTTTACATCCATTATTTCAGTTTAGTGAACTTACTATGGGGGCTGTTAAATTTTAATGAATGCTATCAAAACGTCTGTGCGACAGTATATGGACTTTTTTTATGGAATACCAGTACCAGAGGAGTCACAAGGTGTTGTCAACCTTTTAAATGGGGTTTGGGCCTCCTATATCCTTAACCTAAGCGTTGTTTCACACCGGTTTTCAAACGGGGCGTATTTATGTTTCGTGTACGTGATTATCCTTACAACTTAGCTATTCATATTGAGAAATTTGGTACTGATGCGGTGTGTTGGTTGGAGAATAAGTATACCTAATTACCTTACCTATCTACATACACAGGGGTAGGTAGGAACTATAGACCGCCACTTGCTACGACTCTTGTATACCTCGTTACATTTTTCCACTTTCTACATAAAATTATAATCTTCCTTTGCTAAATTAATTTCCGAAAGTTCTTCACCGATTCCAAGGTGAAACTGATTTCTGTAAATACTTATCCCTTAAAGGACGCTTCAAGTCTAATTTTCAATAAGTACTAGATAACTGACATATCCTTGCTGACGACGTCTGGAAAGGTTTTGTTTTCTCTTTGAGTAGAAACGCTGAAATAAATTCAGATTATCAGGTCTTTTTAAAAAGACCAGACGGTAGTGATTAGATACCCGAGTTCCACAGTTTTGTTGTGGTAGGGCCACGCTGTTCGCAACATGAATGGGCCGGCTTGAACGGGGAAGTACCACACTCTCGCAAAGACCGACGTCCGAGTAGTAGCGTTTCGCTATTGCGCTTCGTTCTGTGAACGAGAGGGCCGGAAGGCCAATTTCTCCCTCAATCCTCTTCGTACTCCTTTTCTCCTTCCCCTCCCTTTCCGTAGAAAGGAGAAAACCAAACCAAAGAGATAAACCTAAGGAGTTGTAGATACAACTCCTTTGGTTTTGAGAAATCTATGGCCGGCGATGACTACTTATCATCAGGTAGCTCGCCTGCTCGTTTGCCAAGTTATCCCATAAAAAAAAGTGTATGGAAATATCTGAACGGGCCTTTCGAAGAAGCCATTGCAGCTTTGAGTTGACGGCATGAATACGTCTGTCGTCGTGAAGTTCAACCATTATACAGGGTGGCAGGGACATCGACGCACAAACGCTTACCATAAATTCAGTACATGATTCTGAATCTACTTTTTCATACAAAAGTGCAATACCTATATATGGTCAAAATGTATGGAACAGCTGTGTTTTTTTTTAATAATCGACGAAAAATATATACGCATGGGGGTTCAGAATCATGTACTGAATTCATGGTAAGCGTTTGTGCGTCGATGTCTCTTCCACCCTGTATAGGTAGCTTGTGGAACGAGGAACATTGCATTAGCCACAGCAAAGACGCGGTCAGAGTAGATTTCCAGAAAATTGTTTGATTGTTGCAGGTCTATCGATGTGCGTGAGCGCACTGGGCTCGCCTGCGCGCTCGTCACCGGTGTCAGCCGGCTCGGAACACGGCGAGCGGTTCAGCCGCAAGGTGTTCGTGGGTGGACTGCCACCCGACATTGATGAAGGTGGGTCCCTCGTGTGTTTATAGCCTTAGACGTGATACATAATAGGGTACATGAGTAATGTTGAGTTTATTGAAAATAACAACAAATAAACTTTAATCATTTCATATTTTTTATGCTGAAAAGATTTTATAATGTGGTGTCATCCTAGTATATAACATTTATATAACATATTTTATAAACCCTTAGAAAGGAATAGATAAACACATACTTACATGCATACACTCACGCCTTTTTCCCACAGGGGTAGGCAGAAACTATGGACTGCCATTTGCTATGACTCCTGCATATCTCTTTCGCTTCTTCCACATTCATACATCTTTTCATACACACAGTATGAAAAGATAAATATATACATAATAAATTTGAATTTGAAGTCTTATTTTAATAAAAATTTGACTATAACTACTGAGAAAAATACTGCCTTAAAAAAATACTAAAAATAATATTATACCTATCTGAAACAGTTTCGGAAGTCGGTGACTTTAATTTGAGTGGTTCTTTTGTTTTCGCCACCGTGCACCGACTTGAAATTTTGCTTTTTCTACGTAAGCCAATTTTCAAATTTTTTGTGGTGATGAATGTGAACGTTTTACAACAGTATAGGTATTTCTGTTCCTTCAACCTTCCTCTAGCGTCACGCGTATTTGTATTTATTTATATTATCATCTCCCTGCACAACATCACAATCCCCTCGACATTGGACCAACCAACAGATCTAAAACACTTGACAATGGACATTCATCTATTGTCACTTATCAGGGCGCCATTATCTGAGCAGGTTGACGGGCCCGACCGCTTTGTGGTAACTAGGTCACCAGATACCATTCAAATGAGTTATGAGATTTGATAGAATTGAAGTTATAATAGGGATTGTGTCGTGGATGGTACGAAACGACCATGCGTTGGTGTCGTAAGCTACAACTTAAATAATTACAAGAATTAGCTAGTATTGTAAATAATGTTAATAACATTTGGAATTTCCCACAGTTACGTGTTCCTTCCTACATCTGTAATTCGAAATTACAGATTATTTGAAAAGTATCAGTTCAGAGGCCAGCCTTATTACCATATTTAAAAGAAAAATCTCAGAACATTATACCTAGGTGACTTATTATAAAAAAAAATAAAAAAATAAAATCTGTTTAGTTTTTAATATCATTGGTATAAACCGCTCATTTCGTACCACCGATTGTTGGTTATTTTGTTGTAAATCAAATTTTAATATTCTTTAACCCCAGCGTTTTTATCTGTCAGCTAAAACTTATGCAGGTATCCCTGCACACACAGGCATTCATAACTCCAAAATCGATATCAAGCGGTTACCTCGAAAGATAATTTGTTCCACAAACATTAATAAGCAGGTCAATATCTAAGTCCAAGCGTGTTGTGGCCTTGGGCCCGCCATTACGTTGCAGTAGGCCTTCACGATAGTTCTGTTTGTTACACCGTCGCTTAGCAACGGCAATTGTGTAAAGCGAGCCAATTTGAATGAGTGAATGATTTATCAGAGCAGGAGAATGCATGAGGAATAAATTGCTGATTAGATTTTGATTGCCAAGAATGGCCAATAAGGCCCTCTCGTATCTATATATTTTGGCAGCAATATACTGCAGTTATGTGAAAGTTATTAGCGCCTCGGTGAATTATATGATCACTTTGTCGTTCGTCTCTCTGTCCGTCTATCAAGACCCTTTATCTCGGGAACGCGTGGAGGTATCGAGTTGAAATTAAAACCATATACCCACTCAAGTCACCAGTCCCTTGAAGCTGTAAAAAAACAAACGTGTAATATTGCGACACTCTCAAGGGAATCAAAATTTGTCCGGTATTTTTTATTCTAATATTCTGCCAACTGCAGCCATAGATGCTGGTAACACTAGTGCTATCAATCTGACGTGTTCATCCGAACACCTAAGTTGTTTGGGTCCCATAGTCCAAGTAATATCACTGGCTACATTACCCTTCACACTATAACACCATATTGTTAGCACATTTATTAGTGTTACTTAGAATATTTGGCAATGTTACCAAAACATTTAAGATATAAAAAAGTTGGTTAGAGTATTTGTATTAACGTCTCCGAAACACAAAAACATGATACTTAGAATTATTTTCAGTTCGCTAGGAATTGGAGTAAAAGTACTGAACAGGTTTTAAGATTCCACTGTTAGAAAGTACCTATATGCTCATTTTAAACTGTGGTACATCTTATCACTATTAGTCGAACAGATCCTATACCTATTACTTAAAGCTTGTTTGACCTCTCTGTCTTACGCAGATTCATAGAAAGAAAAGATAATTACATAACATAACATATCATACCATCACGCCTGTGTTCCCCGAAGGGTTAGGCAGAGGTGTAGTAATGTACACCCACACTTCGCCGGTATGTCTAGGTCCCATGTAATAGGGGGCGAGCCTATTGCCATAAACCGAGCACAAATCCAGACTTCGAGCAGCTGCTACTGAGAATTTCATAGAAAAACCCAATAACACTTTGCCCAGAAGATAATTGCTGTTAATAATTATCCAGGCTGTTGGTAACTGATAAAATTCTTTCTATTCATCCAGGGGCGTGAAGTCTCGAGCAAATATACATTATACAATTCTTTGTGCCCGGTTAATGGCATTAGGCTCGCCCCCTATTACATGGGACATAAACATACCGGCGAAGTGTTGGTATACATTAGTACACCTCTGCCTAACCCTTCGGGGAATACAGGCGTGATGGTATGTTATGTTTTTACAACTCTATCGTGATGTTGCCTAACTATGACGGCATAAAGATAGCACACGGAACAGACACGTGTATGTGCAATATTATACTGGCTCTATGTGTTACACGCGTAGCATTCAATCTAAAACAAGGACGTGCGTGGGTAGGGCTTGCAATCTAACTTCATCCTACTTTAATATACCATAATGGGAAGTGACGTCTATTACATCCCATCCAATATGCACTGGTGTATTTTATAGTATACACTAACTTTTGTCCGCAATTACTCGCATCTTTAAGATTTTTTGGGGTAATTTGCATCCTATATGTTGACTTCAAATTATCCCAAAAATCTAGCCTTGCTAGGATGCAATCTATCCCCTCGCCAGTATCAAAAGACAATAACTTTCACATATTATTATAAGTATGTAATACTAGCTGCTGATCCAGCATTGTTCTTCTTCTCATAATATAGATCGCGATATAAAATTGGGCGTGGGGGTAGGAGGGTGAATAATACTTTACGACCTATTCTCAAACTAAAATACACGAAAAAAATCATAATAACCTCCTCCTTTTCGAAATTTCTAAAGTCGGTTAAAAATCGATCAAAGCGCTTCGGAGGCGATCGATAACCAACAACATCGACAACCGATTTTATTACATTAGATTAGATATTTTTTTTTACTTAGCTGTTTGTATATTGGATTCGAATTGGAATAACATACAATCACGCCTGTATTTCCCGAAGGGTTAAGGCAGAGGTGTACTTAATGTACACCCACAGTTCGCAGGTATGTTTAAGGTCCCATGTTATAGGGGGCGAGCCTATTGCCATTCACCGGGCACAAATCTAGACTCCGAGCTGCTGCTGAGAATTTCGTAGAAAAACTATTGGAATAAAAAAATGGAATAAATAATATAAAAAAACACGCGAAATTAACATGTCGTTCAGTTCCGTAATATTTTCCAATTTTCTTAATTTTTCTTTCCGTAAGAACTTGCACTGCCCGTCATCATGGGTCTCCACTCAGAATAAGAGGAACTAGGCTATAGACCATTAGGGAATTCTGATGCGGGTCAACAGATTTCACAGTCCGTCAAGAAAATCTCTCAGTCATGCAGGTTTCCTCACGATGTCTTCCATGAATACAATTGTAGGTTGTAGTCTAATATTACTGCTGTTATTTTCTTACAACAAACTAAATGTGTTGTGATATTGTTTCAGATGAGATAACGTCGTCGTTCCGTCGGTTCGGCCCGCTGGTCGTGGATTGGCCGCACAAAGCCGAGAGCAAGAGTTATTTTCCGCCCAAGGGTTACGCGTTTCTACTGTTTCAGGTAAAATTCTGTGAGGGAGGAACTATTTCCCACTTTGTTTTAATATACATATACGCAGAGATATATTTCACGTACAGTCAACAAAAGAGTTGTACAGGCAGCTGGGTATATATGTATTTTGACTAAGTTTGTGTAATATATATAACACGTAATGCGCGGCAAAATGCTCGTTTTGTTAGCAGCCTTCATACCTATATGACACGCTTTGGCTTATAATTATTTATAAATATCAAGGCAGATGTTAAGAAGCATACTGATATGATATACACCCACATTTCGCTAGTCCAGCATGTTTGGGGCCCACGTAATAGGGGGCGAGCCTATTGCCATTAACTGAGCACAAACTCCGAGCTGCTACTGAGAATTTCATAGGAAAATCCACTAACCCTTCAGAGATTTAAGTGGCAGTAGCCTACTGGCTAGGGCGTCGGACTTGCGATCATGTCGTTGCTGGTTCGAAATTCATCAAGTGCACTACCGAACGTGAATCCACTCGTGACACATGCATTTAGCTTAGCACGAGGGCTTAACAAGAATAGGTACTGGTAATGTGCGACCCTCTTTGCTAGCGGCGTGAAAGTATGTATTTTTTTTAATGCAACTGTCCGTAAATGTCTGTTATTGTGGACTACAGGACGAGAGTTCAGTAGCGGCTCTAATGGAAGCGTGTATCACTGATGACGACAAGCTGTACTTGTGCGTGTCGTCGCCCACTATCCGCGACAAGCCCGTGCAGATCCGGCCGTGGAGGCTCGCCGACGCTGACTTCGTCCTCGACGCGAGCATGCCCCTCGACCCCAGGAAGACGGTCTTCGTGGGAGGAGTGCCGCGTCCGCTGAAGGCTGGTGAGTCTTCAGAAGTATTTAAATTATGTTCCATTAAATTAAACAAGTTAACACGTTGGCTTAATGTTCTCTGTGTGGCCATGAGCGTTACTGGTGGGATCAAAAGCTAATTTTCCAGGGTATTATTTTGGGGTTTGGTAAGGGTTTAAAACAAGGAGGTTCATCTTCAGGTGATGGCTTTTAGTTACATACTTCATCAAATGTTTTTTCATCAAAGGTAATTCGTATTTTTTACTATTTTCTCAGGCAAAAGGACTTTTAATTGTAATAGAATAGCATTTTAATGAAATGGTATTTTATTCAAGAATACTGTAAATGTGTCAACTGAATGTTTATAGATAAATACGTACAAAAGGAAATGAATTCTGAATTTAATTCAGAATTTAGTTCCAATTTTGAATTAATCTGGAAGATAGTGCTTATCCGGAGGTGGTGAAACGATCCCCCAATAAGCTTTCATCCGCTACTGAATTTTACACATTATTCCTTAGCGGCAGAATATTTGGCTATGCCGGTGGTACGCACGGCTACAAATCCATACATAGCTGATCTCGCATTTGTAAAGGCTTCCCGTACAATAGGAGATCAGCTTACACTGGAAATTAAAGGTTGAACTGTATTCCTCAACCTTATTCAACAACAAAGTTCTACCAGCTCAAAATGAGTATACATAAAATTTTTATGATGATGATGACGATGGTGATGATGATGATGATGTTTCCAGTGGAGCTGGCGATGATAATGGACCGGTTGTACGGCGGCGTGTGCTATGCAGGCATCGACACAGACCCTGAGCTCAAGTACCCTAAGGTAAAATACTTATTTTTAAGATTAAGGGTTGGTTATTAGTCGAGTAAGCTAAATCGGACGAAAAAATTTGACGTTATGACAAATCAAAGTAAGTCATAAGTCAAATTTATCTGTCGGATACAAGTTATCTGATGTTGGAAAAAACACCCCTAAGTAGTGTAAAAATGGTTTTTTTTTCTATTGAACAACACTGAAATCACGAAACAACTGGCTGTTCCAATACAGTTTGTTCGAAATAACTATGCCTGTCTGAAGTTATCCGCAAGTGGTTTAGCAGTGGTAAATTTTAATAGAAAGAGTCGGCGTAAAGACAACAATTGGAGTCGTCTTAAGTTTCACATTTCTGATTTCGTTACTAATAATTTTGATACTAATTTCGATGTTTATGTATAAAAACGCTTCATTAAGTGATTTTACCAGCGTTGTAGTTCGGAACGGCTAACTTCAGGCAACCAGAGTTATTTCAAACACACTGTAGGTACATTAAAGTTGAATCGACAATATAAAGTATTATGAAACAGCTTTGTTTATACTTAATCCACTATGTGAACCGTTTTTTGATAGATGCCTTAGACTGCCTTAGAACGTAGCTGTTCCAGATAACGTAAAAGTTAACTTTGAAATGCGTAACAAAATAAATGTATTATATACCTTATATTATTCAATTATCCTAATTATGATTCCTTGCAGACATTATAATACTATTACTGTAACGGATTTACCAAACAAAAATGATTATTGTTAAGCGTATTAAATTTAGTTACATTCTACCACATTCTACCGTGTCTAGTGATGCAATCGAATGTATTCGCTGCAATCATTTTGAACAATGACATTAAATCAGTATCGGAAAATGGCATCCACTCTAATATCAATAAAATATAAATTAAACAATCTTTTTGAAAAGAAATGTATGGAAAATGAATATTATACAAAAATTAATACAATCAGATGAATATTATACATATTTATTTATTATTGGTCGTCGTTGCACCATTTTCGATTCGATAACCTAACAATCGATAATCACTACTAGACAGTAATCAAAATGTCAATAATCGGGTCGATAATCGCATTGTTACGTTCCTGCAATCACTAGTTTCATCCGTCAAAAAACGGTTCTTTTAATGGACAAAGTATAGACGTATTTAATGCCTCTCCCTGTGGGAAAAAGGTGTGTGTGTATGTATGTATGTATTTATGAGTATTTGTGGTTGTGCAGGGCGCGGGGCGCGTGGCGTTCTCCAACCAGCAGTCGTACATCGCGGCCATCTCCGCGCGCTTCGTGCAGCTGCAACACGGCGACATCGACAAGCGCGTCGAGGTACAGAACCGACTACATTCGTACTTAGCGGTAGGCGATTGTTGCACAAAAATAATCGACTGAATCGAAAATTGTGCTATTCGATTGTCGATTTAGTTGTTCGTCACCATGATTATTCGAAAAACAATCTACAAATTACTAACTGTAAGTCGATAAGAATCGATATTCGATAGTCGATTGTTATCCATTTTTATCGACTAATCGACTAATCGACTATCGACTAAAAAATTTACTAATTCGATTAGTTTCAGTAATAATCGCATCGCTAACCTTTTGATTTCATTGCCGCTATTCGAATAAATTCGAAATCAGAACAGAATTTGTTTGAAGTAAACTGCCGAGTCATTTCCTTATTCGGAGTTGGTGAAATCTGGCCTTAAGGCGGATCGTCTCGCCTTGGTCGCCAATTTTTTTTTTATATAACAACATACCATCACGCCTGTATTCCCCGAAGGGTTAGGCAGAGGTGTACTTAATGTACACCCACAGTTCGCCGGTATGTTTTGGGTCCCATGTAATAGGGGGCGAGCCTATTTCCATTCACCGGGCACAAATCCAGACTCCGAGCTGCTACTCAGAATTTCATAGAAAAACTTAATAACACTTTGCTCGACCTGGGGATCGAACCCAAGACCTCTAGCGTAGCAGTCGCGATTGGGATCACTAGACTAACGAGGCAGTCAAATATTTTTTTTTACTTATCTTTTAAAATGGTAATAAAATATTTTTACGTTATTCGCAGGTAAAGCCATACGTGCTGGACGATCAGATGTGTGACGAGTGCGCGGGCGCGCGCTGCGGGTCCAAGTTTGCGCCGTTCTTCTGCGCGAACGTCACTTGTCTGCAGGTCAGTACATTGTGGGAACAAGGAGCTTCAAACTTATAGTTTAACATACAGCTGACTGAGGCTTGCGGCCAAATAACAGCTATTCCGATAGATCAATGCCTGCCAGGTTAAGCTAAACGTGCCGCGGTCAATCTATAGATGCGTCATTCTTTGCCGTCCAGCTGAGCCTCGAAGACTACGATCTCTGGTGTCGTAAGAACACAACATGCCATCACACGCTAAAGATGGGTTAATGGCGAGGCATTTTGGGCAAAAAATTAATGCCCAGGAATAAACCCATCTATTCATGCCTGTATTCCCCGAAGGGTTGGCGCAAGGACGCATAGGGTTGACAATTAAAATTGGAAATTGTCGATTCTAAAAGTCGTTGCGCACTGTGAGACCTGAAAATATAGGTGTCATTTCATTATCTATAGCTAAACCTTTGAGCTGCTTACCACTTAAGCTTGCTTATCCTTAGAGCTGTTTTTTTTTTAAACCTTACTAGCAATGTGGGTCGCACATTACTAGTAATCTTGTTAACCCCTCGTGCTAAGCTAAATGCTTGTATTACGAGTGGGTTCACATCTGTAGTGTAATAGGTGGGGTTCGAACTGGCAACCACATGATCGCAAGTCCGCCGCCCTAGCCATTACGCTACCGCCGCTTCATGTTCATGTCTACAACTTTAGTTCTACGGATCTTCTCTGGATAGTTTTAATATAATAACGTTATTTCTTTAACAGTATTACTGCGAGCACTGCTGGGCGACGATCCACTCCCGGCCGGGGCGCGAGTTCCACAAGCCGCTGGTGAAGGAGGGCGCCGACCGCCCGCGCGCCGTGCCCTTCCGCTGGTGTTAGTCGCTCTCTGTTACATAACAATACACTACACTACACTGTCGCTACCACACGCATGAAATACTAGCCCACACATTGGCCGATCAACTGGACTCGAAATCTATAGAGCTGACCTGAACTAGGCTCTTTGGTGTAAAGCCGGGTCCACACATGTGGCGACTTCTGTTGTTATGGTGCTTCAAACTTAATCTGACCCGAATTACTAAGTTCTTTGGCATAAAGCCGGGTCCACACAAGTGGCAACTTCTGTTGTTATAGTTTAGTGCTTCAAACTTAAGCTGACTCGAACTACTAAGTTCTTTGGCATAAGACCGGGTCCACACAGAAGTGTCAACTTCTATTGTTATGGTGCTACAAACTTAAGAGCTTGCTGACGCTCTTTGGCATAGAGCCGGGTCCGTACCGAATTAAAAGTGGGAACTTCTATTGTTATGGAAATGGCCTGAACTAGTCTCCTTGGTCCGTGTCCACAAGAGTGGCAACTTCTGTTGTAATAGTGCTTCAAACTTAAGCTGACCCGAACTACTAGGTTCTTTGGCATAAAGCCGGCTCCGGGAAAAGTGGGAACTTCTATTATAATAGTGCTACAAACTTGGAGCTTGCTGACGCTCTTTGGCATAAAGCCGGGTCCACAGAAATGTCAACTTCTTTTATAGGGCTACAGACTTGAGCTGACCAGAACTAGGCTCATTGGCTTAAAGCTGGGTTCCTACCGAAGAAAAATTGGCAACTTCTATTGTTAAAGTGCTATTAACTGGAGCTGACCCGAACTAAGCTCTTTGGTATGCTAGGCCCCACCCGAGGAAAAGGGGTGACTTATATTGTTATAGTGCTAGAACTGATCCGAATTAGGCTATTTGGCAAAAAGCCAGGTTCACACAGAAGTGGCATCTTCCATTATTTTAGTCCTTAGAGCTGGCTGACCTGAACTAGGCTCTTTGGCATGCTAGACCCCACCCAAGGAAAAGTGGCGACTTCTATTGTTATAGTGCTATCAACTTATCTGAAGTGACTTAAAATCTCATCACCGTGATAAAGTGTTTAGACAGTTCGATATAGAACTGATCCAACTATAAACACAAGAGTTGCCAATTTTCCTTAGCAAATATGACAAATTTGTATACAATTTTGACATAATATGGAATTTAATTCCATACCTCAAAATTTTAGTTTACGCTGACTCTAAAAGAATTGCGAGCATTTGCTACATATATAGACATTTCTACACCCGGTGTTAAGTTTCCTTCGGTGGAGACCCGGCTTTAGGCATAGTGGTCGGTCAATTTGGACAAAGTTTCTATTTGGTAAAAAGCAGATAAATTAGAAATAAAGGACGGTAGAAATTAAGTTTTATAGCACCTTTGACATTGCGAGCACTACAGATATTGCATTTTAACGTACGAATCGTCGAATAAATCAATACAAATTGTGTTTAAATGTCAATTTTGATAATATGACATTATCACACATTTTGTTTTTAATGGTTTATCGATTCGAAAGATTTGAGGATCTAAGGATTTGCTAGTCCAAGTTCGGTCTATAGTTTTTGCCAACGGTAAATAATTGTTTGAGGGTCATTTCTAATTTTATTAATTTGCTGTTCTCTGTGTTATCACACGCTGAAAGATCCTTAAATTGGATTTGACCTGGAAATAAAGTGGGGTATCTTCAATGGTTATATCCGCTTTGTTTTTAGAATCAATTTCCTAATTCCTATTCTAATTAGACACGCCCCTCAGGAATTTATTACCGTTTCAGTTGTAAGCCGTATAATGTGTTTTTTATTAGGCACATTGTCTTTTTCTAGACAAGAATTGGCATTTGTACAGGAGTAGTGGATCAAAATCTATTGGAAGCTGATATTAACTTCACGCAAAACAAATATATTATATAAATATATAAATATTGTATTTCAAAATAATTAAATCTTCGAGGTCAATTTTAGACTATGACTCACTACTGCCAAGAAATGTCAATATCTGTCTTTATAAAGCCAAAAAACCCTAAACCAAATCAGTATTACTTTAATTAATGTATTTTTAAAGCCGATTCAGTATTTCATGCGTGTTGTTCAACAGTAGTACCCAATAAGTGTCGTATTTTAACATTGGATAGTACTTGTACCTATACTAATACAACGCCAGGTGGTTAGTTTATTTGAACGGGTATTCACTTTAACGGAATAATAATACCTATAAATAATTTGAGCGAATGGAGTATTTTTTACATTAAAAAAATTCTTTTTTTAAACACTTGATAACTAAAGTCATTGGTTGTTGGAAGAATTTGAATGACTAGAATAAAAACCAAATGAAAATTTTTACTTGGTTTATAACGAACTACATAGTTGGAACAATTTAAGCACTACATTTCCATCTATCTTGATCAATGTTTTTTTATTTGTTCCAATACCCGTTCAAACCACTGCCTGTTCTTTGTTACCTCCCAGACCGCAGTTCCCCTGCAAAGATGAACTATTATTAGTTAATCCAATAGTAATTCAAGTTTGCAAACATTATCTGCCTAATTCACACATCGGGATATAGTATGGAATGGTAGAAACTAGTCTAAAGTACTGGCAACATCAAATAAAATATGGAATGAAAATATTTGCTGCCAGTAACTGTTGAATATTTGTTGCAATCTTCACGCTATTCCTTGAGAGTTTGGCAGAGCATTGAGTTACTATAATTAGTTATTTTTATTAAATGTTCAAATAAAAATATCTGACTGCACTTTGGCAGATAACGCACTAGGCAGCAGCAAGCAGCAGGCCGCGCACCCATCTTTATCCAAACCTGCGGCCGCAGCCAGGCTTTTTTAGCCAGACGTGCCTACGATGTACCGGATTGACTGCTGGCTGGCTGTCTAGTGCGGTATCTAGTAATAACCACTTCGAGTTCTCCTGCCCTCGTTATAAACCAGGCGTGAAGGTATAGATAATTTAGCATATTATTATTATTTAGACTAGTTTTCAGTGAATTTGCACCAACCGGCTAGGATTTTTCTATGATGGCAACACTATTTTACACATTGGTCCTAATAAATACCAGTGTGTAAAATTGACTGCTCAGCTGTAATCGGACAAGATCGCGACTGTGATCTTTGAACATCGATTTAAGACAATTATCTTGAAACATCAACTTTATAATAACAACAACTATTTATCGAATGTGTTAGGTCTGATAATTATAATTGTAAGTGCTAAATAGAAGCAATTTTAGTAGGTAACTAATTTTTCGATTATATTAGTGTGAATATTCGACTCGATGATATTGTCCTTTGTAATCGGATTGATACCATATTCGATAAATAGTACCTAGAAGCAAGATGAAATGAAATTTGATCAAAAACTGATGTCATTGGTGGAAACGATTACTTTCCTTGACTAAGATCGTAAGTGATGCAATAACGTTTATTCTTAATTGATGTTCATTGATTATTGTACCTCTGATTATTTGGACGACGCCAGTGGCGCATATTATATTAAAATTGCTACATTATACAATGTTTAATGTTAAGCAAAATATTAGAATGCAAGTACAAGGCGTCGATTCAATCAATTTGTTTTTGCGGATGCCGCTAGTTTTAAATATTTGTAGCTGCATTGTTCATTTACCGACATAATTGATGACTAGATTTTTTTAAAGACGTGTTTTTATAACATCGGCTACCAACCATAAGTATTCCTCAGATTTAATATCACTCGTAAGAACGATGTAAAGAACAATACTGAAAGAATTTAGCTGTGAACTACAAATGTTTAAATGTTAGCAGTAAACAAATACTTTCTAAATTAGTAGTTTCCGCAAAAGCAAGTTGTTTGATAAAATAAATTCGATTTAAGCAAAATATGTATTCAAAAACTAAGCTAGATGTCCGTTGTCATTTGTGGATAGGTAAGGTCTATCTGTCACGAGGTGACGCATTCGCGACTTGTCGCACTAAAATCGCATTTGTGTACGCTCACTTATCGTAAGATACTAAGCGTAAGACATAAGTGAAATGTCTAATTTTTTGAAAAATACTGTACCTGTGTAGCTAGAGACAATTTCCTTTCTTTTACATTGATTAGAATTCTTGACTTGGATATTGTTGCGGTTGTCTTGTTGTCCCGTTCACGGTTGCTGCTTGTCGGTGCGATTTTACGACATTTCAAATGTCGGATAAGTCTAGGCATAATTTTTATCTCAATGCGGGATCAAATTAACTAATGTTGCAATTGAACAAGGATTGTGTTTTTCTCCAATCATTCCCTGTTTGAATCCTATATGAAATATAAACTTTTAGAAAACTTGTTTTTGCAACATTAGACGTAGCCAGTAGAAGTATTCTATAGGGAGAGTGAAATTAGTAGCGAAATGAACTAGGTAGGTTTTGTTGAACCAAAACTTTTTGGTTCGCTGGCTACGGCTTTACCCGCTTTGAACGTGGGCATAACAACTGTTGGGCTCGTTTGATTTCGACAAAGGGAGGTGGTAGGGACACGTTTTTAGTACAAACTTTACAAAACGGTTACCAATTTGGCTGTAGTCTTGCTCAGCAAGTTTCGTGGGGATAGGAGCGTGAACCCAATCGATGATGTCAGGTAGAATATTCAGTTCGGGTTAGTGTTTTATTAGATCTTTCGAACTGTGACACGATATACTTTCAGGTTCCCCTATTTTGTATTCTATTATTGCCATTTAGGATTTTTTCTCACTTGAAGTTTTCGTCTACAGTAGACGTCCGCTCCAAATCCCCACACATTTTTATTTTTAGCATTAAAAGTAATATATTAAAAAATAACTATTTTTTTGAATTCGCCGGGGTAGTGCAATAGATGGTAGCTTAGTATCTAATTATCGAAACATACTAGCGGTCTCAGAGGTTAGTAAATTAAGGCCGCTAGTGAGTCTCTTTGAAACTATGTAAGATTATATTAACCTTATTAAACCTAGTGTAAATAGGAAGGTTTCACAATTTTTGCCTTCGCGCTCGTTCACTTGGGATCAAGATGAACTAAATTGTAGTGGAGATTAATGAATTCATTTACTATTTGAAGCAAGAACAACAAAGTCACTTTATTTAGTCTTTACTCATCGTATGCTGAAGTTTCAAGTATTTATAAGTTTATTGAGTTCTCCGATTTCTAAAAGTATTGAAGCAACTTCATGTCAGTAAAATTCAATTTCATGTTAAACAATGTTGATCAATTGAGTAGTACTTTGTCATTTATACCACCTCAGGTACTTGCTGACAGTAGTAAATGCTTTCAGTGGAAACACCAATATTTAATTTACAATATTGTAACGTTATGTCAGCTGATAGACCAATCGCATTAGCATCGACCGAACGATGCTGTTTCATTTTTACTATTTATTGAAACTGTCTTGGAATTTGTTTGCGTTGAATTTTAAGAAACTAAATATTCTCAAATGTTGTTAACTAAAGAACTTTTCGGGATATGACCTAGCAGTGTGCCTTCTGGAACAAATGAAAAGTTATAAACAACGGCTCAAAGCAATTGTTTAATTCGTGAAATCTAACTAGTGGCTTTAAAGATTCGACGCATTCGAATTTCACTATGTTTCTACAAGTAATACTCTGTAATACTTGGTTTTGATCGCTATTAGCAAGCAAGCAACCCAATGTTTTCTCTTTGAAGGCTAGAACTATCTTATTTAAGAGTGCTGCACTGTCTGCAGTTGTCACTCAATGTATTTCAATCTGACAATGATGGAGAACCTTGGCTTGATATTGCGTCTTCAACTAGGTGTCACAGAGTTGAACTCAGTGTTTCATATTTTTTCAGTGTAACGTGTACTTAAATCTTTAAAGTATAATAACAACGGATATACACTGTATGGAGTTAGATAACGTATCCCGAAAGACCACGGAAATAAAATAGACTGTAGTAAAAAGACTTGCGCGGATTTTTTGATATTTTTTTTCATGATTTCGATGCGGTTTTTTCGTGTTGTGTGGTACCTTTTTTCGAAAATTATCATGAGGCTTGATAGTGCCTTGTTGTGGCGTATGAGTTTGGTGTACCCCTCCCGACTTAGCTCGAATATAGGGCGTCTGATTGACGTCAAAAATTGGGTCGTTTTACTGTTCCTTGTGACGAGTCAAAATTATTATCGTCGATTCCCCGGTCTGGCTCGCAATTCATTAAAATATGGGTCGGTTTTACTCCTAAATTCCCTATTTTTTATCTTATAATTGCGGCCGGGGTAAAATTGACCCCCTAAACGTTAAGTAGGTACAATTTGTATTATGTAATAGTAGAAGCATTTTAGTAAAAATTGCCATATAGACGCGTCGCGAGACTTTTAATGTCGATGAAAAATGTTCAAGTATTAATCAATTAATGTAGACAAAATATTTGAAGAAAAATAATAATAATATTATATTTTTCTTAGTATTTAGATATGTATGTATAGTATAATTATCGACGTAAAGAGTCTCGTGATGCCAACAGAATTTATAAAATCGCACACGACTGTGTGAAAATCTCTTATAAACGAACCGTAATTATGCTAGAAATTAAAAGGAACCAGATTGTATCATTGTTGATATTGCTCTGTGATCTAAGTTGCAAGAATAATAAATCGTTACGTTCATTTTAATCTGGGTTCTTGTATAATTTCTAGTTGAACGACGGATCTGTTAGTAAATTAATAGTTTCAGTATAATAGCAAATGCGAATACAATTTCTCTAAATAAAACTAGAAATTTCTTAGAAAAATATTTAAAAAAAAACACGCCTTGATCGCCCCGAACACCTTATATAGGAACCATATTCACTTGCGCACTTTGTATCATCAATTCATTTTTTATCGACTGATTTTCGTTTTTCTACTGCATTTTCAAATTTGGTAGTTTTTTCAACGATTTTGTGGCAACACTTTTGAAAAAGAAATTTTTGTTTGTAGCGTTTTGATTCTGCGTCGGTGCGTTGTTTGACTTTACTAAAAATTTATTTTTATGTTTTTCTTTGTGAATTTCGTACACTCGTTCGATGTTTTTGGTGGTTCTTTTTCATGAAATTGCTCAATGGTTTTTTTGTAAAATTGTTTAGTACTCCCTACCCCCCTAGTTGAAATTAGTATGGCGGGCGATGGTTGAATGTATGGTCGCACTGTCCCATTTTGTATTTTTGTATTTTTATAATAAAAAAACGTAAATAATGTGAATTCGGATGTGATTTTTTTACTTTACGCGCAACGTTGTAGTAAACGCTTGGGTGAAGAAATTTTTTATAAAAATTAAATTATAACAGATCTTCAAGTTAACTTCCAAAACGAACTTCTATTTAAACGATTCAGAATTTGTGACTAAATCTACGTAGTCATAAATAATTTAGTTACTCACTATTTCTTTTTAAGCAAATATGTAGTTAATAACAAAACGTACAATTATTTATGATGTGTCTACCAAACCAAAAAGCTTGAAGATCTGTTCAACCCAGCGGTAAAAAAAACTTAATAATTGGTGTTAGTATAAAACCGAGGTGTGTTTGGGATATGTGGTCTGCCTGCGAGCGGTGGGCTAGATTTGCACTATACCTAGGGCTTTGTGACGATAGTACCGTCATCTAAAGCTGGTCACCCCAGGGATTTTTGTAAAATGCTCTCGCTGACGTTACATTTCCATTCGGTGGAAGGAAATTCTACCCGAAAAGTCGAGGCTCTGCGATCCACTTTCAAGTGTTGAGTTTGCAAAGAGAAAATGGTTTACAATATGACTTAGTGTGACCAGCCAAATGCATATCTACCAATTTGGTAGATTGCAAAGGATTTTTAGTAACTAATTTTGCTATTTAGTTGAATTAATATATCGCGCGGGGGAAAGTTTCAATTCGTCCTCCTATCTTTATTATAATTATTGTTTTCTCTTGAGGTTTTTGTAACCTGTTTTCGCTTGTCTGTTGTAGTTCTTAATGTCGCCTCGCATTGTTTTAGTTTTGACTCTCGTTTAGTTTCTTATTCTGTGGCTAGGTTGCCTCGATGACGCGGTAAAGTTTTGATAAATGCTGCAATGTGGCAACAATAGTGGTAAATGCTAGTTGAAATTGATGTAGGGTTCTTAGAATGTTTATGTCCGCGTCATGGCGGTAGTATAGCCACGGCGATCGTCTACTTTTGATGGCCTGTAGCGTTTGAAAATGAAAATATTTTTTAGTTGATTTGGAGCGTGGTTTAGTTTGTTGAAAGCGGGGCGGCCGTGTTCTCGCACGTACCTTTAGTCGCTAGTTTGTAGTTGTTGTTTTGTCGGCGCCGTCGCTAAGCGGCCCTCGTTCACGTTTGTACGTTGTCTGTTTTTTCTATGGACGGGTGTGCTGTTCTCATTAATTTTAGATCGTAATTTTGTCGTTTGCATATCACTGCGTGCGGTCACAGCAGGGGGGCGTCGCGGTGTCATTCTTATACATTTTTTGACGTGAAATTTGTATCTTTATAAATGAATTGTTGTTGTTGATCGGTGTATCGTCCCCCACGTTACTCCCGAGTGAGTTTCGCACTTCACATGCATGTAAATAGGAGTTAGGTGAAACAAAATTTTGAAAATCCGCAAAAAAATGTTTTTTACGATTATGTCGGTGGCGGAACAGAATTAGTAAAAAAAATTTCGTCTTAGCGTGTCGCCCGTATCGCCCGGGCGGGTTTTGTAAATTCTTGTGCTAGAGTTTTTAGTGAAATTAAAGAATAGCAAAGAGTAGCGCAATTTAAACTAACCTAGTTGAGTCTAATAATGTACCTAATATCTTGTACCGTTGCTAGGACAATATTATTGTTTTTTTAATAATAAAAAATGATTGCACCGTTTTATCTTCAGGTGTTTTTTCACTGTTTGTATAATTTAAACTATATCGAAAGTTGCGGTGAATCTAAATTTATTTTTTTAAATAGTATTTTCGATGTTCAGTGGACTCTTGTTCAAATAGTGTAAGTGTCGGGACACTCGAGTTTTTAGGCAAACGTCTAGAACGTTTATCTAAACCACTATTGTTATAATATCTGACTTCACTTAGGCAAAATTTAGGTATAAGATTGAATAAAATATATGAAGTCTTTTAGAATTTACCTATATCTGAATACACGTTTGGATTATTCGAGTGTCCAAGCATTTCATGTCTGTGCCACATAAACATAAAGTTTATACCATACATACATACTAATAATATAAAATTCCCATCGTACCTAGTAGTTTTTTCACTTTCCATATTTTTGAGGCACAGACATGATTTGTGTCCGAGTCCATAACTATAATTTAAATTGATTTAAAATAAGATTTATATATTTTTATATGCAGTTGTTTCATTCATTGTTATATAAAATCAATTTTGTTGATACTTGATGTGAAATTGAACTATTTTTTTTTTGCAAAACGTTTTGTTTGGTGCCTTTGGGCTTAATGTTTGTTCTGTAAGCGTTCTACGATACCTAGTGACAGCTTTAGTGAGAAATAATTAAGATTAATTTTTAAGCTTTCTTTTTAGACTTAAGTACATTTTCTAAATGACTGTACAGTGGCGGTGAAGTCGGGAATACAGAAAATTGTGAAAACAAATTGTTGCATTATTAATATATTTCTAGCACTGAGCTCGAGTAGAGACAAGCTTCTGCGCTAAGGGTCGCGAGATCAATTCCCGCACGGAACAAACATGAATTGCAGCTTGCAAATAGTTGTTTGAGATATAGCATATCTGACTTAATTTGTGAGCGTATTCACGATCTGGAGAATTGAGTCGGACAATTTTCGAAAAACCTTTGCTATAGAATAGGTAAACTAAATGAGTAAAACTGAAGTATGTACTACAATATTTGACCTCCAATTTTGATTAAAACGACGTCTTTTCCGTATGACCTTTCACCGTTACTCAACATTAGGTCTGCAGGCACCAATATACGTACCGTGCCCCTTGTGTTGGCCACGACACTCGCTTAGTCTTGTTTCACGCCCGTGACTTACTTTACGACTATTGTGAGATATTAAAATGAATTTGAAACTTTCGCCCTGTGTTTGTATTGTAGTTTGCTTTCTGGGATAGTGCAATTGTTCGCCTTTGTTGCGGGGCTAGAAACTGTGGTTGCAGTTAGCTATGACCAGCAGGCAGTATGAGAGACTGAAGAAAGATATTTAGAAACATACATGGTTAACTTTGCGTAATAAGTGCGTAATTGACACCGCGCGAAAATGTTTTTGAATTTTACAACCTTTTTGCTATGATAAATGAGACAAAAATAGGTTCTAAAACACCACATTTTCAAGATTTCGCAACCTGGCAGTTGCATTAACGAATCATTGGAAACTGCAAATCTGAAGCCAAATGTATTTATTTATGTATTGTATAACTTACAAACTAATCAGCTAATAACAAGTTTTATGTGAAAACTTGTAAATGACAGACTGTAAGGATTATATATATTAAACCTCCTTTCACTTGATTTCTGTAAGAAGGTTGAATCTGAGGTTGATTCTCAAGCAGGATTAATTCGGAATGTTGTGCATAACTGCAAAACACAGTTTTCTAAGCCCAGTATGTTCACAGATTTATTTATTTTTGTAAGTACATAATTATATTTTTAATTAAACTACATCTTTCTACGTTCGACCAAAGACAGTTATGCGGCCCAAAGTTACCTACCAAAAAGACATGATTGATTCCTATTTTTTACTTAATTTCCGGTGAAAAAAACGCTTTTTTGTATACATTTTTTTATCACCCGCTTGTTTTGATGTATTTTTGATGTTATTCCTATTTATTTTTTACCAATTTTTTGTATAACTTTTTTATTGATTAGTAGTTTTATTCACTAGTAGAATAATGTTACATTTTTTCAGTATTTTTTTCGAGTTTTTTTTCTATTATAGGTAATTTTACACGGATTAGTATAAGCTTTCAGCGAATATAAAGTTTTTGCACGTTGGCCGTAAATTAAGGTATATTTATGTATATTTAACTTGAAATAAATAGAAAAAATGTAAAAAATCTGTTTAAATATTGCAAATTAGATTCAAATTTTGAAAAACAGAGCTTTATTGTTTTTCTTTTTTATTTCTTTATAAATAAATAAATGTATTACCATTTTTTATATATTTGTATTTATGTAAAACTACATAATTATTGTAGATAAGTAGTTTTGGATTTACCTGCGTTTTTTTTCTTATTTTAAGAGTGATTTTTTATTTTACTTTGTTGTTTGATAGTATTACTTAGTGTTATGCTTATTGGGGATTATGTTGAGGCAAAGGGTAGCGTTTTTAATTTGACGATAGTCAGATTTGTACACGATTGTAATGTTCCTAACTTTATTACTAAATATAATTATTATGTATTTATTTCGATTTTACTGTATTTACGATTAAAAAACTATCATTGTATGTAGAAATATATATATATATATATATATTAAATTTATATATATATATGTGTCTAATCACTTTATTAATTTACAGTTGTAATAAAATAACTTTTAAGTAGTTTATGTTGTACCTATATATATTTTATAAAATATTTGAATTATATAAGTACTTAATCATTATTTTATTTTATAATAACTATTACATACATCTCTGAAATTCGTGTATAGATAAAAGTCATATATTAAGCTATCGTCACTTTATGAAATGTTTTTTAGTGTATGCAATATGCCCTCAGAAGTCCCCAATAGGCCAGTAGGTATTGTTTAAAAACTGAAATACTTGAATTTTTATATGAATTTTATTAATATAATATGGTATTTTACTAAATATTAGTCCAATATTAAATCTTTAAAAGCTTGTTTTATTTTGAACACCCGGAAAAACATAGAAATATCTTTTTTAGGTATTACTTTCTGCGCAATATGCATATTATTTGTCAATTTTCTCGTAAGTATGACCTTACTATCCACGAGTCTGCTCTCTGCGAATAATTGCTATGTACAGACTTGCTGCGAGACAATGACTTAAGATGAGGTACTATTTAAGATATATATATATAAAAGTGAAGGTTGAATTGTACGGCTCCTACCGGAAACGTTTTAACCCTTCACGTGCCGAGGCAATCCCAAGAGATGTACGGTCTGCACTCTAATATAAGCTTTTATCATTTATAATTTTAGACAGAGAAGATGTAGGACAGTTCGCAGTAATCCTATTTAAATTAAACCTTTTTTTGCAGCGAAGATAAAATTATTATTATTACAAACATACTCATGACAGCTTTAAAGGACCCACGCTTACTGACTCACAAATTTATTTGAAGCCACGAGATATATTTAACGGTATCATCCGCTTGTTGCTGAGGGTCTAGCAAGTGTTAACTAGATTTTACAAAATAAACCCGACTGGTAGTTCCAAAGCTTAACGCATTCAAATAAACACTTAAATTTTAAATATATTAGGCCGTATTTCACCAAGTCAGAATAGTCACTACTTTTAACGGTTTTTATATGAAATACTCATATCTACACACCCGATTCGCTTTCAGCTTGTTTGTCACTAGCGCCATTTTCAATTAATTTCCTCTCTTAAGTTAAAATAAACTATTTTGATTATATAAATAAATAAATTATTTTGTACTATTGCAAACGTATTAAAAAAGACTCGAAAAATATTTCATATGAAACGGTTTTTGTGTTATTTATCCCATTTAACATTTTTTTGTTAAGAGAATTTTCTTGGATGATTGGAAAATGATGTGTTGGTAGATTCTAAACTTTTTTTACTAGTCACACAATAACAACTGTCAAAGTGTCTTGGCTTAAATGACATGAATCTAGGGCCGTAAAATAAAATTTAAAAATGTCGAAGTGTCACTGTCATTAGGTACTCTTTGATTGTTGCTGCGTTGCGTTTCGCTTACATCGAAACTCGCTTTACAAACTGTAGCATTAGAAGGAGGTAGCTAAACGACTTTATGCCGATTTATCCAAGGAACGAAAGGGCAAGAAGATAATGATCGGGGTTGAAATTTTTTTTTCTGAACCGTACCTCTACCTATTGTATTTATTTGATTTATTTCCGAGTCACAGTCGAGTCGAGTGCCGTTTCCATTGTTTATTTTTACGGGAGTCTATTGGAGTTAGCTTATTGTTCTAACTAAAACCGTGTACTTACTCAAAACAAATTAATGGAGAACAGTAAAGGACAGAGCTTGCAAAGCCCCATTTTCGAGGGAGCAGATGGCATTAAATACGCCGTAAACCCGTTCGCGACTAGCGAACATAACAATCAACCAATAACCGAAAATGAAGAATGTTCATTATTTTGTACACAATGTGATCTTCCGTTCTTGGACTTGATCGAATATGAGCATCACAATGTAGAACTACACGGAAAAAAGAGGCTTTTAACGTGCAATTTTTGCAACGCCGCATTTAGGAGACAGGACCACTTAAAACGCCATGTAGACAGCCTACACGAAGATCGAAAGTATTGCATCTGTCCAGTGTGCGGTAAAAACTGCAACTCGCAAGATATACTACAAAAACACATAAAAAAAAAACATTCAACAACATCAGAGGTGTTTAATTGCAGAGAATGTTCATTTCAATGTGGGACTCTTTCAGATTTGGAAAAACACGAAACGAAACATGTATTTAATGGGAAGAAACATGTTTGTGCACAGTGTAATACTAGTTTTAAGAGACGGGATCATATGTTAAGGCATATAAAATCTAGACACTCAAATAGCATGTTTCAATGTCCGATCTGCCAACAGTCATACAAACGTAAAGATCATGTCGCAAGACACGTACGGGAGAAACATAAGATGGGTTTGCTGAATGGTAGACTTGTGACCTCAGCATTTATCACACAGCAGAATGAAATAATGAATGATATCGCTTGAGCAATCATTCTAAATAGATTTTTGGTAAAAAAAAATGTGGCAGTGACCAATAATTCTCTTGCTATTTACTTGTAAAGCAAAATACTTGGTTAAGGTTGCTAATGATGTGCAAGTTTTATAATGTACAAGTTACAGAAATCCTAAATTTATCATGTGAAAAAATAATAACTATATAGAATTTCATTCAGTCACTTTTGAATTCTACAAGACAAATCACTGTTATTTAAACATTTACTATTTGAAAGGTATTATTGCAGTTGGACATAGGCATGGGCTCTTTATTATGTATAAATTCGATCTGGACCTAGTTGGGACAGGCCACTTGTAAAACATACATACAATATAAACATGCAATAACTGGATTGGTGTTTTGAAAGAAGAGCCATAACCAGTTTCGAGTTGCATACATACATATGCAGCTTGAAACTCATGCCTGTATTCCCCGAAGGGTTAGGCAGAGGTGTACTAAGTACACCCACATTTTTTCGGTATGTTTAGGTCCCATGTAATAAGGGGTGAGCCTATTGCCATTAACAGGGCACAAATCCAGACTCCGAGCTGCTACTGAGAATTTCATAGAAAAACCCAATAACACTTTGCTTGACGGGGATCGAACCCAGGACCTCTAGCATATGCAGTTGTAGTTTGAGCTGACCTGTGTAAAAAGGCAGACTGCATTCATACATTGGTCATTGTGTAGCTCAACCATTATTTAGGGAGCTCAACAACCTGTTGCACAATAGTATTTTTGTAATGAAATGTTAAAAATAAATCTTTAAACATTTATAAAACATCAAATTGTAATTTTCGTTATAGATCTGTTTAAATACGCTTTTCTAATTTATAGTATAGTTTAGCTATAATTAAGTATAAATGTTAATTGGAAATAAAATTCTGGCACCCATGTTTTGATTAATTCTAGACTTTTGAAGATCAACGCAAGTCACACCCAGAGCTGTATTCAATGTAGAAATAGTAATAGTAGTGTCTCAGAAGCATATCTACATGCCAGCATGAACGTATCGTCACGACCGGGGAAGTACTACCCTCTCACAGAATATGGACATTTTTTAATTAATTTTCAATTTGTATAGTTTCGGTTTCGGCTTAATTTCCACCTCAGTCCCCTTCCTTCTCCATCCTTCTTTTTTCCTTAAAAAGGTTCGGCAACTCCTTTGGGTTTGCAGACGTCCATGACGGCAGGCGGCGATGACTACTTACCTCAAGGTGGCTCACCCGCTCGTTTCACTTAAGTATCCCAAAAAAATATGAATCTGGTAAGCGGAAACCAACATTTTCTGAAATTAAATAATTACCTACTTCGGGCTATAAAGGGACAGTTTGTTCGAAATAAGTAAGCCGATCGGAAGTTAGCCGTTTCGAACTACCGCGGTGATAAAATCGTTTAATTATGTGTTTTAATACATAAATATCGAAATTAGTGGCGGCGGCGGTACCCTAATGGCTAAGGCGTCGGACTTGCGATCATGTGGTTGCCGGTTCGGACCCCACCCATTGCACTACCGACGCGTGATCCCACTCGTAACACAAGCATTAAGCTTAGTACGAGAGGTTAACAAGAATACTAGTAATGTGTGACCCACATTGATAGTAAACTATACAAAAATTAAAAATATGAAACATACGAGTCTAATTTTCTTTACACCGACTCTATCTATTAAAATTTATCACTTCTAAACCACTTGCAGATAACTTCCGATCGGCTTACATATTTCGAACAAACTGTATTTACCATTTTTTTTACTAACTTCCACCGCCCGGGGAAGGTGACCTACGCACTAAAACCACGCGGGTGTTTTGTCTCACCACATAGCTGGTTGTCAGTCCTTTGTGCTCCCCGCAGTTCAGCTGCATGACTGTTGCAACATAGCCTTAATAATATTTTAAATATTACTGATTTTTTATGATAAGTTAGGACTGCAATCTATAGAAGTGGTTTAATCTACTTACGATCAATGAGATAATAAGCTGGCGTTTGTATGTCGAGGGGGTAAGCAGCACATGTACAAGTCGGGTAAACAATAAAAATCGAAATAAGTTCCTTAACAATTATTTATTCAAGTATTTTTACAGTATAAATTACAATCTCATAATCAGGTAAATCAAATTATTATAAGTGTGCAGGAGTCCTTAACAATGACAGCGTTAATCAGTACATTTCAAATTTAGTTCCGTACTTCGCCACTTGCCAAGTTAGCAAAATGAGTGCAGTTTTTTTTACAAATTGTTTTACAGAAGTATCGCAGTTTTACAGTAATTTAAATAATTTCTCATGGATGAAACAGGGCTATCTTAACTACAAAAAGTACAAACAATAGAACAGTAACAGTAACATTAGTATATATAGATAGATTTATGCACGGGCATTTATTTTTATGCTCAAAATGCCTGAGCAGATACCCATCTAAGACCGTTATAAGATAACATTAAAATCGAGTACTTATTAGATACATTAGGTTTGAAAATTTTTGAATACGTGGTTTTGGATAACTAATAAAAAAAACGGATTTAAGTGTTCTACATCACACGCGTAACCTTAGCAGTAATCTGGCGTTTGGGCTTATACGAATTGTCTTGAGTGTTGAAATAAAACAACTTTTTACGGATTATATCGCGTTATATTGATTATTTTAACCTTTTGAACGCCAGAGTATATACGTATCGCCGTACCCCTGACGCCAGGCCACTTTTTCTGTCAAATTACACAAGGTAGTGCAAACACACTAAAGTAATGATTAAATTGTTTATTTCATAATATGGTGCGACGTATATTTTGTCATATATTTGTGACGTTGGCGTTCAGGGTAAGATTTCGTTTGTCACATATATGTGACAATGGCGTTCAAAAGGTTAAATTCCCGACGTTTCGGATCACCGGTCACGGGTGGACTGAGGTGTTGTGTTGGTCGTCCTAATGTCAAAATTATCAACAGCTACCCTACATTTTGTTGATTATTATTTATGCCGGTCACGCAGAATGAGCTCACCGTATCCTTAGGTCTCGCAGTCTTGTGCTTGGATTTAAACGTCGGGAATTTCAAATAATATAACGCGATAAAATCCGTAAAAAGTAGTTTTATTTCAATGTCTAATATTCGCGTAAGTGTTAGAAACCAGTATATCTTGAGTGTATTTTACTAAGTAAGTACTTACTAATATTATTATTGTAGTAATGGGCGGATTGATTATGGACCCAGGTTAAAAAAAAAACGTTCTTTAGTGGCCCAGAAGAAACAGTGTGTATAAGTATTATAAAATTAAATTAAAGGAGGTACATTGTATAATAAAATGAAGTTCATGAGTGAGTAAGAATAATAATTTACTACGAGAGAAAGATTAAAATGAAATTTCCTAAATAAAAAAAAACTTACGCTTTTTTTTCTTGAGGGTAGTCAGAAACTATAGAACGCCAAACGCAATACTTATGACAAGATTTATAAAGATGGACGAAGCAGAACTAGATGCAAGAATCGTAAGTGGCGATCTGTAGTAACTGCCTACAACTGTTAGGTAATGTAGGAAAATAAAAAATAGGATTTCCGTCTAGAAAATAAATACTGTAATGTTTGAGTTCATTTCAAGCCATTTTTCTTTTGTATACATACTATCATACATACTATCACGCCTGTATTCCCCGAAGGGTTAGGCAGAGGTGTACTAAGTACACCCACATTTCGCCGGTATGTTTAGGCCGGGCACAAATCCAGACTCCGAGCTGCTACTGGGAATTTCATAGAAAAACCCAATAACACTGCTCGACCTGGGGATCGAACCCAGGACCTCTAGTGTAGCAGTCGCACTTAGGACCACTAGACTAATGAGGCAGTCCATTCATTTTCTTTTGTATAAAGCTTAAATTAAATTGTTCTGTTAATTGTGCGTAACGTCAATTAATTAGCAACTTATATTAGTTTTGTATGGTAGCCAGCACATCAAGTTTCTCAGTTGATTTTGAACTTTATCTTCAACAATTTAAGGTTTAAAATGATTTGGAGAAATTTGTCAGTTTTGTATACCTTGACCTGCTGGCGACTGTACCTACAGTTTGTTCAAAATAAGTGAGCCTGTCTGAAGTAAGCCGTTCCTATCTACCGCGCTGGTAAAATATCTTAGTTAAGTGTTTTAATACATAAACATCGAAATTAGTAAAGAAAATAATCAGACATGTGAAACATATATATGACCCAATTTACTTTAAACAGACTCTTTCTATTAAGATTTACCACTGCTAACCACTTGCGGACAAACAGACAGGATTAATTATTTCGAAGAAACTGTAACTAGGAGTCGGAGCTGTTTTTACTTCTGATCAAAAATATTTCTTGAAATTAGAACAAGAGGTAGCCAGCTACCCATAGATAGTAGACATTTGTATACAATGTACACTACATTCAACCCCGTTAAAATGCATCAGAAAACGCAGGGAGCGATGTCCTCCAAGAAAGAGGGCCCCTCCAAAAAATAATGAGAACAATGTCATTGACACATTAGCATAGGCGCCAAATTCATTTTTCTTTTTGGTATTTCATCATCATCAACCCATACCATTGTCCCACTGCTGGGCACGGGTCACCTCTCAGTACGAGAGGGATTAGGCTATAGCCCACCACGCTAGCCTACTGTGGGTTGGCAGACTTCACACACTGTCAAGAAAATCTCTCAGGCATGCAGGTTTCCTCACGATGTTTTCCTTCACCGTTTAAGCGCGTGATCATTAATTATTAATACGCACATAACTTTGAAAAGTTAGAGGTGCGTGCCTTGGATTCGAACTCGAGACCTTTGACTTAGCAGTCCAGTGGTCATATATATCACTAGGCTATCACTGCCTTATGGTATGTCACAAATTTTTAATTCATACCTTTTGCAAATCGAGGGCAGCATACTGCATTTGTATAGCTTGATGTGTAGCCTTGTGTACCGTCAACATTCCTAAGATAGGTACTCATACAATTGTCTCTGTTATAGCCATTTGTGAAAGCACGGCTACACATTAAGCTGTACAAATCCAGTATCGACTGACCTTGAATTGTAAATGCTTTCAGCACAATGTGAGGAGAAATGTACGAAATTAGACTATATCTCTTTCTAGATCAATAGAACAAGGACATACATCATGCCTGTATTCCCTGAAGGGTCAGGCAGAGGTATACTTAATGTACACCAACAGTTCGCCAGAAGTTTTGGTCCCATGTAATAGGGGAGGCCTATGTTCAGCAGTGGATGGCAATAGGCAGATATGATGATGATGATGATGAATAGGGGATAAGCCTATTGAAAAATCTTTGCGAACAAAGGACATAATATATTTATCTGATTAAAAGCAAGCACACCAGCTCACTTTGAATTATCGGACAGAACTTCTACTAACTAATTGGTTTGTTAATTAAATCAGCACCATTGTTGGTTAATCTTTTGACCTATTAAAGTCTCATTTCATAGACAATATTCCTGAGGTCCTTCAGAAAGGTCAGGTATGCAGTACTCGCACCTGACATGTGTGTATCACATATAAATGTAAGAACCTTAGTACAGAGTGAATTAATTAGTGTTTAGTGACTTAAGCTCATATTCAGGTATAATTCTAAGCATAAGTTTACACTTCCTTTGTGAAAATTGTATTGAAATTTTAAGATAACTCTGAAGGATGTAATAATTAAGATAGATTAAAAGACTCATCTATATAGTTAGTTCTATGAGTGTTTCAACAGTTTCAGAGAATTTTCCTTAAACATTTTTCACAACCATATTTAGAAAAATATTTATAATAATTATGTATTTCACTATATGGGGCAGCTTTTTCTGTAAACATGAGTTTTCAAGTTAAGAGTAGGTATATAAAACCTCAATGGTATAAAATTCTTAATATTTAAGATTATTTCTAGTATTATTGCTTTTTATAAACATGTATTAGTCATATCACTTTTTCTAAGCTGAGAATCGAACTACGGACCTCAGAAAAAAGTTATGAGGCAAATTTATACAAAAAATATTTTTTATGTTATCTAAAACTACAGCTTCCTAACAAATTAATCCTATATATTGTGATACAATAAAGAAACATGATTATAATTTACTATTTACATTAACTACAGAAAAAAATGTGTACCAAAATTTTCATAACATCCAATTACCAAGAAAAGGTTAGACTACCAAAAATTTTCTATACAATCATAACTTTTTATGAATGCGTGCCAAATGACTGCGCAAAGACTCCTCAGCTTTAAACTTTAAAGAGCACAGATCACATTGAAAAGTTACATTTTTAAATGTATGTTTGTTTTTGACATGTTTAGCTAAACCCTCCTTGCTTGTAAACTTTTTTTGACATTTGAAGCAGGAATTCTCTTGTAAGATCTGTTTCAGTTTCAAATGACGGCGGAGACAATACCTGGATTTGAATGTGATAGCACAACTCTCGCATTTCGACTTGCTTCTTACTTGATGATGCGTTTGACAATGGAGGTCCAAATTGCTTTTTTTATTGAACACAATTTGACAGTCATTACACTCAAATGTAGCCGTTTTCTGCTGGATCTCGTGGTTAGAAGTCATGTGGCGGAAATATTGGCTATTTTGTGTAAATTTCAGACGGCAATATTGACAAGAGTAGATGTATTTTCGATCGTCGAAAATTGCGATTGGATCGTCAGCTTTCCTGGTTTTTAGCGCTGGCCTGGTGATCCTGATCCTTGGGCCGGTTCTTGCAGGTTTTTTATTCATAACTGTGCCGATCTAACAAGCTCTCATAATATAATTCAATGATTTTTTAATAATTTTCTAATGCCAACACGTACGCAAGACACTTGTTCACAAAAATCACTTGTCACTCTACTTTCAATATTGCACAAAAAATATTTTAACTAATAATCACTGTAGGTTTCAAGTATAAATTATGTAGTATTAATAAATATTTGAGTATTTTCTATAGTAATTTTCATAAATTCGATGTAACCACAATTTTGGACGTCAAAACGTAAGTTTGGTATGCGTTTTAAAACTTGATGTCAATAAACTTTCACTATTGCTTATGAACTTTATAAAATATCGATTTATTATTATGCTAAACTTAAAAATTAGATAGATTTTAAAGATTAATCAATTAATGATCGTCAGGAAAAGCCATATTTTTTTTTCAATTTCAATAAAGTACATAACTATCAATTTCATGATTATTTTCAAAGTTTTGTTTTAGGTTTCCGAACATACCTTTACTAATAAATGCGACTTGTGCATAAAAATGAGTCATGTGAGGGTAGAATAACATTAGTGTACAAATTGGTATTAATTTTACAATGAATTGGATTTTCCTAATAGCAAAATATGACAAATAATGAATTTATTATTCTTTTGTCCTAATGAACGACGTTAAGTCACCTCACAGATGGCGCTAGTAGCGGATAAATTATTAAATCGTAATTGCAAACATTAAATAAATGTGTGGTATACACGGCTACAGGTCAACCTATACAAAACCAGTTTAAACTGATCTCGCATTGTATAGGCTGCCCATACAATAAGAGGCCAGCGTAAACTGGATTTGTATAGCTTGATGTGTAGCCGTGCGTACTAAAGAATATGAGTAAGCTCCTAAGTAAATTATCACATGGATGGAACTAACGAATTTAAATAAACCTTAAGTTCGGCGATTTGTTGTTCTGCGTGTTGTGGGCTCAATCCCCGCATGGTAATAATTTTTGTTTGATCATCTGTAGGATTTTCCGTGTCTAGATACATAATCAACGTATAATGTTCACTGCTGGGACACATGACCTGCTCTCGGGGAGAGGGAGTGGGCCATATTCCACCATGGGCGGACATCTGCAATGCCAAAGGAGTTGCAGATGCGTTGCCAAGCTAAGGAAAAGGGAGGGGAAGGACTCGGAAGGAGGCAAGGAGAAAGAAGGGGAACTAAGGGAGGAATTGGGCTTCCGGCGCTCTACACCGTACCTCTGACCGTACGAAACGCAACTCTATGCATACTGCTTGACGTCGATACTCTGTGGGAGGGTAGTAGGTAGTAGGTACTTCCCCGGTCGTGTCGACCCATTCATGCTGGCATGTAGACATGCCAGCGAGACAGTACTGCTACTACACCTACCTTTACCTAATCATTGAGAAACACAAGTTTTTCAATAATTACATAATTATTTTATCAAGATCATCAGTGATAACTTGGTGAATAATAATAATTATTTCCATTACGATTAGAGATGCATTGATAAAGGTTTTTATTCTTATGTCACGTACATGTACCCACTTACTTATTGTTTTAGAGTTCCGTGTGAATTTTAATTTTAAATATTATTTTTAAATTAATTAATTTTAAGCCTAGGTTGGTTAGCTCGCTTGCCGAGTTCAAAACCAATAATCTATACAAATAAATAAAATTAAAGTGTCTTTTTGTAATGTTGATAAATAACAGAAGCTTCAAAAGTTTTCCACGTCTATTCGGCTTTTACAGTCGTTATGAGGGACTATGACAATCTAACAATAATTTATGTACGTTGCTGAAAGAAGCGGAACTGTAAAACGAAGTGTACCTAAACAAAATAATCCAGCGATATGTTTTGAGTTGAATATATGTGATGAGTCCCTAAATGTATAGGTACCTCGTTGCGACGACTGCCTCGTTGGTCTAGTGGTCTCAATCGCGACTGCTACGCTAGAGGTCTTGGGTTCGATCCCCAGGTCGAGCAAAGTGTTATTGGCTTTTTCTATGAAATTCTCAGTAACAGCTCGGAGTCTGGATTTGTGCCCGGTGAATGGCAATAGGCTCGCCCCCTATTACATGGGACCTAAAACATACCGGCGAACTGTGGGTGTACATTAAGTACTCCTCTGCCTAACCCTTCGGGGAATACAGGCGTGATGGTATGTTATGTTATGTATAGCTACCTATGTAAGAATATAAAAATTGAACTGCAAAATACATTTCTTGTTTTTTTTCGGCTCCGAAACAACTGAACCGATTTTGATGAGACTTTTCACCAACTCAATTGTGGTATATTCTAAATATTTTAAATGGGTATGTATTGTAATTATTGATCAAATGCATTTTTAATAAAATTATGTCGTATGTTTTTTTTAAATTAAACTGCACGGTTCCAAAAAGTTGACCCTATGGAGAAGAATCCGGAAAGAAACTCCATGGAGACTCTTAAAATAAAAAGTGTAACATTATAGTTGTTTTTTTAATTAATGTTTTTAATATGATGAAGCTGTACAGTTTGTTCGAAATAAGTAAGCCGATCGGAAGTTAGCCGTTCCGAACTACCGCGGTGATAAAATCGTATAATTAAGTGTTTTAATACATAAATATCGAAATGAGTAAACAAAATAATTAGAAATGTGAAACATATACGACTCTAATTATCTTTACACCGACTCTTTCTATTAAAATTTACCACTTCTAGACCACTTGCAGACAACTTCCGATCGGCTTACTTATTTCGAACAAACTGTAACTATCGACTTAGGATTTCCTGTAATGGTTAATGGTGGTAATTGTATGTAAGAAATAAATAAAATTTCACTAATATGGTTATGGACTAGCTTTGAATAACTAGGAAGAATAAAATGTAGATTTTAAATTGAAGAAAATCCAATTTATTATAGTGCAGAACCTTAAATATTAAAATTTAATTATCAACTTGCTATGAATTTGCTGCTATCAAATTAACAAAGAAATTAATGCTAAATGTTGCAATAATATTAATTATGTAACGTTCATAATATAAAAGGCGCCATCTTTAAAACAGACCATAGTTTTTAAGTAATTTATTGAGAGGCCAAGGAAATGGCATACAGCTTAGCATTCAGCCTATTTATTTTATTTATTATTTCTGGTACAGTTATTGGCGTTGAGAAGACAAAAATTGTAAACACTAAACAAGGAAAAGTTGAAGGATATTTATCTTCCAATGAACTGTACTATGAATATTGTGGAATCAAATATGGAGTTATCAAAGATAGATATCGGGTGAGTTTTTAGATGTAAAATTAATCTGTAATAATATAAATAGGTACCATGCCGTAATGCTATAAATTGAGGAAAAGGCCTAGTTCTTAAAAAATAGGCGCAAGCTGCGATCTTTATGTGACCACGTTTATTTTAAAATTTTTAAGCTCAGCTAGTTGAATCGACATCATAAATATGGGGTTTTAGCGGTCACCGCAAAGTCCGTTTTAGATCGAAAAGACATATAATTATGGCGTTATATTCGTTAAATACTAACAATCTTACAACATAAACAAAAACTTTTGTTCTATGATTTTTTACAAAACATAATAACAAAGAAAGTTTCAATATTTAATTTTGTTCTAACATTTAAATTTCCCTGCCGCCCGATCCCCGCTCCCCCAGCCTACCTTTTGGACTAGACAACAGTTAATTTTTTCTTTTTTTTTTTTTTTTTCTTTTTTTATTTGTATTTGTGGCTATAGTGTCACTGCGACCGATATCGGTCTATTGTGATCGCCACTTAGAGACTTAAAGTTCACCGCTGAACCCTGCGGCTGCTATAAACTGCAGGATTTCCTTAGGGGTGAGCTCCCTTATTTCATCTGGGGTTAATACATGTTTCCCCAGATGCGCATTGCGCTTGTGCATCAGCGGTCCGCATTGCCCCAGAAGGTGAAGTGGCGTTTCATCAGCCTCTTCGCAATATCTGCAGGTTCGCGTATCGCTCAGCCTTAGGTTGAACATGTGCTTGTTTAAGCAGCAATGTCCTGTTAAGGCTCTCGTGACAATGCGCAGATTATTCCTACTCAGCGTTAGGAGAAGGTTTGTTTGCCTTTTACTATAGGCTTTAATTAAAGCTTTAGAGTGGGCCATACCCGCCGATTCCGTCCAGAGCTTCATGGCAGTCTCAAAACTAGAATCAGTGAGGGTTTTTTGAGCAAGGGCTTTTGGTATTCCACAGAAGGGTTCAGGGCCCTGCTGCGTACCATTGGCCCCCGCTCTTGCGAGTTCGTCGGCACGTTCATTGCCAATGATACCCGCGTGACCCGGTACCCACCTTAAAACTACCTTATTTCTCTTTGCCAGAGTGTTTAATCGAGCCATGCAGTCTTCCACTAGTTTCGACGTAATAACGTTAGATTCCAGCGCTAAAAGAGCTGCTTGGCTGTCAGAATTTATGTAGATGGTGTGGTTACTGTAGTGCTTTTGCAGATTGGTTTCCGCACATTCCAAGATGGCGTATACCTCTGCTTGGAAAATGGAGGCATATACACCTAAGTTTACGCTCTTGTTAAACTTTGGTCGCTCTCCATATATTCCGCACCCTACCTTCTGTCCCATTTTAGAACCATCGGTATACCATATTAGGCTCCCGGCCTCGTAGGGTAATTGGCCTTTTGACCAATCTTCCCTTAAAGGCATTTCTACGGAGTATTGTTTTCCAAATACATGCCGTAGAAGCATTGCATCCGTTGTCATGCAAAGTACTGACATTTCCAAAACTGAGTCCTGTAGTGTCCTCATTTTTTTTGATAGCCAGTTTTTGCCCCAAATATTGGCCCTATACATGGTGGCTTTAGCCTCTCTGTGTACAAATACATGGAGAGGCGGTAGTCCCAGCAAGGCATTTAATGCCACCGCAGGGCAGGTGGACATAGCTCCTGAGGCAATAAGACAGGCAGTTCTTTGCAGACTGTCTAGTTTTTGTATAGTGGTCGTCTGAAAGGCTTTGTCATACCATACCACCGATGCGTACGAGATAATCGGCCGCACAATGGCAGTGTATAACCAGAGCGCAGTTCTAGGATTCACACCCCAGTTGCTACCCATTAGGCGACCGCTAACCCCTAGTGCCATCTTGGCTTTCCTGAGTATGTTAGCCAAGTGCGAGTTCCACGTCAGCCTTTGGTCGATAGTGACGCCCAAATATTTGACTTCCATGGAATGTTCAATCTTTTTACCATTCAGCTTTGGCAGTGTGAGTTTGTCCAAACGCCGTTTTTTTGTAAAAGGTACAATAACAGTCTTGTCAGCGTTGACAGAGAGGTCACTTTTGACACACCAGTCACTGACGATGTTAAGTCCTTTTTGTAGGATGCTTGAGATTGTAGACTGGCAGAAACCCCTCACGATGATCACCAGGTCATCTGCGTAGCCCTGTGCATCAATTCGGAGGTCAGCCAGTCTGTGAAGTAGCTCATCCACAGCGAGGGTCCATAGTAATGGCGATAGAACTCCACCTTGCGGACATCCCCTAACTGTGGATACCTCAATTGTTGTGTTATGAAGGGCTAGTTTTGCTCCTCTATGAGAGAGCATCGCTCTCACCCATCTAATGGTGGTTGGGTCGACGTTTTTTCCTATCAACCCATTCACCAACAGCGAGATAGGTGAGTTATCAAAGGCTCCTTCAATATCAAGAAACGCACATAATGCAATTTCTTTGTCCTCCATAGCCTTCTCCACTTTGTCTATGAGATTAGTGAGGGCAGTTTCCGTTGATTTGCCCTTACTGTAAGCGTGTTGGCTGTGATGGATGGGAGATGCGGTTAGGGCTACATCTCTGATATACCTATCTAGCACCTTCTCCATTGTCTTAAGAAGAAATGAAGTGAGGCTGATTGGTCTGAAAGACTTTGGCTGGCTATAATCTTTCCTACCAGCTTTGGGTATAAAAAGGACCTTAACTAGGGTCCATTGTTCTGGTACATAACCCCAGGCGAAACTCGCCCTGAATATTTTTACCAGGTGAGGAATGAGGATATCCACCCCCTGTTGTAACAATACAGGTAGTATTCCGTCTTCCCCACATGCTTTATATGGTTTAAAGGAGTCAACAGCCCACTGAACCTGATTGGGTCTTATAATCTTTGCAGCTTTACTCCAGTCCTCGTTACGAGGCCTACAGCAGATTAGCTTTTGTTGCATAGATTCTCGTTTCTGAGACCCGGGAAAGTGGGCCGTGGCCAGCAACTCTAAGGTCTCCTTTTCGTCGGTTGTAAAGGAGCCATCTTCCTTTTTAAGGAGTCCAATTTGATTGGTATTGGCTTTAGAGAGTAGTTTGTGAAGTCGTGCTGCTTTTGGGAGGTTTTTAATCTCCTCACAGAGCTTCCTCCACGATCCCCTCTTTGCCTTCCTAATCTCTTTGCTGTATTCAGTTAAGGCTTTTTTGTAGATGTCCCAAACGTGGGTCTTTTTAGCCTTATTGAATAATTTCCTGGTTTTTTCCCTAAGCTTTCTGAGCCTTGAGTTCCACCAGGGAACTTTTCTTTTCGAGGTCTTAATTTTGAGCGCACAACTCTCCTCGTAGGCTTTGTGTATGCCTTTTGTGAGAGCGTCTACTGCTATCTCTAGACTCTCGATTGTTTTAATGCTTTTTGGGATATTTTCAAGATTCTGCTTTAGTTGGTACTTAAAGTCGGCCCAATTAGTTGATCTCGGATCCCTATACGTTGTGATTTGGGTGTTAAGAGCAGCCCTAATCTCAAACTTTATATGCCTATGGTCTGACATTGAGTTCTCGCTACTAACATGCCATTCCTCTATGTGCCTGGCTAGATTGTTAGTGGCGAATGTAATATCTAAGACTTCCTGTCTAGCGCAAGTTACGAAGGTCGGTGTGCAGCCTACGTTTAGCGCTGTAAGCTGGTTAGTAATAAGGAAGTCAAAAAGTACCTCACCTCTCTTGTTGATGTCGCTACTTCCCCAAGAGGTGTGATGGGCGTTGGCGTCGCAGCCCACCAGAAGCTCGGCGTTGTGACGGGTGGCGTATGTCACCACCCTCTCCAGGTCTTCCGTTGGGTTGTCTCTCTCTCCGGGCAGATAGGCAGAGCATATGATGACCCTCGCCCCGTTCCACCCCTTGAGATTAACAAATGCAGCTACCAGATCGTCGTTGCAAACCTCTGTGATTGGCAAAAAGTTAACATTATTATTAAATATTATACATGCTCTGGGTCTTGTGCCTGCGTTATTACATAGAATCTTACCGGCATTATCAAGTCCCAGAACCTGAGTATTTGCTACCCAGGGTTCCTGGATCAGGGCGAGGCTAATATTGCCCTCTACAAGACAACGCTCCATTACCGCAGACGCTGCTGCAGCATGGTGGAGGTTGGCCTGGAGAACCCTCGCCACTCCTACCTGGGTAGCCCCTAGCGGTTTTTTTGAGGCGCAGGCTTCGTCCGCGCCAGCTTAGGACGCGAGCGTCCCCGGCCAGTGGCAGTGCGCCATGCGTTTTCCGCCCTTGCCTCCTTTTCCCCTTGACTCCGAGGCACTGGCTTTGGAGGCCCTCCGCCCACGACAAGTCGTGGTCCGGGCACTCCGCCTTGCCTCTCAGAGCTTGCCCCCTCCCTTGAAGTGCTGGGACTTGGTTCCGCTGCCCTTTCACCTCTGCCGGGTATGGGCACGGTCGACGCCCCAGCCACGGCTGGCCGTGGTTGAGGATTCTCCCTGCCCTGCCTAACAGCAGCACTTGAAGTGGAAGGCTGCGGGTCTTGGGTGGCAGTCGAAGCTGCATGTGAAGGGTTCAGTTCCGAGTCCTTCCTGATTTTAAAGACTACCGTCTTGAAACCAAGAATGACCTCGAAATTGGAAGCCCGGAGCGCCGCGACAGAAGGTTCGTCAAGGAAAAACGACACCACATGCCCATTCCTTTCGGCCCTGCTGTGCGCGACCCTCCAAAGCTCCGTATTGAGCCCTTCATTTTGTATCCCTAGTAACCGGGTAGCTTCGTCCAGCGACTCTGCCTCAGTACTAGGGATGAACGTTGTCCCGATCGGGGGCTTTGGTAGTTCGCCTTCCGGTATAACCGAAAGCGATGCCCCGTCCCATGGTTTTAGTGTGGGGACCTTTTGGGTCAGCCATTTGAGGCTGGCCTGGTCCGCACAGGTCACAAGGATCCACCCTGGTCTGTGTGTGAAGCCTGTGAACCTAGGGCCCTTACCCTTATCGGCAATGTCCAACATCGCCAGGGTCAGGGCGCGATGCACCAGCTTCATTTGGTCTTCGCTCATGGGACTCAAATTTTTGATTCCCACTCGCGACTGAGTCACGACCTGCTTGAAGCTGGGCTGTGCCACTGGCTTCTCCACCCGGGGTGTCTTCTTCGGCTGCTCCTTTGGAGATTCTTCCTCTGACCTACTCCGTTTCTTCGGCTTTGGGTCAGGAGGAACGTCCGAGATCGGAATCTCATTCCAAGGCTTTATAGCCAATGCACGGGCCTCTTCGGCCCGGACATTGGCTGCTAATAGCCTTCGGAATCGCTTCCGAGCTGCGCCGTTTAGTCGCACATGACGAGTTTGGGACACTTCAGTCCTTGGGGCAGAGTCACAGGAGCCTCCTGCCTTAGGCGAATTAGTCCCTTCACATGTCACTGTGGAGACAGTTTGTGGGGAGGCTAGTAAGACCTCCTCCATCATGTTAATCGTCTCCCCTAGTAGGGGAGAGAACGGTTCTCCTTGAGTAGGAGATGGTTGAGTTATGTTGTTTTCTTTGTTTTCCTCCATACAAGTCCCACGAGTAGCTAGGGAACTAAAAATGCCCGCCGGCAGAGCCCCGCATACCGGCGGGAGGACTGAAATACTTCCCGATTCGTCCAGGTGTCGAGAAGCCACCGTTCATGACTGAGCTCCCCCTCAGCCACGCATCCCTCGGCACGGTACGGATAACACCTTGGATTGGGTACACATAAACACATACACAGATATACATACATTCTATATATAATAAATAAATAGACATACATAAACATAAGCATATAAGCATACAAGGCGCCTGGTGTTTTCTGTTGCATCTAATTCGGAAGGAATTAGACCAAGAACAGGGCAGCAACCTCGAGAAGGCTAGAACCACCAGACTTGCCTTGGGGATCTACACGACTGTAGCGCTCTCCCCCAAGACCCCGCCCCCTTACCACTTCAGAAGGAGGTGGTAAGGTAGGTCTGCCCCTATACTACCACGCAAAGCATGTCGTTGTGCAACCGCAAAAGCATAGCAGCAGCCCCGCCCCAACAGTTTATTTACATAACTAGTGCTTTCTTTTGCTACACGTAGAGTTTGAATTATTGAGTTTTGAATTTAAAGGTTTTTATGTTGGTCTAATGAATTAAAATCTTATCAATTATTAAAAGCCATGGTACACAAGTTGTTGTTTATGTTGTTAGCAGCATAGCATTGTCCTGAGAGGTTGTTAGTATTTAACTAATAATCCTGTATGTAACATCTCCTCACACTACTAAATCGATACTTTCTTTTATTTGCAGGCACCAGAAGAACCTCCATCTCATGCTGGTATATTTTCTGCAGACAACCGCGCCGTGTTATGTCCTCAATTCCCTGTCAACGACCCCCTGTCAGCCCCTAGCGAGAATGAAGACTGTCTTGTCTTAAACGTATATGTACCTATCTTCACGAACACCTCATTACCCGTGATGGTCTTCCTCCACGGTGGAGACTTTGGTGTCGGCAGCAGTTCTCCAGTCTTCTACGGCCCCCATTACTTAGTCGCCCATGGGGTTATAGTGGTATCTCTCAATTACAGACTCAATGCTCTTGGGTTCCTGAATTTGGGGGTCAAAGAGGCACCAGGCAATGCTGGCTTAAAAGATATAAGGGCAGCTTTGAGGTGGATACAAAAGAATATTAAAAACTTCGGAGGAGATAAAGATAATGTCACAGTTTTTGGTCATGGAAGTGGAGGAGTTTCAGCTATCTATTTGACGTTATCGGAGTCTTGTAAAGGACTGTTTAAGCGGATTATTTCGGAAAGTGGAAGTCTGTTTACGCCTAAATCTTTTGATTCTAATCCTATTGCTACTGCATCCCAAGTCGCTAAGTCCCTTGGAGTCAACACTCTAGATCCTAAAGAATTACTAAATATATACACTGATGTGCCTATCGATAAATTAGAGGAAGCTATTGGAAATCAGATGAACGCTAAATCTGTGTTTCTACCATCCGTTGAAGAATACCTCGATGATGATCCCTTCATAAGCGATACTCCTTTTAATATTTTGACATCTGACTCTTTTAATGGTGTTGCTGCTATATTTGGTTTGAACACGGTTGAAGGGTTAACTTGTACTTTAGATTACTACACAATCACAAGTCAAATGGACAGAATTAAAAACGAGGACTTCTCGGTAATTGATCAAAGAAGTTTTAATGCATCAAAAAAAGAGAAGAATGAAATTAGAGAAATTCTAAAGGAAACTTACTTTGCAAATATAAGTTCCGAAGAGAACGTTATAGGAGGGTTGATTAATTTAAATTCGGATTTCGCTTATGTTGGTCCAATGTCTTTATTTGTGGAAATGTATGCAAATAACTCAGATGTGGACGTATATCAATATATTTTCAACCATATGGGCTATAGAAATTTGGGGAGGTTGCTCACGAATACCAGTTTACCGGCCACGACAAATATGGACGAATTGTTTTATATATTCGAACTGGAAAGACTGCCGTTGCCAATGAATGAAGATGATGCCAGGATAGTCACTTTCATGACGATGATGTGGACTAATTTCGCTAAATATGGGTGAGTGTGTCTTTCTAGTAAATACGTTAGTACTTTAGTCAATTGAGATTGTTTTGCGATCGAGAGAGACAGAGATATGTAGCTCTACATTTTTAATAGCACCGTCCCTTTTTTACAACATGAAAGTTCTTTGTTACTAACTTTACTTTGATGTCACCATTATCAGCTGATATCATAATTACTGTTTTGTGTGTTCATCGAAAAAAAATATAGTGTAATAACACCATACGTGTAACGAATCTCGCAACTGTCATTTCATGAAAGAATCGTATTCGAATTTGACTAAGTATACAATATACTGACATATTTTCGTTCAAATCATCAAACAGTGTGAAAGGAGCTTACCTAACGCTTAGCGTGTCACATATTCCCGACGTCACAAAAAATTCAAAACTATATAGATAAGAATGTTTATTACACAAGCAGTGTTTATTAAACCTTATTTATGTTGTTGACAGATCCCCAACGCCAGAAGTCGCTAATGGTGAATGGCTTCCATACCCTCACAACTTAGCCATCACTCTGGAGCCACAGTACGTCGCACCGTTGACTCCTGAAAGAGCCTACTTTTGGCGGTCTTTGTATTACAAATATGGCGCCGAAATTGAGCGGGAAGATTGACAGATGCGTGATTGTTTATGGTAGGCGTTCTGTTTTTTGTAAATTAACTGTTGCGTTTGACCTTTTTTTATAACTTTTTATAGGACTATCTCTTGTGGTGTGGTCCTTATTTTCGGAAAATGGTTGGAATAATAAATCAATGTAGGAATATTCAATACATTACTGTAAACTGTGTACATATAGGATAGTTAAATGTCATTCGTCCACTTTGATAGACCTTTAACACAGAAACGTTTGAGCATTTAGATATGTCTTGTATTGGGTTAAAGAAATAAATCAACTTTCTCCATAAACATTTTTTTATTATAAAATCTACGAAATTTAATTATAATACATTATCGTTATCTTGTGCGAATCAGACATAGATCTGCCTACATCTATAATATTATACATCATAATATTATATATCGATTTATGAACAACATGCACTTTAGCATAATTGCTTTAAATGCACAGTTTGACTCATATTTTTTATAAATATTTAAATATAATAAATAATTAAATCCATAGTTCCTTTCCCAATATTGATTGCTATTCCCAGTTTTTAATAGAATATACTTTAAGAGTCAATGTTATATAATAAATTTAATAGTGCCCTACACTCTTTCTATCTGATCCTTGAAAACAAACTCCGAGAATCATGGTTGCGTTTTCAAATTCAAGCCCTGTAGATAAATACTCAGTATCAAAATTATGTGTGTCACAATCACAATCTAGAAGAGTAGGTTCTAGAACCTTTTTCCAAAACGAATATGAAACATTTTATTTTTCTAGGACTCCAAATATGTTTAATCGAAGCATATTTAAGTACATATTTAGTAATATATATATATATATATATATATAATACTAGCTTTCCGCCCGCAGCTTCGCCCGCGTTTTCACACCTTGGGTTATATGTTTGATTTTGTATTCCCTTTTGATTAGGGATCCCTATATTTTTCGAAAATGATATATAGCCTATGTCACTCAGTGAAGATGCAGCTTTCTAATGGTGAAAGAATTTTTGAAATCGGTCCAGTAGTTTTTGTATGAAAACATTACATACATACAAAAACACAAATGTTTCCTCTTTAAAATATTAGTTTAGATTTACATACTTAACAAATATTATCGTGCGATTGAAACAGCGGGACACAGCTACAAAAAATATTATCGAGATGAAAGTTAATCAACAATAAACCTAAAGTTAATCCTTTTACCCTTTTCCCAATTATTTTGGGCTGGGCTTCTGACCTAACCAGATGCAGCTGTATTTTCATGAAGCGACTGCCATCCAGTCGGTTGTCAGGCTTTTTAGGCTTTTAACTACCACAAACGATTGTCATACTTAGGGCTCGTATGTTTTGTTCCAACAAATATTGTAAATAATATCGTGTTTATAGGACTAATAATTTAATAATAGCGCAATTTCCATACGCTCTATACAAAGAATTAAGTATTTCTTAAGATTACAAACAACATTACTATCATAAATAATTGGATTATAAGTATAAATATTTATACAAAATTCATGTTTAATTTCTCTTTTACAATCTTCCAAATCCAAATGCCCAATATTCAAATTTCCAACCGTAGACATCACGATTTAACGCAAAGGCAACAACTTGTGTAGCCTTCAACTTGAACTGTCAGTGTCACTGTCACTAGATTCATGCTTCTTTTTATTTCTTTTTTTATCTTTGTGTTTGTCGTCATGTTTGTCCCTATGCCTTTTAGGGCTGTCCCTGCGGACCCGATGATGTCAAATGCCTGAATCGTCCGTAGTGTGGTGGACGTTATTCAAAGACTCTTCCGAGCTTTCCGACTTCTGTTTTTTCTTGCTTCTGAAAAAAATAAAACCGACATAGGCAATCAATTTATATGTAACCACTTTGAGTTTACTCAATTAAATAACACAAAATAACGCAAAAAAAATATACATGACACTTGCTGAAGGCGGATTGTCCCATCTTGGGCGCCACTTGAAAATATTTTTTGTTTTTTCGTAAATTGATCATCTACTTTCACATATATTCTACGTTCATATTCTACACATTCTACGTTCATAGCAGTGGAAATAGCGAATATTAATATTGCGCTATAATAATTATTGTTTACCAAGAGTTTTAATACTCAGATATGAATAAGTATAGTGGATAGATTGCTGTCGCAGTTCTTACTGCTATGACCCCAGAATTTGTTAGAGACGTCATCGTATTTCAAACAATTTACACAAAACCTTAACAAATTATTCACCTAAACATTCCATATTAATCACTTTGTCTATTGGTGAAAACCGCGTTGATTTTCAACGCGGTTTTCACCAAGAGACATTCAGTAGTGTTTGTGTTTATCGCGAACAAACACACAGACGGCGGGGGACTTTGTTTTATAGTGTGGTGATATTTTGTTTTGAATACTTACCCCTTCTTTTTTTCATTCTCGGTAGATATTTGGTCTTTGAATAATTTCGACAACTCCAATTCTTTGATTTCGTCCGAATTCGTCAGAATTATTGCTCTGAAACAAGTTTAATTTAGTTAAAAATTAAAATAGAAGTTTGTTTGTGTGATTGAACGCGCTTATTTCGGGAACTATCATTCGATTTGAAAAAAGTCTTTATTTATTCGACAGCCTAACTTTTGTAGAAAGTTATACGCTATTTAACATCACGCTATGCCTCCTGGGAGCGAAACAGGGCAGAAGGCAAAGCAGGCGAAACTTCGGACACTGATACCTAAAAACTCAGGAAAATATCTAGTGGAATCCTGCTGTGGAAGACTGCCCAATAAGTCTAGTGGTCTAAGCGCGACGGCTACGCCAGAGGTCCTGGGTTCGATCCCCAGTTCCAGCAAAGTGTTATTGGGTTTTTCTATGAAATTCTCAGTAGCAGCTTGGAGTCTGGATTCGTGCCCGGTGAATGGCAATAGGCTCGCCCCCTATTACATGGGACCTAAACATACCGGTGAAATGTCGGTGTACATTCAGTACACCTCTGCCTGACCCTTCGGGGAATACAGGCGTGATGGTATATGAATCCAGCTATTTTTGTCTGATTAATTTTCTCGAAGGGGTCGACCTGTGAAGTCTGCCAATCTACACTTTTGAACTATAGCCGGATGATGATAAGGATGATGTTTTGTCCACTGTTGGACGTAGGCCTCTTTAATGCCCGATCTTCAGTTCTTTTCATCCAGTTGCTGGCAGCCGCCTTCGGCAAGTCGTCACTCAGTGGCGGCGTAAGGCGTGGGCGACGTGGGCCACCGCCTACGGCCTCGCGACCCAGGGGGCCTCCCGACCGTCTTCTTGCACTGGCAGACTCACAGAGGGCCCCGCTAAATGAATCTTGCCCACATCAAATTTAGGTCTTACGCCGCTAGTCGTCACTCCACCTGGCCAGCGGGCGTCTTACACAACATTTGCCTAGACGCGGTCTTCACTGGAGAACTCGTTTGCTCCAATGGTAGTCGATTCTCCGGGATACGAGACCGCGTGCTAATCCTTTGAGTTATTTTATACGAGTACCATAACTTTACTAAATCAATGACATTCAGTAGCAACTTAGAGTTTGGATTTGTGAACAAAGCAAAAATGCAAATACAATCGGCTCATCCTCGTATTATATGATGAGCTCATGAACCGGCGCGGGTGTACGAAAAGATTTATGATTGTGGAAGAAGCGAAGGAGATATTATCCAAGGTTGGGTATTTTTTTGGGTAAGCGTAGTGTGGGACGCCCTGCGACACGATGGACCGACGATTTGAAGAAGGTGGCTGGCAGCGGATGGATGCAAGCTGCCCAAGACCAAGATGGTTGGCGCTCTTTAGGAGAGGCCTACATTCAGCAGCGGACGGCAATAAGCTGATATGTAAATAAACTGCCAACCCGCAGTAGGCTAGCGTGTTAGACTATAGCCTAATCAATCTCGTTCCGAGAGGAGACCCGTGCCCAGCAATGGGAAAATGTAATGGGTTGATGATGATGATAAAATAAACTCTAGATGTACATCAATACATCTCTGCTTAACCCTTCAGGAATACAGGCGTGTTAATATCTTCTCGTATTTTCATTCTAAACCTACCAACACTTAAAAACTTTATTTGATTAACATGACGTAACTTTATTACATAGCTAGTTTTAATCTGTACAGCTTAATAGATGGATACTTAATCTAAGTCCATGAAAGGGCGAAAATTAACAAAAACATCCCACCCTACAAACAGACAGACAGATATAGACACTACACCTACTGATACCAACCCCATCGTTTGCCGCACCCTGCTAGTGTTGGGACGAGGCGATCAAATTTTATCGATAGTGTAACAAGCACCCTTTGTAATTGTCATTGTATTTAATAGTCGACTATAAAATTGTATTACGATACTCACTTTTACTTAATAACTCTAAGTTTTTATATATTTAGCCTGGGGCTAAATATTTTATTCGTGGTTTTATGTACTGTATATAATTACAAAAAAAATAGCTTCTGTTAATAATATGAGCCAGCTCAGCGGCCCGCTTGTCGGCTAACCCTGATATAGCCCATTTCAAAAAACCCAGAAAGATAATTACTTAATAATTAAAGTACTTAATTTATTATGTAATATTGTAAGACGTCTTGATTCTAAATGGGTTCCTTCTAGCGCAAATAACAACCACAGATCAAGTGAATATACTTCTAGTAGGCTTACAATAGTATACGTATACCTCACGTGAGATAAATGAATGCTACTAAGATATAGTCAATTTAACAAAGAGTAGTGTCACAGATATTAAAAATTGTCGTAAGAAAGTGGGATGTACTTCTGCGGTACCGGTCGCAGGTCGAATCCTGCACGAAACGACGAGCAACGCTTTTAATAAAAAAAAATGACGATCATATAATAATACTTTATTACTAAAACTTTGGCGAAAAAAATTACAAAATATTTTTTTTCGATATTTAATACATCGATATCTATCCACAACACTAGCGAAGGTTGATTTGAACGGGTTTGTGTCAAGGTGACGAGCGTTCGTCCCTGGCGTCCTATAGCACCTATATAGCAGAGCTATAGCTAATCTCAGTCAATCTATGAGGGGTCAAGCTTTTGTCCGTATAGCGAGCGAATAACTATGGCGAGTCAGGCTGCGCCGGTAAAAATGTTTGCGAAAAGAATAGATTCGGTTTTGAGTACTTTATTTACCTCAATTTCAGGTTGAACTTGAGTTAATGAAATTGATTATATGGTTTGAACAATGCTTGTGTTTTGGTAATGATTAACTAAGTAATCATTTATTTTTACATACCATCGCGTCACGTCTATTATATTCCCCAAGGGTTAGACATACGTGTACTAAAATGACTATTTCCAAAGTTGTACAGTTTGTTCGAAATAAGTAAGTCGATCGGAAGTTAGCCGTTCCGAACTACCTCGGTGATAAAATCGTTTAATTAAGTAGTTTAATACATAAATATCGGAATTAGTAAACAAAATAATTAGAAATGTGAAACATATACGACACCAATTATCTTTATACCGACTCCTTCTATTAAAATTTACCACTTCTAAACCACTTGCAGACAACTTCCGATCGGCTTACTTATTTCGAACAAACTGTAGAGCTGTTAAGCTTCTTGAATTGCTTGCCATTTTTGAATTTTGACGATCAATGTCATTGATTCGAAATTATTTTTTTATTTATATCTGCAACATTTTGAACAATAAATTTATTATTTTAAAAAAGTTAAACCGCCTTCAAAAAATAATAAAATAATTTTGTCTAAAACAGTTTGGGAAGTCGGTGACGTCTATTTGAGTGGGTCTTTTATTTTCACCACCGACTTCCCAAACTGTTTTAGACAAAATTATTTTATTATTTTTTGAAGGCGGTTTAACTTTTTTGTTAAAAGTAATTTTATTTTGTAATTTTTAGTGGAAAGTTTTGTTTAGAAGTACTTGTTAGCCAACTAAACGCACTGCTCCAATAAGACACCGATGTTTCAGAGTAAACGATAATATCATCGATGTAAACAATTTTTATATTTTTGTTGATATTTTCAAAACTGCTCAACCGATTTCGATAAAATTGAAACGGGACCACCTCTGAAGTATGACCTATCAAACAAAAAAACAATCATTAAAATCGGTCCTCAACTGGCGGAGATATCGCGTAACAAAAATACAAAAAAAAAACATACAGACGAATTGAGAACCTCCTCCTTTTTGAAGTCGGTTGAAAATGTTGCAGAAATGTTTTTTTTTTGTCATACTCTTGTGTTGTTCATGTCTTTTTTGTCTTGCCTTCCCTCGCTCTTTGTTGCGGGTCATGGGACTTGTAGTTGTGATCTCATTCACGACCCCTCAATATTGATGACTACAAACCTTGATGAATTCATAAGGTATTAAATAAGCTTATTTATTTATTTATTCCACACACTATCTTTACAGGATAACCCCAATACAATAGTGGTTTGCAAACCTACACATTATAATAATACAAACTAATACAAAGCAATAACATAAAGAATTATAATATTTAAATATAAATTCAACAAAACTCTTGCGAATTCACTGAGATTGCACGAAAATATGTCAATTCTCTCATGCACTACGTTTAAACGTTCGAGTTCGCAAATTTTAGAAACAAAATCCATTCAAAATTCATAAACGGAAGAGAACTATAGAAGCTTTTCTATAAGACTCTACCATTTTTAATTCTGACTATCAATTTCATTGATTGTTTTTATTTATTATTGACAGTAGACAGCATATTATATACCTATACTGATTCAAAATGCTGTCGGCAAATGGCAAATCTTTCTTTATTTTTTTTAAATAATAGTCAAATTTTTGTCATATTCTTGTCGAGTTCTCAATTTTGCTACGGCGTAGCAGAATCGTAGCTGTCGCGGCTACGCTAGACTCCGTACCGTAGCTATTGCTACGCTAAAGAATCTTGCTACGCGTGTAGCAAAAACTAGCCGTACGCCGCGATTTCGTCCGCGGTTTTTTTTTATTTTCTTTTTGCTCGGCTTTTAAAGGTAGAAGCGTCATGTTAAATAGTCTAAAGTTTTTTCTAACTGCGTTTCGGAGTTTATAGAGGTTAGCAAAATTTTTTTTTTGGGGTAACTCGGCAAATGAACAGGCGAGCTACCCGGTGGTATGTAGTCATCACCGCCTAGGACATCTGCAAAATCAAAATCAAAGGAGTTGCAGAGCGTTACCGAGCCTATTTAAGGAAAAGGAAGGGGACTGAGGGAGGAGTTGGATCTCCGGCGCTCCAAACTCACCGTACGAAATGCAACAGTATGAATACTGTTACTTGACGTCGATTTAATGTTACGACACTACTACTACTACTAAATTTGCAATATAAATTTAAGCACAGTTACCTGATGCGTCCCCCGTCCGCTCTGTCATGTCTCCGATCACTGATCACTGATATAGATGTCTCAGCAATCTCGTGTTTTTTCTTATGTTTCTTAGATTTGTGTTTGCTGCGAAAAATTACATTTGCTAATGATTTGCAAAATTATTTTTGGGTTGACATCATCATCAAACCATGACATTATCCCACTGCTGGGCACGGGTCTCCTCTCAGCACGAGAAGGATAAGACTATAGTCCACCACGCTAGCCTACTGCGGGTTGGCGGACTTCACATGCCGTCAAGAAAATCTCTCAGGCATGCAGGTTTCTTCACAATGTTTTCCTTCACCGTCTAAGCGCGTGATAATTAATTATTAATACGCACATGACTTCGAAAAGTCAGAGGTGCGTGCCTTGGATTCGAACTCGAGACCTTTGACTTGGCAGTCCAATGGTCATATCACTACGCTATCACTGCACTCTTAAGATATATCTAAACTAATATTATAAAGAGGAAACATTTGTGTTTTTGTATGTATGTTTGTAATGTTTTAACTCAGATCAAATAAAAAGTTAAGATGGAACTTTGCGAACAAAGAAGTGACGCCGGCTAAAACTACGCCTAACGGTGTACAACACATAATGACACGCACATTTGTATTAGTTAACTACGCCTTATCTTGTCAGTCGAGCTTTCGATACCTCGATAGCTCGACTGACAAGATAAGGCGTTCGCAAAGTTCCATCTTAACTTTCTATTTTATCTGAGTGTTTTAACACTTTTAACGCACACTTGGGTTGAGATACTCTTTTCAAAAAGACGGGTCCTTAACAGCAATGGACAGAGCAGGTGAAAAAAGAGTAGGAAGGCTTTTGCCCTGTAGTGGAACACTACTTAAAGCGGCGGTAGCCTAATGGCTAGGGCGTCGGACTTGCGATCATACCTATCACCTACTATGTGAATCCAATAAACCAACCCGCACTAGGCTAACGTGGTGGACTACAGTCTAATCTCTCTCATTCTGAGAGGAAACCCATGCCCAACAGGCTTTAATATATTTGTGGCAGAATATCCGGCAGTGTCTGTTCTAATGACTCACCTATGTTTCTTGTCCTTTTCCTTCCTATCAGGGTTCCTATGTTTTGTCTTCTTTTTGTACACAGACCCTCCATTTCCTTCGTCAACTGTCTCCAAATGGAGAACGTATAGTCGATATATTTGCAGCAGAATTACCTAGGCAACAAGAACAGTGATAGATGAAAAGATTTGTTAAATACCGCTGCTGCTGTTATCTTTTGTAGATTTTTAGTTAAATAGTTTTTTTCTATAACGCTATGTTGCTATTCATTATGTTTGTTTGCACGTCTATTGACAAATAAAGAAAGAAATTATTTTTTCTTTCTTTCTATATCCTGGTACAAATCTTAATTTGCAAACTGCTACTATCTCTAGGGGTAATACACGCGTGGTGACACGTAACACTTCCTAAAGTACCCACCCACTCACCTTTAAATAAAGGCTTTCGAACTAAATACAGACACAGCGTTACATAGTTTTCTGATAACATTTTAACCTCGTGTATTTTTTTTAGTGCTTTACATGTGGGCTATGAAAATTTTAAATTTTATGAATATTTTACACAAGAATCTTTTAAAAATCAAACTTGACTAAGTAGGGCTTGTTGAAAACGGTTAGGTACAATTTTTTTATACATGGCAGTAGGGACAATGACGCACAACCGCTTAATTTGAATTCAGGACATGAGACCCTATATCTGCCTATCCCTATTTAAAAAAAAACTGATGTTCCAAACATTTTGTACTTTTGTATAAAAAGCAATTTTTTTCTGACAAAAAATTTCAAAGCAGCCCCGCTGTTTTGAATTTTTAGTCAGTTATTAAAAAAAAAACAACAAACGAAATCATGTACTGAATATATAGTAGATTTAAAGATGTCCCTTCCAGTTCCACCCTTTTTAAGTCAAATTTTACTCACCAGCGTATTCTTACAAGTGAAGAATATGTTCATATAGTTGATGATTTTGTAGTGACAAATGATGAGCAGTCGAAATGCCAAGAATGGCGCATCTTGTAGAGCGATATTCATTATTATAGCACACACTTCTATAGAGCAGCAGCAAGCGCGGCTGTTCCTGTGAGGAAAGAAAGAAGTGAGAAAGAAAGAAAATTAAATGTTTTTTTTGTAATGTTTGACTAAATTTATGTTTTCCAAATACGCACACGAAAAAGCTGAAAAGCATGAAGTTTACAACACATTTTTCTACAGGTGTGATAAATAGATAAATGATACAATATCTGGCTTATGGGCTGGTCGAATATTCGGTATCCAGCTCGTAGTATTTAATGGATATTCGGTATCCTGCTCATAGGGTGGCTGGATATTCGGTATCTGACTCATAGGCTGGCCTAATATTCGGTATCCGGCTCATAGGCTGACTGGATATTCGGTATCCTGCTCATAGGCTGGCTGAATATTCGGTATCCGACTCATAAGTTGGCCTAATATTCGGTATCCTGCTCATAGGCTGGTGGGATATTCGGTATCCTGCTCATAATCTGAAATAGGCTTTGAAATAAGGTTTTAAAAAAAGAGGGGGTCTAAACTGGCAAAAACAGTCTTAGTTAATAAATGAATGGCGTCCAAACAGCTTCAGTGACATTGCCTGACGGCTAGACATCGAGCTATACACATCCAGTATAGACTGACCTAACATTGTATGGAAAGCGTTTACTTTGCGAGGCCAGGCTAGGCTGGATTTATAATACGGGAAGCCATATTTTTGTCATGCAGGTAATTGTTTCGGTGAAATAGTATCCCAGCGTGCAACCGAATATAAAATTGCGGAAAACATATTAATTTTAAAATTAGCTTATTTTAGAGTATAAATCATGTTACATGTAGGTTGTATAATATTAAAAAAATATTGACAATCGTAGAAGAATTACTCAGCATATTTTTTTTATAATTTGTCATTTCTAATGTACCTACTTGTAATATTGGTCTAAATGAAATATTTGTTTGGACCTTCCCATTTATAAGGTAAATAAATAATTTATAAGATAGTATGAAGTGTGGATTATTTACGTAGAACAAATAAATATAAGAGTGTCTATGAAGACGGGACAACAACTTAAATAAATATGTCATAGTACCTATAACATAATTATATCTTAGTTATGATTTATTATAGTAGTTTTGTACTTTTGTATGTAGTGATGGATTTAGAATAAAGGTATGTAATATATGTATGACTTGCGATCATGTGGTTGCCGGTTCGAACCCCACCCATTGCACTACCGACGTGAACCCACTCGTAACACAAGCATTTAGCTTAGCACGAGGGGTTAACAAGAATACTAGTACAGTTTGTTCGAAATAAGTAAGCCGATCGGAAGTTGTCTGCAAGTGGTTTAAAAGTGGTAAATTTTAATAGAAAGAGTCGGTGTAAAGATAATTAAAGTCGTATAAGATTCACATTTCTAATTATTTTGTTCCCTAATTTCGATATTTATGTATAAAAACACTTAATTAAATGATTTTATCACCGCGGTTGTTCGGAACGGCTAACATCCGATCGGGTTACTTATTTCGAACAAACTGTAATGTGTCACCCACATTGCTAGTAAGCTTTTTTTTTCTTTTTTTTTATAAAAGAAAATCAGACTTATTTTATATGCAAAATTATAATACCCACAACTTTAAACGGTTATAAGTATTCTTTACTAAATTAGATAAAGTTTTTCTGTCAATAATATTTTAGTTATACTTGATTACTTATTGTTATGACTTTTCACCCACATAAGCAAGTGTCCCATCTTTATAAATATATAATACAAAAGATTTGATGACGAAACTTTTTGCCCCGAACCTCCTTCGTCCACTTAACCGACTTACAAAACAGTGCTATGGTGTGTTATGAGCGGGCGTGCGCGTGTTACATTCAAAGTACATACATGTCGGACCTATTAGCTGTGCCGCGAGATTTGCGGGACTTGGTGGCTGTCAACACCACCGTAAATTGCATCAGGGACCACGACCAGATAGCCAAGGTAAGGAGGACTAAAACCTTCTCAGTCGCAACCTTCTCATCTTTGAAGGAATCGAAGAATTCTATTATATCTGCGGCTGTACCTGTGAGGAACAAACGTCAAAAACAATTGAGATATAAGGTACAATCACGCCTGTATTATCTTTGGAACTTTTACCAATTTTTACGGATTTGAAAAAATCTTATTGAGTACGTTTGATAGCCCAACTATTGAGGAAGTGAGTGAGATATACTTACTTAGGTTTTTTATAAACACTTTTCCCCATTAGAATTTAATTAGAAAATAAAAGTACAAATTAATAAGTACACATCGAAGTCTATTTCTGATCTGATTGAAACATAAAAAGTGTCGAAAATATAAACAACTAAAGACGCACTTAATGTTTATTTATTTATTTATTTATGTTATATACTTATATGGAACGTAGCACTAAAAATATTATAAAAGAACCTTAGGAGGGGGAAAAAGGACCCCCTTTTGCCCATATTGTATGGCGTCAATCGCAAATTCTAATATTATAAGTAAACTTTATATGTTAAAACTGCGGAGTACTACAGCTCAACCTATACAAATCCAGTTTAAGCTTATCTCACATTGAATACGCTTCCCATACAATAAGAGGCCAGCGTAAACTGGTTTTGTATAGCTTGATGTGTAGCCGTGCGTACTAGCTACTGTAAAATATGCAGGTAATTTAAAAAACTAACCGATGTACACTAAAAGCAGTTGGCTGAGCTGGTCCCTGGTCAAGTCACCCTTGGGCAGAAGCCATCGCCCCACAATCAGTGTCAGCATCAGGAACTGTTCGATCAAAGTTACCCACATGTCTGTGGGAATCTTCGTGGCCCCAGGGATCGGGATCTCGGTCTGTTAAAAAACATAGTGCTTATAAATAGCAGATTGTTCGAAATAACTAACCTCGTCTGAAGTTAGACGTTTTCTGCGTACAGTCGTGTCATAAAGTAATAGCGTTTGAAAATAGATAATAATTTTGAATATTTATTACCTGTCAAATTATGTAAATACCAGTCAAATGTTGGTAAATAACTGTCAGATATTGTAAATGCCAGTCAAATTATGTAAATACCTGTCTAATGTTGTAAATACCTACGTGTCAAATAGAAAGAAAAATTTAATTGCCATAAAAACAAATATTGTAAATGTCAGTCAAATTATGTAAATAGCTGTCAAATGTTGTAAATACCTATCAAATGTTGTAAATATCTGTCAAGTGTTGTAAATACCTGTCAAATGTTATAAATATCTGTCAAATGTTGTAAATATCTGTCAAGTGTTTTAAATACCTGTCAAATGTTGTAAATACCTGTCAAATGTTGTAAATATCTGTCAAGTGCTGTAAGTACCTGTCAAGTATAAAAAAAGTGTTGTAAATACCTGTCAAATGTTGTAAATATCTGTCAAGTGCTTTAAATACCTGTCAAGTATATAAAAAAAGTGTTGTAAATACCTGTCAAATGTTGTAAATATCTGTCAAGTGTTGTAAATACCTGTCAAATGTTGTAAAAATCTGTCAAATGTTGTAAATACTTGTCAAACGCGGTAAATGCCTCTCATAATGCAAAGTCAACTTTAATAGACTGAGTTAATGTACGGTGGCCAGCACATCACAAGTAACACCAAAATGTCAAATTTTCTCAGTCGATTTTGAACTTAATTATCAACACATTATGGTTTAATATCATTAGGAGAAATTTGACAGTTTTGTATAACCTGATGTACTGGCGACTGTAGGTACTTAGTAAAGTAAGTAGTTGTATAAATACCTCTACATAAGTGGCGTTGTTCGTCTTCTTCTGCAGCCGTAAGTCCACTTTGTGAAGCTCCAGTAGCCATATAGCAGGCACTACCAACCCCAGGTAGATGAAAACCGACGGACAAAACCTAACAACAAAACATAACATACAATCACACCTGTATTCCTCGAAGGGTTAGGCAAAGGTGTACTAATGTTACGCACATTTCGCCGGTATGTTTAGGTCTCATGTAATAGGGGGGCCTATTGCCATTAACCGGGCCCAAATCCAGACTCCGAGCTGCTATTGAGAATTTCATAGAAAACCCAATTACACTTTGCTCGACCTGCGGATCGAACCCAGGACCTCTAGCGTAGCAGTAGCGCTTAGGGCCACTTGACCAATGAGGCAGTCAGGAACAGAACATGTTATAATATTAATCGAATTAAGTGTGTACACACGACTATACAAATCCAGTTTAGAATGACCTCCAATTGTAAAGAATCACCGTACAATTCAAGGCCAGCCTATACTGGTTTTTCATAGCTTGATATGTAACCATGCGTACAATCATTATTTTATTCTCATTTAATAAGAAGCGGAGGTAGCCTGATGGCTAGGGCATCCGACTTTTGATCATGTGGTTGCCGGTTCGAGACCCAACCATTGCACTACCGACGTGAACCCACTCTTAATACAAGCATTAAGCGTTTAACGTACAACGTACAAGAGTACTAGTAATGTGTGACTGACATTTCTAGTAACGTTTATTAAAAAAAAATCTAACTGGGTATGGTTCTGCTGTCAAAATGGAGGGTTTAAGCAAGTGATAGCCAAGTGATTTGATCACTGGACTGCGAAGTCATAACCCCTATCAATCTGAGACCAGTCCCGTGCCCAGCAGTGGGCAAATAAATGAGTTGATGATGTTGATTTTATTTATCTAAACTAATATTAAGTATAAAGAGGAAACATTTGTGTTTTTGTATACGGTATGTTTGTAATATTATCACAGAAAAACTTAGTGGACAGAATTCAAAAATTATTTCACCATTACAAAGCTGCATCTTCACTGAGTGCCATATGCTATATTATATATTTGTTTAAATAGGGATCCCTAATAAAAATGCAATAATATAACCCAAGGTGTGAAAACGTGGGCGAAGTTGCGGTCGGAAAGCTATCTGACATAAAAATAGTTCTATAAACAAAAATTACACGCGAACATGCATAAAATTATGTCAAGATTTATAACAACGGCATCCTATTTTGAAGTCGGCTAAAACAAAGATATTTGGCCGGTCGTCGCGTCGTTAGCAGGCAATTTGGGTGCGGCAGGAAACAGGAAGTGACGTTAAGTGAGGCTGTCCGTCTGCTAATGTTACTGACTAATCAATTTGGATGGCCCGCCCGCCGTCGGCGTGATTTGCCTTGAAACATTATTTTTGACTGTTGTTGAGGTACCTTGATTTTTCGCAAATTGTACATCTATTTACACAATCTAAGCTCACGGCTCTTGTTGTGGTAGAGCCACGCTGTTCGCAGCATGAATGTGCCTCACTCTCGCAGAAAGCCGACGGACGTCCGAGTAGTAGCGTTTCGCTACTGCGCTGTGTTCGGTGAGCGAGAGGGCCGGAGGCCCAATTTCTCCCTCAATCCCCTTCCTTCTCCCTTTCTCTTTCCCCTCCCTTTCCCTAAATTGGCTAGGCAACGCATCTGCAACTCCTTTGGTATTGCAGATGTCCATGGGCGGCGATGACTACTTACCATCAGGTAGCTCGCCTGCTCGTTTGCCGAGTAATACCATAAAAAAATGGCAGTAGAAATTGCGACATCAAGTATAATGTATTCACGATTATGGCGAATCCTTGGGCGCAAATTTTTATTTTTTTTTTTCTCAAATTTTCTTCGTCTGTAACACAGGCTACGATCGGCTGATAGCGATGCGGAGGAGTTTTTTAATGCCCTTTTTTATTTTTCTTTTATTTATAAAAATACTTTAATTAGTCTAGTTTAATCTTAATCAGTCATTTTTTTAAGTTAATTAATTAGATTAGAGATAGAGAGTAGAATAACTACCTACATAATTTATCGCGATTTTAAACGAATAATAATATACAAAAATAAATATAAATAACTTAGTCGAATAAGCTACGATCGTGGCAGTAAGAATTCTGACATCAACTTTTTCTTATCCACAACTTATTATTTAAACGTTTGCTTACTAATCGCTATTGTAGCAGATTTTGACAATTTGTTAACTCAAAATTTGGAGAGCTAAAAATTAATGTCTGTTTCCCCTGATCACGCCCGACATAACTTGCTGCCTCATTAGCCTAGTTGTCCAAAGCGCAACTGCTACGCTAGAGGTCTTGGGTTCGATTCTCAAATCGAGCAAAGGGTTAAGTATTGGGTTTTTCTAAGAAATTCTCCGTACCTACTAGCTCGGAGTTATGATATGCGCCCGGTGAATAGCAATAGGCTCGCCCCTATTATATGGGACCTAAACATACCGGCGAACTATGGGTGTACAGTGGGTTATAGCTGTTACCTGACCCACCGAGACCCCGCCGTCCCACCTAGGGTGGGTCAGGTAACAGCTATAACCCACTGTACATTAAGTACCTATACCTCAGCTAACCAGAAGAAGGAAGGAACTAGCGAAAAAGCGAGTTTTCGGAGTAAACGATAATTTCATCTATGTAAGAATAATTTTTTTTAGATTTTTATTGTTTTTTTTTAAACCACTCGACCGATTTCTATACAATTTGAATGGGACTACCTACCTCTGAAGTATGACCTCCAAACAAAAAAGAATTATCAAAATCAATTCATAATGTCGGAATTATCGCGTACAACAAATATACAAAAAGAAAACATACAGACGAATTTGAGGTTGTAAAGATTGATTGTTGGGTCGATTATTTAATATCTAGTACCTAATAAAATTTTAATTTGACAAGCGAAGCTATTGGCATTAAGTAGATTACTTTCTTTTTTATTTCCGTGACGGTTTCCCCTGTGCCGTAACAGTTAACAGGGATATATGCAACGTTCAGTATTGATCGCCAAGCCATTAACTTTCACCCTTTGACGGGGTGTAAACACAGCGATGACATTTAACCGCTTTGTGAAAGATCAATCACGCGTGACTTACAAACAAACCAACCAAAATCTCCTACGATAACGATTTTTAAGCAAAAGTTTTAAAACTCAATGGTAGTAATAAGTTATAGTAGATGTTGCAATTTCTACTGCCATCTAGCTACCCAGAACGTGTTATTTAAAAAAAATTAGCAATGTGGCATCACTAAGTAGTATCTATTCTTGTTAACCCCTCATGCTAAGCTAAATGCTTTTTTAAAGAAAATAAAAATTTATTTTGCAAATATGGGTACAATATGAAGTTACAAATGAATAAATTATTATTAATTGATAAATGTTATTATTCTATTTGTGAGTTTTTAAATGATGCACACCTTGTTTAATCCTGACATCTTCATTTCATAATATTAAATTGTAACTTTTCTTGACATAATTATTGTAACTTAACTTTATCGTGACATTTTATTATTTGGTTTTATATGATTAATTAGAGATTAAACTTCCATTTTTGCATGCCTAAATTAAGGGTAGATAGTATAAGGATCAACAAAATAAAACAAAACAGCTGTATCTTGTACCTACTTTCCGTGCAAATAAAGAATTTATTTATTTATTTAAAGTTCAGCCATATTTTACCGATCGGCATGCAAAAATAAAATATTAATGAGCGTTTAATGCTCATTAATAATCTAACATAATATAGTTTTATATATCTTTAATCTATAATATTCTATAACAATTAATAAATGTATATTTAATTAAATATGTAATTAAAAACTTGCACCATTTACTATTATTACTTATGTTATGCTTGTGTTACGAGTGGGTTCACGTCGGTAGTGCCATTGGGTGGGTTTCGAACCCGGCAATTAAATGATCGCAAGTCCGACGCCCTAGTCATTAGGCTACCGCCGCTACATATTATTAACATAACATAACATACCATCACGCCTGTATTCCCCGAAGGGTTAGGCAGAGGTGTACCAATGTACACCCACATTTCGCCGGTATGTTTAGGTCCCATGTAATAGGGGGCGAGCCATTGCCCCAGTATTGCCATTAACCGGGCACAAATCCAGACTCCGAGCTGCTACTGGGAATTTCATAGAAAAACCCAATAACACTTTGCTCGACCCGGGGATCGAACCCAGGACCTCTAGCGTAGCAGTCGCGCTTAGGACCACTAGACTAATGAGGCAGTCTACATATTATTACGACGAACAATTTACGGAAAACCAAAAAAAAAGAATTGTAATTGAATTTCCCGCCCAAGGCTGCTAGTTTAGGCATAAGTGCGTTTGCGCATAAGTTATTGGTTTATATAACTATAACTATTACTTTTTGTTTTCGTTATAGGGTAAGTATTATAATATAATTTTTGATAGTAATATCTTCTTCTTCTTCTTCTTCTTCTTCTTCGAAGTGCTTCTCCAATTACTGGAGGTTGGCCGTCAGTTCGGAAAACTTCAGTCTGTCCTTCGCAAGGCGGAACAGTTCTGCGGCGCTGTTAATTCCAGTCCACTCGTGAATATTCCGCAGCCACGACTTTCTTCTTCGTAATATCTATAGTATAATATATATAGTTTTGTGTTGATTTCATATAAATTTGGTTTGTATTTGAGCATCTTTTTTAAAGGCTTATTACTTATATATATGTCAGTTTAACCCCAATATTTTAAATTGTAACGAAGAAACTACCTGTGTCATTTGCGTAGTATTATAACAGAAAATCTGTAGATTTTTTTTTTCTTATCCAATATTTTGCTAAGTTACCAAAAAGGCTTTTGTAAAAAAAGTATCGTTTACCAAATGCAGATAACAATAAAATACAAATAACTATTTCAGCTTATTTATCACGGCCCGGATAGCTCAGTCGGTAGAGCATTGGACTTTTAATCCAAGGGTCCAGGGTTCAAGTCCCTGTTCGGGCGATACTTTTTAGTTACTCGAAATATTATTGTAGTTATGCTCTGTTACCAATACCTTCGTATATTATTATATAAAATGAGTTTTTTTGCGTTTAATTGTCGACAAGGTTATAACAATAAATAATAATTAATAACTATTAATTTATTTTTAACCCCCGACGCAAAATGTCGGGGTGTTATAAGTTTGACGTGTGCGTGTGTCTATCTGTGGCATCGTAGCTCCCGAAGAATGAACCGATTTAGATTAGTTTTTTTTTGTTTGAAAGGTGAATTAGTCCGGAGTGTTTTTAATTATGTCTGATGAAAATCGGTCGAAATATAATGCAATTGTCGAGGTTTTTTAAAAACTTTATTTAGTTGTTGTAATAGATCTTTTAAAGACACTTTTACAAGTCAATGTTTAAATTTTTCAAGTATACAAGAAATATTACAGAAATACAGAAAATTCCTATGTTAACAACGCTAAAAAGAAAAGCCGAAATATACTCAGAGAATCATGGGAGCCCAGACATAATAGTATCAGATTATGTGTGTCGCAATGCAGGGCAATGGTATTTTGTAGAAGGAACCATAGCAGCTTTGAGTTGACCAGTCCTAACTGACGGCGTGCATGCATCAGACATTGTGTATTTCGAACATATAGCTTTTGCTTGATGAAAACCACAAATACGATCTACGGTGGAGCATGTTTTTTTATGGCACAACTCGGCAAACGAGCAGGCGAGCTACCTGATAATAAATTGTCATCGCCGCTCATGGACATCTGCAAAACCAAAGGAGTTGCCAAACCTATTACGGATAGGGACGGAAAAAAGGAGAAGGAAGGGGAAGAAGAAAAGGAGACGGAAGAGGATAAAGAAAATGAGAAGTAAGGGGACCGAGGGAGGAATCGGAATTTCGGCGCTCCATACTCACCGTACGAAACGCAACAATATGCATATCTCGTATCTACTGCAACTAGACGTCTTTATTCTGTAGGAGGGTAGTACTTCCCCGGTCCTATTCAATAGACATTCCAGCGAGGCACTACTACTAAAATCTTAATCGATTAATACTATTCTCGATTAATACTTACCATTTCCATTCTTGATTTTCCTTGATAGTCAAAGTGAAAACTCCTTCGAAGATTAACAGCATGATAGGCGACGCTAAATACCAATATTCTATGTCGTCTTTGAATACGGTCACTTGCCATATTGCTATTATCCCGTGGCAGGCAAAAACTAATCGAGTTATTACTGCCTTTATAGTAGCAAGCACTTTGCCTACGTTCGCCATATTTGAAAAAAAAAACAGTAATTAATCAATTTTCGGATATGACGTCACGTTTTTAAAATTAACGAAATTCTTTTTTTGACATTGATAGGCACTTGTTTTTTTAATTGATATTACAATTAGAATACTTGATTCATTTTACTTTTAAATTCTTATAAGGCACTACTAAAGGCACGTGCATAATTTTAATTTGTAAATCATGTTGAAAATAAAATGTCGGTTCTCTGTCACATTTTTATGCGTTCCTATCTAAATGCAACGGATTGCGAAACTCAACTAAATAGTATCTCCTGCACAGAAAGAAGCGCTGCTAACGTTTTTGTAGGGATTTTACGACATCTCCTACGATTTTTGGATACAATGCGCGTTTATACTAGCTATAATTGAACACTATTGAAAAACCCAAGCGATGTAAAGAGCCCAATAGAAAACATACTTCATTTTCCTATTATGGATGCGCGCGCATCTTCCAAATTGGCCAATCACAGGTCAGTTTCCCAAGAAAAGGGCTTGGACGTTAACCTGGTTCAGGTTTACCGGGATTTACAATCACTGTTATCCCTATTTTAGGTGAGATAGAGTTCAAAATCGATGAGCAAAAGCGATACGAGTTGTAAAACTGATTGCTTATAGTTTTGTTCGGGGAAGGTATGTTAAAGTCGCGTCCACACTTGTGTAGTTTTTATGTTCGACCAAAAGCAATTTGGACATTCTAAGTTCACGACGGTAGGAAGGGTTACTCTCTCAGTATCCCGATCCCTAAAGCACCCTCCCGGAGGACCCCGATTTATTTTAATTTTGATAAACTCACTAAGACATAATCATCATAATTCAACGTATAACATACTAACTTTCCACCCGCAGCTTCGCCCGCGTGGACAACACGATTTTGACCGATTAGTTTTTTCTAATTCTGGCGGGAAATTGCAAATTATCCTTACATATCTTTCCGTCCGCTTCTTCGCTCGGGTAGACTACAAAATTTGCCCAACTTTATTATTTACCGAAATATAAACGCAACTTATATCCATTCCCAAGGTCTATTTTTGTATAAAATTTCGTCAAAATCCAAACGGAAATTCATCCCCTATTTCATCCCCACACAGTTTGAAATTTGAAAAACCATTTCATATCAAATACTTATTTATTTCTTATCAAGTGCCTAAACACAAAATTTCAGCGTTTATCTTCAACAATGACAAACTCCCATAAAATTTTTCATCCCTTATTTCAACCCCTTTTTTACAACAACACGTAGCTTATATCCTTTCCCAAGGTCTAGTCTATTTTTGTTCCAAATTTCATCAATATCGGTTCCGGGGTTAAACTTGAAAGCGTGACTTTGTTTGGACTTCTAAACGAACTTTCATCCCCTATTTCAACCCCTTCAAAACGATTTTTTGCAATAAAAGTTAGCCTAAATTCTTTCTCAAACTTTATTCTATCCCAATACCAAATTTCATCAAAATCGGTTGAGTGGTTTAGGCGTGAAAGCGTAACAGACAGACAGACAGAGTTTTTGCAACATTTTTCATTTATGCTCTGCTCCAATAGGTCTCAGCGTGATGATATATAGCCTATAGGCTTCCTCGATAAATGGGCTATCTAACACTGAAAGAATTTTTCAAATCGGACCCGTAGAGATTAGCGCGTTCAAGCAAACAAACAAACAAACTCTTCAGCTTTATAATATTTAAGTAAATAAAAAGTATAGATAGATAAGTTAAAGATCTTTTTTAGTGAAAAAATAATAATGATCTCAGGCAAGTTTCAAACCTGCGTCCCTCTGATTAGCACACCGGACGCTTTAGCCATTTTAAGTTAGGTTCCTCGATGATAACAATAATTTGTAATTTCACACTTAATTATTCGGATCAATGTAAATTAGTTTTCTTCAAATGAAATCTTTGATGACAAACGTAGGTACTGACGTGTTTTTTTAAAACGTAGATATGCGAAATTATTATTCATGTTTCATTTTATTATTATGTAAGTATTAGAAAATGAATTATCTAAATATATATAACTCAAAGGTGACTGACTGACTGACTGACATAGTGATCTATCAACGCACAGCCCAAACCACTGGACGGATCGGGCTGAAATTTGGCATGCAGGTAGATGTTATGACGTAGGCATCCGCTAAGAAAGGATTTTGTTTAATTCTACCCCCAAGGGTAGGGGAATAAATAAATAGGGGAAAGGGGATGAAAGTTTGTATGAGAAAACATGCGGGCGAAGCCCTGGTCGGAAAGCTAGTTATAAATAAAAAAATAATTGTAACCTAGAGCAAACTTGCTAGATTTTTTAAAATACTTACCTCGTGTGTTTTCAAATTGACTGTCGGGTTTCATACCTATATATTTATTATCATGCTATATGGACAAAATTCAAGGAATCTAAAAAGTACAGTTTGTTCGAAATAATTGCGCCCGTCGGAAGTTAGCCGTTCCATACTGCTGCACAGATAAAATCGCTTTTTTATACCTACTAAAAACCTAAATAAGTAAATAAAATATTAGCGAAACTTATACGACTCCAAAGTCTTTACGCCGACTTTTTCTATTAAAATTTACCACTGCTAAACCACTTGCGGACAAATTTAAACGCATAGTTATTTCGATCAGACTCCATCGGGATCGATTCCATTCAAATTTCACATTGCAATATATGAATAATGAATTTAAAGCTACATGACATTTAACTAGAATATTTACTGAAGTTTTGGGCATAACTTTGAATCATTAGGGGCTGTCCATTCATCACGTGAGGCTCGAAATATAATGACTGGATGTTATAGGTACGCTACAATTAAAATGCATACCATCACGCCTGTTCCCCGCAGGGTTAGCCGGTACGAAAATACTACATTAATATTCTCTGTTGAACAGTTTTCCATCACTGCAAATCAAGGAACTTCACAAAAATCAAACTGAAAATAAACATGCCTGCACGCGAGGGTTCCGTCAAACCGATCGACATGGATGACCGGTTTAATATGACGAAATTCTTCGAAAGTATTATAAGAAATGCGAAGCTTATTGAGGAAAAGCACAAACCGAAAAGTAAACCAACAACTGCAGCGCCAAAATTAAATGGTTACGATGCCTTCATCGACTTTACGTCGCTAGATGGCGTTAAGTTGCCAGACTTACGTGGACCGGTAATGAGACACACGGAAGATCGAGAAGATTTATTAACGTATGACATTGAAGACGATGGGCTACGAATACCGCTCTGAAATAAGTATTTAAATAAACGCTTTTTTATTTATCAACCCGTTTCCCGTTGAAGATATGATGATGATGACTAAGGCGCGCCGAAGGGGGCGCCACGTAGGTTGGTGGCCCCTTTGGCGTGGCGCCCCGTGGGCGGCCCTATCGGCCGTGGCCGGTAGAATAAAAGAACTACATCGATTTCCACTAGAAAGACGACCTTAGAGTAAACCCATATTTACGCCAAGGTATTTTGAGCAAAAAAAGAAGTGATTTGGCACAGAGTAATCTCTACTCTCAACCTCTTGTCTCTTACGTCATCGACTTGTCTCAAGCCATTGTTTTGGAACGAGATGAGCGGCAACAAAATTATTGTCGGGCACAAATCTAAACTTCGAACTGCTAATGAGAATTTCGTAGAAAAACCCAATAAATTTACTTTACTCGACCTGTATTGACGACAGGGCGCCTACGACCTGGTACACAAATGGGCATTCATAAGGTTATAATGTGTCGTAATTAATTATCACTGGTTAGTGACGCATATCCTCGTTGCCCATACTGCATTTATGTAGGTAGGTAATTTAAGCTGATCTCGCATTGTATAGGCTTACTATAATATAAAAGACCAGGGTAAACTGGTTTTGTATAGCTTGATGTGTAGCCGGCGTAATAGGTCCATATCTAACAACTAGCGCAATTGCGCAACCCAAGTATATAAAATCAATTCTAAGTTCCTGGAAAAAAAATCTATAGAGCCCCATTTGAAAAAATAAAGCTGTAAAAAAGGAGCACTACTTTATAATTATACTAGATTTGTCTCATATTTTGGCTTGTCGAAGTGCCCAATTCACAATAAGCCAAATGAAAAAACTAATTGACAGTTGTTATCTTGTCTCTGGAAAAATGTTGCTAGTGGAAGTCTCCACAAGACTTCCACGATACCTAGGGAAACATTAGTTTATTGAAATTCCATCATCAACATTATTTGATTTGTGATCAAATAAAAATACTGATCACTGCCTGCATTATTGACAATCCGCCATCACTGTCCGGATAATATGATTTATAACGGTAATAAGTACAAATTCCTCAAACAGATGACGAGCTCTCCATTACAAGCTTTAATAATACAATTTTGAGTGATGTACATGTCATAATAATTTTGAGGATCTTTTTTTATTGTTTCATGTCGAGAGTTCGAGACTAATAAATATGGGAAAATTTATTCTAGCTTCTACTTGGAAAGGTAATTTTAATTTATTCACTAGCAGCACCGGATGTCGCAGTTGACATTTAGCTAAGTTTATCCAAATATACATAATCTATGGCTAAGTTTACTTCCGTAATTCCGTTCAGTTCGATTATTGATTGTAGTCTTTGGTTCGATTCAATGAATCAAGACTCCATCAATAATAATATTATTTTTGTAACCGAAATGTACTATTCTTAGGATGATGTGAATGGACAAAAATAATTCTGAAAAAGACTAACTATAGTTCAAAGGACGTGTGAATCGTGTATCCGCGGGTAAACTTATTTTGCAGACAACTGCGCTGTTTAATTTTTATATTTTCCGTTACCATTGAGCTGTTATTACTGTGAGTAAATATTCTACGTTATTATTATTTTCTATGCTGCTAAGTCGTCTTGCCGAGGATAGGGTATAACAGCGCATATTAAATAAGGACGGATGTCCAGCAATGTACTGGTATTTTAGAGGCTGATGATGATATTATAAAATAAAAGCTTTCCGCCCACGGCTTCGCTCGCGTGTTTTCCCGATTTTTTGTACTATAATATGCATGTATTATACATATAAACCTTCCTCTTGAACATTCTATCTATTAAAAAAAACCGCATCAAAATCCGTTGCGTAGTTTTTAAGATCTAAGCATACATAGGGACAGAGAAACAGTGGGAAGCGACTCTGTTTTATACTATGTAGTGATTATAATTATTTACCTATCACTGTATACTTCTTGGCCACAAATTGAAAGTACTATGCACCTGTCCTTTTTGAAGGACTTCCCAATATGCTTTGTGTATTTTTCTGAGCATTTCACAGCGGCTCCAGTTATAATTTAAATTATAGATATTCTGTGTCCAAGCTGGTTTGCAAATACAGTACAGTACCTTTTAATCTGCACTTATAATAATATTTTATTTTGAAATATAAAAAAAGGGCAAAAAGGTTCTTGAGTGGAGACCATGCACCAGACAACGCAGTGTGGGACGACTTGCTGAAGGTCACTGGAAGTCTTTAGATGAAGGCTTAATATAACCGGTTGTGGTGCAAGTCTATGGGAAAGACCTTTGTTCAGCAGTGGACTTCAATCAGCTGATATGATGATGATGATTTTACTAATAACGTATCATTATAGAAGTATGTTTACTTAGTTGTTTATATAGGGATTCAACCGAGACCTTTCTATTTAGTTGTTACAACCGATCTTCTTAAAATTTAATTTTGTAGCTATATGTAGTAGTAATTATAATACTCAATTTCTTATTTCAGATGCTGCTTAACAGAAATGGGTATAATAAAACAAAAAACAAGAGGATAGAACAGCCCGACAATTAGGTATTTACACAAAATATATTTAACAGAAATAAATCATATTATTTAACTAAAATGATAATGGCTTAGCACAACCCACAACGGAGTAGGGTCCTGAGGCTGCTTCATTGCAGTACGCATCAACAACGGATCCTCAGTGCCCATTCATTGAAGTACAGTACTAAAATACAAGTCACAATGTCAAGTAAAAAGACTGATGATAGTAGCACTTCCGTTATCAAGTACGCTCCAAGGATCCCAAGTCCAACACCTACAAATTCTGACGAAAACAAACCTAGTCGTCGAAAACGAGCCCCTAAGAAACTGAAGCCAAAATATTGCACGCCCAAGTCGAGAATCTGGAGGCCATACGATAAAGAGAAACGTTTCAAATGCGATATTTGCAAAAAGACTTATGATAAAAAGACTAGTTTGAGATGCCATATCCAGAGTCATTATGTCGAAAGGCCGTTTACATGCGAAGTGTGTAAGAAAAGCTTCACCCAAAAACGTCTATTGAAAACTCATATGAGTGTCCACACAGGTGAAAAGCCATATAAATGTACATCATGCGACTGCAGCTTTACTTTGCCTGTTGATTTAAAACGCCACACATTCACTCATACCGGTGAGAAACCGTATAAGTGTGATATTTGTGACTATGGATTCCGTCAACCGAATGACTTGAAGAGACACATGAGGAAACACACTGGTGAGAAGCCATATAAATGCAGCATTTGCCAGAAAAGCTTTAGCCAACTCCACGGCTTAAAGAAACACAATTACACACACACCGCTGAAAATTATTATAAATGTAAGCAGTGCGACAAGTCTTACAACCACCCTGAAGGTTTAAAGAAGCATACTAGAATTCATAACGAGGAACATAAATATAAATGTGAAATATGCGAAAGGAGGTTTACTCAACCGGAAGGCCTCACAAAGCATTCTCTCGTCCATACAAAAGAACGCCGTTATAAATGTGATGTGTGCGGAAAAGGCTTTAGAGATTCCAGTGATCTTAAGAAACATACAAGAGTTCACACCGGTGAGAGGCCATATAAATGTGAATTTTGCAACGCAGGATTCAAGGAGGTCGGTCATTACAAAACCCATGTTCGCCTTCACACCGGTGAGAAGCCGTATCAATGTAGAATATGCATAAGAGAATTTTTCTCTGACCGCAGTGATCTTAGAAGTCATATTATTCGCGTACATACGCGGGAGAAACGACACAAATGCGAACAGTGCGGTAAAGCTTTTATTTCTAAGCCAACTTTGAAAACTCATCTTGCTAAGCATGAGAAAGAGAAAATTGTGTTTCATTAATTTCGTGTTTCTAGTCACTTGACGTCGTCATCCAGTATACTTGTGGGGTAAATAATAGTCAATATTAGTGACTCTCTGCCCTCCCAAACTTTAAATACCTCATATCTAACTCCTCACACCGTACAGTGATAGCCTAGTGATATGACCATTGAACTGCCAAGTCAAAGGTCTCGAGTTCGAATCCAAGGCACGCACCTCTGACTTTTCGAAGTTATGTGCGTATTAATAAATAATTATCACGCGCTTTAACGGTGAAGGAAAACATCGTGAGGAAACCTGCATGCCTGAGAGATTTTCTTGACGGCGTGTGAAGTCTGCCAACCTGCAGTAGGCTAGCGTGGCGGATTATAGCCTAATCCCTCTCGTAAAGAGTGGAGACCCGTGCCCAGCAGTGGGACAATGTAATGGGTTGATGATGATGATGATGATGATAAACTCCTCACACTATTATTTATTTTACTTCAACTATAACTGTACATACCAATTACAATAATTGAAGATACAGAATAACTTATATTGAACTAAGACCGATCATACATCCCTCTCGCAAAACTTCAGGCACACCTTCAACAGCTTTGCCCATACATCCTCAAACAAATCAGTGTCTGGCCATGAGTCCAGGAGATCGTTGAGGTGGTGTATCGAAGGGCTATTCCATTAACGAAGTTCCATCTGACAGATTTTCCCTACCAGCTTTAACTCGGTTATCCTAAAAGCTTACAAACCAATTTATCCTTAGTATATTGGCGTTGGCCGGAAATTGGATTTGGCAGTCGCTTCATGGAAAATACAGATATTCAGTCGGGAAAAGGCTTAGGGGATGAATAAACACAACAAAAATATACTAAAAATGTATGCCAAATGCATGCAAATGATAATTTGTAATGTGTAAAAGATAAACTAATTAATGGTTTACACTTTGTTCGAAATAACTAACCCCCTATTATAATTTATTTCACACTAGCTTTCCGCCCACGGCATCGCCGCGTGGTTTCTCGGCTTTTTTGCATTTAAAATTTCCCCGTTTTTAGGGTTCCGTAGCCAAATGGCAAAAACGGAACCCTTATAGACTTTGTAGCATTTTTCATTACTGCTTCGCTTCTATTGGTCTTAGCGTGATGATATATAGCCTATAGCCTTCCTCGATAAATGGGCTATCTAACACTGAAAGAATTTTTCAAATCGGACTCGTAGTTCCTGAGATTAGCGCGTTCAAGTAAAAAACTCTTCAGCTTTATAATATTAGTATAGATTTTCTCTGTCCATCCAAAGGTTGTCTGGAAGATATCGCTTATAGCGATAAGACCGCCATTGTACCCTTAGTTTAATTAAGTCCTTATAAATGTAGTTATATTATTGTGTACAATAAAGATAATTATTATATTCTATTCTACAGTTTGTTCGAAATAAGTAAGCCGATCGGAAGTTGTCTGCAAGTGGTTTAGAAGTGGTTAATTTAAATAGAAAGAGTCGGTGTAAAGATAATTAGAGTCGTATATGTTTCACATTTCTAATTATTTCGTTTACTAATTTCGATATTTATGTATTACACGATTTCATCACCGCGGTAGTTCGGAACGGCTAACTTCCGATCGGCTTACTTATTTCGAACAAACTGTAACTAAGCTGGTCTGAAGTTATCAGCAAGTGGTTTAGCATTGGTATAATATTTTAATAGAATGAGTCGGTGTAAAGACGATTGGTTCGCATATGTTTCGCATTTGTGATTATTTTCTTTACTAATTTCGATTTTTCTGTATAAAACCACTTAATTATGCGATTTTATCTGTGTGGCAGTTCGGAACGGCTAACTTCAGACGTGCGCAGTTATTTCGAACAAACTGATTAATGCGCCATAGCCGACATAGCTTTGATCTAGTAAAAGTTGACGAAATGTAATCAACATAATGTGAAGATAATCTTTGAGAAAAAGTTTTACAATATAGTTTTGGATGTGTAATTTTAAATTAAGAACCGTTTTTTGGAGCTTATAAAACCTATTTGTCATTTTAATATCGTCGCTGGTATGTACTCCAATAACGCGTAAGTCAAGTCCAATTTTCAATGTAATTTAAATCAAAGTGAAGAAGTGAATCCTTATAACCAAGCGTCTTTACGCGGTATTGGCGTATCAGCGACGATATCATTTATTTTGTAATAAAATTATATCAGCCATCTTTATGTCTAGGGCAAACTAATATATTAAAAAAAATGTGTATTGTATATGATTAATATGGTACCTACTTAGTTGGTATCAGTATTATATTAGCCTGTTATTTAAAAAATAAAACAACAGTCTGACTTTGTAAATACCAGCCGTAACTAAATAAATAAATTACTTATAAGAAATAAAGTTCTCCCGTCAAGCGCCATATTGTAGACACAATGCAAAATCTATTGTTATGTCCTCATGAGGAAACTGTATGCATTGACGGGTCTGGTTTTAACCTTTTGAACGCCATTGTCACATATATGTGACAAATGAAATCTTACCCTGAACGCCAACGTCACAAATATATGACAAAATATACGTCGCACCATATTATGAAATAAACAATTTAATCATTGTGTTTTCACTACCTTGTGTTATTTGACAATGAAAAAGTGGCCTGGCGTCAGGGGTACGGCGATACGTTTATACTCTGGCGTTCAAAAGCTTTAAGATTTTGGTGGGGATTCAGAGGGGATATTCTGTGCTTCGCCCGCAAAAAAAAAGGGCTATTATAGAATTTGTACCACGCAAATAAAGACTTGAGCGATAGTAGCCCAGTGGTAATGGACGCGACTCGGTAAATCGAAGGTACGAATCCAGTACGCACTTTACTTCGTATAAATTATTTTATCACCACTGCTCCCAACTAGAACCAACAATTCGAAAACATGTGACATCTACCAACCCGCACTGGGCCCGCGTGGTGGATTACGGCCCACTCCATCTCACCGAGAGGAGGCCTGTCTCCCAGAATTATACATGGACTTATAACCCTGCGTCTCCACTGACGACAAAGCATGTTGCAAATATCTATCTTACTCTATCTAACTCACAAAGAGTGAGAGGGATAGGTAGCCGTTTGCAACATGTTTTGTCGTCAGTGGAAACGCAGGGTTAACAGTCCACCTCTACCTAACCCTTCAGGCAATACAGGTGTGATAGTATATGTACATGTATTTTTATTTTCCAATTGTATGTTTAGTGTTTATCGATGTAATATATTAACATACATAACATACCATCACGCCTGTATCCCCGAAGGGTTAGGCAGAGGTGTACTAATGTACCTAGAGATTGTACACCCACATTTCGCCGGTATGTTTAGGTCCCATGTAATAGGGGGCGAGCCTCCATTAACCGGGCACAAATCCAGACTCCGAGGTGCTACTAAGGATTTCATAGAAAAACCCAATAACACTTTGCTCGACCTGGGGACCGAACCCAGGACCTCTAGCGTAGCAGTCGTACTTAGGACCACTAGACTAATGAGGCGTGTCCGTTACCCAGGCCAGATGTTGTCGAAAATGGTCATTTGAATCTTATAGATAATTAGTTTTGCGGCTTCTGTAATTGTTGCGCACATTTTTAAATTTGTTGCGCTTATAGTTTTTTAATTATTTCACAAAAACATTTCCTGCTGGGGTAACGTTACCCCAGCCAGACCTTTGTCTTTCTAATGGGAATATTTAAATAATTACTAGCTATAAAATTAGTTGTCCAGATGAAGTAAATGTTGTGCCTTATTTTGTATTTGTTATTTCATCGGTTGCGAAGTTATTCAAGATTTTGCTGGGGTAACGTTTTTGGTTTTGCTAGATCTTTGAAATGGTTAAGCGGATTCTTATCATATTTTGTACATGGCTTCTTGGGAATTAGTTTAAATTTGTTCTGCAATAAAAAAAAAACAAAATAATACATAGCTTATCGCTTTTTCGTAACCATCTAAACTTGGTCGCGTTACCACGGTCATTCACTTCCTAATGACTTTAATCGTATTATCTCATTAATTATCCAATGTACTGAGCTGAAATTTTACTGATATACAACTGAACTAAAAAACTAATAATTGACATAACATTCAGTTCATATATCCAATCCAGTGGCCAAATAACACCGCGCGCATCAAATACAAAATAAGGCACAACATTTACTTCATCTGGACAACTAATTTTATAGCTAGTAATTATTTAAATATTCCCATTAGAAAGAAAAAGGTCTGGCTGGGGTAACGTTACCCCAGCAGGAAATGTTTTTGTGAAATAATTAAAAAACTATAAGCGCAACAAATTTAAAAATGTGCGCAACAATTACAGAAGCCGCATAACTAATCTATACATATAAAATCCTTTGTCCTGAATGACTGACTGACTGACTGACTGACTGACTGACTGACGGAACAACGCACAGCCTAAACCGCTAATCGTAGAGACCTGAAACTTGGAGAGTGTATTCTTTGTATGACGTAGGCATCCGATAAGAAAGGATTTTCCGAAATTATACCCCTAAGGGGGTGAAAAAGGGGGGCAAAGTTTGTATGGGACAACGTGATTCCTTAGTCCAATCTGCTTCAAATTTTGCATAAACGTTCTTTAACAGAATTGATGGAAGACGTGTTTCGTATTTTATTGAAATTCATCCCCTAACGGACTTAAAAAAGGGGGGAAAGTTATTTTCGGGATGATTTGCTTCGATTTTGATATCAATACTCCTTAGTGCTTTTGATTTAATTTACTTTTTATTTTGACACATGTCATGTCATGTTTGAAAACTCAATAAGAAACGTTGGTTGATAAACATATAAAATGCTTTCTATGGCACACAAAAGTGGAATTGAGATTGAGAGGCACACCATAAAACCCTTCTTAAAAATGTTAGAGGCAGCAATAGAGTGGAGTTACTGTGCTGCTGGCACGGGAATTCCGTCAGATTCTGTTGTACCTAGAGGAACCCGAGCAGACGAAGTCAGAGCTTCCTTGACATCGTCATACCTATGACCCAACATAATGATTATCTTTAAAAAGAAATACGAGAGAGATGCGTATGCTGGAGAGTTTTCTGAGCTATTACTTAAAATATTAAATGAAAATTGTAAATATGTTTATCATCTTTCCTGAATACAGTAGTGACCGGTGACTATGACAGATCTTAGAGTATATCCTGATTTTTCTAATATACAAACGAAGTCTATAGATTGGCACTTAAGCTATGTTACGGGACTAGACTGAGAGTATCAGCATTGCACAAAAATATAAAAAAGTTCACTGTGATTATTGGATGTGCTGGGGGGGATTCAGTTTTCATACCTCGAATGTGTGAATTGATGCCTATGTTTTTAAGAAGATGCTTTGTAATGCTATAAATAAAATTTCAGTCATTAAGGGTAGCAGGCATAGATTTAAGGGAAGAACGGCTTCTCACACGGGAAATTCTACCTTGCCTGTTACTGTATTAAAAGCAGTCTGGTCATTTTGATACCAGACAGAAAAACCAATGTGGTATACAAAGAAGTGCAATTTTAATTCTTGAGAGTAAAGTGGTCTTCTGGTATTTGTACCTCCTCATTGAAATCGACCCTACGAGGCGTCCAGAATAACCATCGCTCTAGCTAAAAGGACATGAATAAATTAATAAAAAAATTACATGTTATTTTTATATTTCAATAAAATATTATAGCGGAGCAAATTATTTGGTCTTAATTTTAGATAATTTACAATATCCCGCCGGAAATAGAAAAAAAAAACAGTCACAATCGTGTTGTCCACGCGAGCGAAGCTGCGGGCGGAAAGCTAGTTATCTATAAGATTCAAATGACCATTTTCGACAACATCTGGCCTGGGTAACGGACACGCGTGCGATCTCTCAATTTTAGAATAATATCATAAAATAATTAAAACAAGTACAATATCAGTATTTATCACATATTTATTGTATTTTCTTGTCTTACACATGTACATCTTTACTGACAAATAAATACATCTTATCTATTCCACAGAATAATTGTTTTATTAAATTTTATAGCTGGGTAAGTTTCGTGCAACAGATAGTACGCAGGGCTATATATATCAAGCTATACAAAACCAGTTTACATTGACCTCTTATTGTATCGCAAGCCTATACAATGCGAGATCAGCTTAAACTGGTTATTAATAGGTTTAACTGTAGCCGTGTGTACTACTGATTATTATCACCCTTAATCCAATGCGTATAGAGTTAAAAATAGCATTGAAAACAATGACGCTTCTAACTTCCTTTTTTTAAACCGATTTTAATTTTGTTATTGTTGTTATATTCAAGATAAACATTTATGTAACATAATATGAGCAAGACCTTTTTTAACCCCCGACGCAAAAACGAAGGGGTGTTATAAGTTTGACGTGTCTGTGTGTGTGTGTGTGTGTGTGTGTGTGTGTGTGTGTGTGTGTGTGTGTGTGTTTGTGTGTGTGTGTGTGTGTGTGTGTGTGTGTATGTGTGTGTGTGTGTGTGTGTGTGTGTGTGTGTGCGTGCGTGCGTGCGTGCGTGCGTGTGTGTGTGTGTGTGTACGTGTGGGTGTGTGTGTGTGTACGTACGTGTGTGTGTGTGTGTGTGGCATCGTAGCTCCCGAACGGATGAACCGATTTTGATTTTGTTTTTTTTTTCTTATCTTTTTGTATTTTTAGGCATTTCTATGCAAAGATTATTAAGTTATTTTAGTGAAGGAAAAATACGACCGCGGGCAGGATTCGAACCTGCGTGTGGGACATGGCGGGTGGGAGTCGCGGTGGCTTAGCGGTCATAGCGTCTGGTGTACTTAACCAGAAGACGCAGGTTAGAATCCTGCCCGCGGTCCTATTTTTCCTTCACTAAAATATTTTTTTTTGTTTGAAAGGTGAATTAGTCGGGAGTGTTCTTAGCTATGTTTGATGAAAATCGGTCGAGATATAATGCAACTGTCGGGGTTTTTTTTTATTTATTATAGGATAACTCGGTAAGCGAGCCGGCGAGCCACCTCATTGTAAGTAGTTTTTTTTTTTTTTTTTTTTTTTTTTTTTTTTTTTTTTTTTTTTTTTTTTTTTTTTAAAGATTACTAGCGATGAGGGTCACACATTGCTAGTATTCTTGTTAACCCCTCGTGCTAAGCTAAATGCTTGTGTTACGAGTGGGTTCACGTCGGTAGTGCAATGGGTGGGGTTCGAACCGGCAACCATATGATCGCAAGTCCGACGCCCTAGCCATTAGGCTACCGACGCTTCATAGTCACCCAAAAGGGTATTTTATAAGGGAGTACGCTCTTTTCTTGAAGGTTTAAAGGTCGCATTGGGTCGGAAATACTGCAGGCGACAGTTTCCACAGGCTAGTTATGCGAGGCAGACAGTTTCTAGATTCCGTCCCATCAGCCTCAATCCGTCTGCTTATCCTTGGTGTGGTGTATAGCTCTTGAATGTGCCGACAAAGCCGTGCTCTGTGCGAACCTTGCATTACATATAGTACACGCAAACGGCTTCTCTCCAGTATGAGTCCGAAGATGATTCGTGAGTATCTTGTTAGTCTGAAAAGATAACATTTAAGATTAAACTCTGGTATGTACACACGGCTACAGGTAAACCTATACAAATCGAGTTTAAGCTGATCTCGCATTTTATAGCTTTCTGGTGGGATAAGAGGGCAGCGTACTGTATTTGTATACCTTGATGTGTAGCCGTGCATACTTTGTTTAGTAATTAGTGTAGTGCATCATCATTATCAGCCCATACTCGTCCACTTCTGGACGTAGGCCTCTCCTAGTGAACGCCACAGAGCCCGATCTTCGGCTTTCCTCATCCAGTCACTGCCAGCTGCCTTCCGCAAGTCGTCACTCCATCTGGCCGGCGGGCGCCCTACACTACGTTTGCCTAGACGTGGTCTCCACTCGAGAACTCTAGTCAAGTCTAGTGCACATTTAAAATAAAGATTACTAGCAATGTGGGTCGCACATTACTAGTAATGTTGTTAACTCCTCGTGCTAAGCTAAATGCTTGTGTTACGAGTGGGTTCACGTCGGTAGTGCAATGGGTGGGTTTCGAATCGGCAACCACATGATCACAAGTCCGACGCCCTAGCCATTAGGCTACCGCCGCTTTAAAATAGCATATAACCTTACTCAACAAAGATTAGGTTTTTTTAAGGAATTGGAGAAAAGGATTGCTACACTACACATCATCGAAAATAATTAAATAAATAAATAAAAATCAAGAACTTATTCACGATTGAGTATCAAAACTTATACTCAAAAATCGTTATCCTCGAAGATTTTGGTGTAAAATCTCCTAGGATAGCGATTTTTAGACAAACAATTTTTATACTCAATCGTGAATAAGTTATTGTTGATGTCGCAATTTCTACTGCCATGTACGCACGGCTACACATCAAGCTATTCAAAACCAGTTTATGCTGGCCTCGTATTGTATAGAAAGCCTTTACAGTGCGAGATCAGCTTAACCCTTTGACCGCCACGTCAATAAAGAAAAAAAATGTTCCCTGCGCCACGCTACAAACGCTCAGTTATATTTTTGTCGACATTTGCCGACGAAAGCGTCGTGAGCACGTTCTGTTTTTTCGAGTATAGCCGACCGTAGCGGTCAAAGGGTTAAACTGGTTTTGTATAGGTTGACCTGTAGCCGTGTGTACGTAGAATGTGTTATAGCCGAATAATTTGCGAAAACAAAAGAAAAAAATGACTCGCGCCCAGGCTTTAGCCTTAAAGGATCTATTTACAGATATAAATTAATATAAGTTATTAATTGAAGTATACTCACAGAGAATCCTCTTCCACACATGTAGCATATCTTGTTCTTGGGCGGTAGAATACCTTCGTGCACGCGACGAGTATGCTTCACAAGGTCTGCGTTACGAATGAAGTTCTGAAATATATTTTGCAAGTAAAAACTAACAACAAGAATAAACACTACACTCACGCCTTTTTTCCCATAGGGGCAGGCAGAAACTACAAAACGCCATCTGCTACGATACTTGCATACTTCTTTTGCTTCGTCCACATTTATACCTTGTCATACAAGTGCGCCGGTTGCGGGTACTACGCACCTGACCTTTCTGAAGGATCTCACCAATAAGGTCGTGGTATGTCTTTCTAGGGTGTCCCCTCCCGGCGACTCCACTGACATTCGCTTTATAAATCCCTTTCGTTAATCGCCTTTCATCCATTCTCTCGACATGTCCAAACCATCTCAGCATACCCCTTTCAATGCGTGTCACTATATCATCTTTTAAACCGCAACGCTCCCTTATCACACTATTTCTCAATCTATCATTCCGAGTTTTACGATTTGATTATTCGTAGAATATACAATATAATTGAATAGAAAATAGAATGTAAGTGGCGGTAGCCTAATGTATAGGGCTTCGAACTTGAGATCATGTGGTTGCCGGTTCGAACCCACTCGTAACACAAGCATTTTAGCTTAGTACGAAGGGTTAACAAGAATACTAGTAATGTGTGACCCACATTGCTAGTAAGCTTCTTTAAAAAAATTTAATTTTCTTTTAACACACCATATACTATAACAAAAGAATATCGTCGTCAAGTAGCAGTATGCATACTGTTGCGTTTCGTACGGTGAGTGTGGAGCGCCGGAGGCCCAGGTAACGCATCTGTAACTCCTTTGGTATTTCAGATGTCTTTGGGCGGCGATGACTACTTACCATCAGGTAGCTCGCCTGCTCGTTTGCCGAGTTATACCATAAAAATAAAGTTATGCCAAGAACAACAATAGATATACCTACCTTGTCACATTCTTCACATCGGTACTTGTAGAATTTAAGATGCACCAGATTGTAATGATCTTTCATGTAGATATTCTTTGAGAATATCTTGTCGCATCCCGGACACGGTATCCTAAAAATATTATATTCGAATTATATGACAACTATGACCAAACTAATTTTCCGCCCGCAGCTTCGCCCGCGTTTTCACACCTTGGGTTATATTATTGCATTTTTTTTAGGGATCCTATTTTTTTTTAAACGTTATATAGCCTATGTCACTCAGTGAAGATGCAGCTTTCCAATGGTGAAAGAATTTTTTAAATCGGTGCTGTAGTTTTTGTGTGAAAACATTACAAACATACGTACAACAACACAAATGTTTCCTTATTTATAATATCAGTTTAGATTTAGATAAAAACAAAAATATATATATATATATATTCTCGTCCGTTACCGCGGTACTCATCCCGGTATGGTATCTATAGTTCTCGGTACTAATCTTATTAGGTACCTGTTATTTAATTCATCACAAAATCCATAGCTCTTAAAAAATAGCAAAATGCTGTGTTGTTTTCAAAACTTGGCGGTGTTCAGCAACTTTCGTTGCTGACTGTACCTACATTGTATGTAGTTTTTTTTTAATATGTTCAGTGAGTGCGCATGTACGTGCGTGTGCGAGTATGTGTGCGCGCGCGCGCGCGCGCGTGTGTGTGTGTGTGTGTCTGTGTGTGTGCGTGTGTCTGTAAAAGTAATCTCCTAAATGTGCTTATTCTGGTTATTTTTATGGTTTTTGTGTTGAGCACTAGTGGTCAATACCGATATCGATATTCGTCCCGGTATTACCTATACTTCTCGACACGATTCTCATTACCTGTGTTTTTTATGCTTTCTATGACGAGCGCTGTTAGTCAAATGTCCCCAGGCTGAGCAAAGTGTTATTGGGTTTTTAGCAGCACGAAGTCTGGATTTGTGCCCGGTTAATGGCAATAGGCTCGCCCCCTATTACATGGGACCTAAACATACCGGCTAAATGTGGGTGTACAAAGATTAGTACATCTCGACCTAACCCTTCGAGGGTGACGAGCGCTGTTGGCCAAATGCCACCGATACTGTACGGAGTCAATCACCGTACAACATGTTTTACTTAGATCATCAGAATTGCGACACCGCACTGTATGTTCAATCATTTATTTTATTACTAATTACGTAGCAATAGTTAGTTCGCAGTTCGACGTCATACCGTGCGCGTGACTCAAATCCCATCCTTTTCACCTCATTTAATCTTAATCCTTTAATTGTTTTATTGAAATATAGCAACCTTAATTAACCTTTATCCGAGTTTATCTCTATCTCACCCCAACCCCGAACAGATACCGATACCCGTCCCGATACCTATAGTTCTCGGGACTAATCTCTTCTCACTTCTTGATGTTTCATAAATAAATGATTCTGATTCTTTATGCTGTAAAGCGCTGTTAGCTAAATGCCACCGATACCGATACTCGTACCGGTACTATCGATTACATGTATCAATATTACCTGTGTTTCTTATGCTTCGTGTGTAGTGTTATTCGATAGATTCTATTTATATTTTAGTTTATTTTATTTTGAAGCGGCGGTAGCCTAATGGGTAGGGCGTCGGACTTGTGATCGTGTGATTGCCGTTTCGAAATCCACTCATTGTACTACCGACGTGAACCCACTCGTAATACAAGCATTTAGCTTAGCACGAGGGGTTAACAAGAATACTAGTCACGTGCGACCCACATTCCTAGTAAGCTTTTTTTATAAATTACCTGTGTTTTTTATGCTTTCTGTGACGAGCACTGTTGGCCAGATGCCATCGATACCGGTATTCGTCCCGGTATTGTCGGTCACACTCCACGCAGTACGCACTATTGTGAGTTGTATGGGTTGTCTTGTTGTGAAGCCACAAGCCGTTGTAGCGAGCCCAGCGCTTGTTGCATGGCTTACATTCAAATGGCGAGTGTTGCTTTCTAGAAAATACATAATATAATAACATACATCACACTCACGGCTTTTCCCATAGGGGTAAGCAGAAACAACAGATCTTTTGCTTCGTCCTCTCTCATCTTGTCATACACATGCGCCGGTTGCGAGTACTACGCACCTGATCTTTCTGAAGGATCTCACCAATAAGGTCGTGGTATGTCTTTCTAGGGCGTCCCCTCTCGGCGACTCCACTGACATTCGCTTTATTTATCATTTCGTTAATCACCTTTCATTCATTCTCTCGACATGTCCAAACCATCTCAGCATACTCCTTTCGCCCGACATCCCCGGTATCCACCAAAGCGGAGAGGAGACGATAGAAGATATGTTTTGAATAACCAATCGGATTTCGCTATTTCCCGACTCCTCTTCGTTTAGCTTGGTGGAAATGGATCAAGCGGAGATGAGAGATGTCTCATTTTTCTATAGAATTGAGTGCCGCGAGCGAGCTGCCCGCGTTCCTCGCTGTCTTCTCATCTACTTCTTCCGTTTGTAGACGCTAGGCACGGTACTCTTCTCCTTTCCTCTCCGCTTTGGGTGCCTTAGACCTTAGGCATAGCCTATATGTAGATATACGCACCTGATATGCTCCTTGATGCAATACCTCATCTTAAAGCTGATGCCACAATGATCACAAACAAACTTCTCATGCCAATCTTTATAATGTTTGAAGAATTCCTTACGACTCCTGTCAATGAAAAAGCGAAACTCATTTATTGGGCAGAACAGGGCAGAACAGGGATTCTTCAATGAGTGAAATGCTCGAATTGTAGAATTATTCAAAGCAAAAGTAGTAAGTAGTTTTACAGAACTATATAGGTAGGTATAAACAAATACGCGTGAGACGTCCGTTCGCTCCGCATGCCGTAGGTGTGTCTGGCGAGTGGAGGCCGGGCACGGACGCGAGCGTGTTTCTCCTGCGCACCGCATCAGGCGCCGCTGTTAGTCTCGTGCGCAACAGGGATAATAGAGTCGCTAACTGGTGTTAAATTTATTGAAAACTATCTTTCCGCCCACGGCTTCTCCCGAGGTTTCTCGGCTTTACTCCAATATAATGAAAAATATATTTAAATCGACTAATAAAGAGAAGGGTTTTAAGTTTTTGGTGGGGATTGAGAGAATTTGAAGTGGCGGTAGCCTAATGGCTAGGGAGTCGGACTTGCGATCATATGGTTGCCGGTTCGAAACCCACCCATTGTACTACCGACGTGAACCCACTCGTAACACAAGCATTTAGCTTAGTACGAGGGATTTAAAAGAATACTAGTAATGTGTGGCCCACATTGCTAGTAACATTAAAAAAAAATCATTCAAATTCATAGCTTATTAAATACTAAAACTTTTGCTTAGAAATCCTTCTTGTGACAAAATCCTCTAAAGAAAATTGCTAGTGAAAGAAAAAATCACCTCAGGCAGGGTTTGAACCTGCGTCTCTCTGGTTAAGTACACCAGACGCTTTGCCAACTAAGCTACCGAGACCACTGCTTGTGATGTTGAATTTCTCTTCTATACTTTGTCCATTATGTGAACCGTTTTTTGACAAATGGAACTAGTGATTGCAGGGACGTAACAATGCGATTATCCGACCCGATTATTGACACTTTGATTACTGTCTAGTAGTGATTATCGATTGTTAGGTTATCGAATCGAAAATGGTGCAACGACGACCAATAATAAATAAATATGTATAATATTCATCTGATTGTATTAATTTTTGTATAATATTCATTTTCCATCCATTTCTTTTCAAAAAGATTGTTTAATTTATTTTTTATTGATATTAGAGTGGATGCCATTTTCCGATACTGATTTAATGTCATTGTTTTTTTATGGTATAACTCGGCAAACGAGCAGGCGAGCTACCTGATGGTAAGTAGTCATCGCCGCCAATATACATCTGCAAAACCAAAGGAGTTGCAGATGCGTTGCCGAGCCTATTTAGGGAAAGGGAGGGGAAGGAGAAAAGGAGAAGGAAGGGGATTGGGGGAGGAATTGGGCCTCCGGCCCTCTCGCTCACCGAACGAAGCGCAGTAACTAAACGCTACTACTCGGACGTCGGTCTTCTGCGAGAGTGTAGTACTTCCCCGGTCAAGCCGGCCCATTCATGCTGCGGACAGCGTGGCCCTACCACGACAATAATTCGATTGCAGCGAATACTTTCGATTGCATCACTAGACACGGTAGAATGTGGTAGAATGTAACTAAATTTTTTTTTTTCAAAAATATTGAATTTGGCGCCCAAGCAGGGACGAGGTGATGTTAAGGTAACATTAGCACCATTTAAAGATGAAAAATTATTACTACGTCCTTCAACTGACATGACTTTCTTTACAATTACTTCAGAAAAAGTAAAGAAGACTCACCCAAACTTCAATACACATTTCAAACACTGAAACACTCTTCCATGCTGCCGTTCATAGTGCGATTGTCTTTGCGATTTGTCGTAACAAATAAAATCGCACAATGTACACGAGTACTTAATGTAATGGCTAGTTACATGTCGCGATAATATACTTTTATTTGACAGTCTTGCATTACATATATCACAGGTATATAAGGCCGTCTGAAAATAAAATATATTGTAGAAAATACTGTTACAGGGTGGAAGGGACATCGACACACAACCGCTTACTGCGTTCCATAATGTACAAGTGAATAATGTATGTTTTTTTTTTAAAGACTGTCCATAGAGTTTCTGGCCTGGTTCCTGTCCATAGGATCAACCTTTTGGAACCGAGCAACTAGAGTCAATAACGTTCCATAAACAATTGTAAAAGCTTATTTGAAATGAAAACATTTGATTTGACTTTAAATTCAGTACATGATTCTGGACCCTGCGTTGAAAATTTTCGTCGGTTATTTAATCAGCTATTCCATAATTTAAAAAAAAAAAACTTACTAGCAATGTGGGTCACACATTACTGGTATTCTTGTTAACCCCTCGTGCTAAGCTAAATGCTTGTGTTACGATTGGGTTCACGTCGGTAGTGCAATGGGTGGGGTTCGAGACCGGCAACACATGTCATGATCGCAAGTCCGACGCCCTAGACATTCGGCTACCGCCGCTTATTTTGACCGTGTAGGTAAAACTTGTAGGAAAAAGCAAGTTTTTTTTTAATAACCGACAAAGAGTATCAACGCCCTACATTGTTAAACTCGCATATCTAACAACAACTATTGTCTGGACTTTAAAAGAGACCATGATTCTCTGAGTTTGTTTCGACGTTTCTTCTCAGAGGTCGTCAGATAGGAAACGTCGGCGCTATCTAGTTAAAAAAAAAAATTAAAAATCGACTTGTAAAAGTGTCCTGAAAAAGATCTATTTACAGAAATAAATATCATTTCATTTCATTTCATTTCAACGTGAGGTGGTCCAGAATCATGTACTGAATTCATGGTAAGTGTTTGTACGTGGATATCCCTTCCATATTCGTAGTTCCACTCTGTATAAGAAGATATTTATGTTTACCCTTTTTTCTGTCGATACAATATCTATACTGCTTCGTTAGTCTAGTGGTCCTAAGCGCGACTGCTACGCTAGAGATCTGGATTCGATTCCCTGGTCGAGCAGAGTGTTATTAAGTATTTCTACGTATGAAATTCTCAGTATCAGCTCGGCCTTTGGATTTGTGTCCGGTAAATGGCAATAGGCTCGCCCCCAAGGACATGGGAACTGTTAGTGTACATTAGTATTGCTCTGCCTAACTTATAGGGGAATACAGGCATGATAGTATGTTATTTACCTTATTATGTAATTCGTTTGCATGTTTCGTTAAAAATTCTTCACTAGCAAACCCCAAAAAACATTTTTCACATTTAAATCTTTTTGACTTATAATATTCGCTGTCTCTTTCACTCTTCAAACGTGTATGTAACTCCTCATTATTTATCTGTATTCTTTTGAAATAGTCTTTATTAAATTCTGTTATTATTTTGAATTTCGGTTTTTTGTTTTGCATGGCCCTCATTTTCGCCCATCGGTTATTTTTGGGCATCTGGGGTTCTGAAAATGAATTTATGATTAAAGAAAAAATATATATGTTTAAGCCAAAGGAAAAATCGATTTCGGATCTCAGCAAGAAGACTGACTATATACTAATAACAAACACCAATCATGTTAATTTCCATACATCTTTGGTCAATAAGTACTTTTTTACAAAGATATATATATATTTTTTTTTTTTTTTTTAAGAAAGCTTACTAGCAATGTGGGTCGCACATTACTAGTATTCTTGTTAACCCCTCGTACTAAGCTAAATGCTTGTATTACGAGTGGGTTCACGTCGGTAGTGTAATAGGTGAATTCCGAACCGGCAACCACATGATCACAAGTCCGGCGCCCTAGCCATTAGGCTACCGCCGCTTGAATGAATGAATGAATATGAATTTTCTGGATGATGGATGATGGAAGATGGAAGGGTCCGTGGAGGTCGGCCTAGAAAGAGGTGGCGGGATGATTTGGATGCGTACCGCGAGGGCTGGTTGAAAGAATCTCAATATTCAATCTCAGGCAAGAATCGAACCAGCATTCCTCCAGAGAAAGAGAAATTCGAGATCACAGGCGGTGTTCTCGGTCACAAACTCACAATGTAAGATTACTTATCTGTGTCTCAGTTGCTTAGTGGCTTAAGCGTCCGTTTTACTTAACCGGCGGGACGCAGGTTGGAGTTTATGCCTAAGATTGTATTTCTCTTTTACTGGAAAATTTATATCTTGGCAGGTCTAACATATTTCGCATTATATAATTATATAATACATACAGTAAAAAACAAGTGCTGTTTTTATAATACCTGCCTAGAGGTCCGAAAATTCAATTCCCAGATCAGTGTTATCGGGTTATTTTACGAAATTCTTAGTAGCTCGTAGTTTGGATTTGTGGGGGATCCACGTTTGAGCAGTGGGCTGTTTAGGGGAGGAGGTTACTACACTAAGGGGTCTCCGGGGAATCAAAAAGAAAACAATCGATAAACTATTTACACAGACACAAACTCCACCCAGGATGGATGCGGGTGATGAAGGTGGTGACACAACTTATACTTATTCTTATTCACGAAATTGAAGAGCGAGTGCAGTGTACCTGCTAGGGCCGGGAGCGCGTAACAAGTGAAGGCGCTTGGCGCCATTCCCCTACTTATATCACCTTTCCCGCTCCCACATCCATCCTTCATAACCGCCATTTTATTATATACAAGCTATTTCTTATTTACATTTCCTTATAAGGTCACGATTTTACTCCGTGAAGTCGACTCTGCCAACGTGACGACAATAAACGGCGGAGTCGACTTATCATAATGGACGCGCACACACACATTGAAAACTAAACTGCACACTGTTAGTTGTTTAACCCGCGCGCGGCGCGTCGTGAACAGGATTTATATCCCACCCCCTATTACATGTTGACTACATTAATACACCTTTGCCTAACCCATATTTTAAAGCGGCGGTAGTCTAATGGCTAGAACGTCGGACTTTCGATCATGTGGTAGCCGGTTCGAAACCCACCCCCTCGTATTGCATTGCACTCCCAACAAACCCACTCGTAACACAAGCATTTAGCTTAGCACGAGGGGTTAACAAGAATACTAGTAATGTGAAATCCACATTGCTAGTAAGCTTTTTTTAAATATACATAGTGTAGTAGCACAATATAAAAATCTATCTTATATTGTAGTAGTAGTAGTGTATATTCAATATTCATAATTCAATACCTGTATTTTCCTTAGTCACATCTCCATTATCACCAACATCCACAACATTGTCATCTACCTCACATGTATCATCACCTTGATGATTTATTTGATCATCATCACATATCTTCACATCTTGTATCCGCACATCATTAACATAAATTGTGTGTGGATTAGAATCATTCAGTATTACTGTTGTTAGATTTGATTGGGTACCATAAATGTATGCCTGCAAAACAATTGTCCCACCTAATTCATGGACACCCTACTGGTCTCAAAACAATAGATTTTGCATTGTGTCTATAATAATTAAGGGACTAAAGTTTGGGACAACAAAATTTTAAATTATTTTAATTGATATTTCATACTGTATAATTTACTAGGTTTTCGCCCACGGCTTCACCCGCTTGGTTTCTCGGCTTTTCTGTACTATAATATGTATGTATTATACATATAAACCTTCCTCTTGAATCACACTATCTATTTTTGAAAACTGCATTTAAATTCGTTGAGTAGTTTAAAAAAATCTAAGCGAACAGACAGCAGAAGCAACTTCATTTTATACTATGTAAAGATTTTATTGTATTATTTTTTATTATTAGAATGTTTTAATTATAGCTACTAAACATATTTTTATATATGAAATCAATAAAAATTTGAATTTGAAGTGCATTTTAATTTTAATCCCGTTGTATATTTAATTTTATAGTCACACTTACCTGTCCCAATTTAAGTATTTTGTTGGCCTTATTCACTAATTGTTGAAATCTTTGCGCTCTCTTTAAAAATGCATGGCACTCCCAACAAATTTGTATATCTTCTAGAGGTGTGAAGATCTAAAAAAAATTTTATATTTACATAATGCATATTTGTCCTAAGATAGAATTAGAAACAGTGTGATAAGGGAGCGTTGTGGAGTGAAAGAAGATGTAGTAACAAGGATTGAGTCAGGTCAGCGGATGTTCTGCAACCAACCAAATTGCAGATGTTCTTAAAAAAGGCTAAGTACGGTCATGTATGAAGAGATTAATGGATGTACATGAAGCAAAAGTAGTGTGCCAGGATCGTAGCAAGTGGAAATCTATAGTTTCTGCCTGCCCCCATGGGAGACAGGCGTGACAATATGTATGTTATTTCATAGAAAAACCCAATAACACTTTCCTCAACCTGGGGATCGGACCAAGGACCTCTAGCATAGCAGTCAAACTTCGGACCACAAGACCAATGAGGCAGTATCATATAAATAAGCTTTTTTTAAATAATCTTTGCGCTCTCTTTTCATATTTCTATATTATCTATTTTCGAAATTTCGTATTTATGCTTTGTAAAAAACAGCTTATACGACATTTCAGTGGAGTTACGATTTGTGCCCGGTTGCTTCGGGGTTAAATACATAATATTACGGATATAGGTACATAATATTATATGAATACTTACTTTATTTTCGATGTCTGAAGTAATATTTCTAAACACACTTAGAAACTGACCCAATGGCAATATCTTCCGCCCAACACTGAGGCATACACGGCATTGGTCTTCGTGTATAAGAAACTTATACTTTAATTCTGGTTCATCCATTATTTTATTTTATTTATAATAATCCACAACTTTTCAAATAATAACAAGTTTGTTTTATCGTAATAAGATGGTTAAAAAAACACTTGATTGGTTACATGAATGGGTTTATACAATAAAAGAATAATATTTAATTGTTAAATTTATAAAAGATATTGTTTATTCACAGCAGTTTTTGATTTATCAAATTCACGGATTGATTAGTAAACAAATACACACACGCAAATGTCATTGTCATATGACATTGAAATATTGAATTGACAACTTTTTGACTTTTTGTTCAGTATTACCATAGACGAATAGAATTGTGCAACGCACAGCTACATATCAAGCCATACAAAACCAGTTAATGTTGACCTCTTATTGTATGGGAAGCCTATAAAGTGAATGCCAGATTAGATTAAACTGGATTTGTATAAGATGACCTGTAGCCGTGTGTACAATCATAACGCATAAGCGGACTTGTAACATCTTTTAACATGTAACTCAGATCAAATAAAAAGTAAAGATGGAACTTTGCGAACCGGTGTGAGGCCGGTTAAAACTACGCCATGCCGTGTACAACACACAATTATACGCACAGATGTATTAGTTAACAACGCCTTATCTTGTCAGTCGAGGGTTCGCAAAGGTCCATCTTTACTTTTTATTTGATCTGAGACATGTAAGAATATGATCTATTAGCTGGGGATAATAATAAAAAGATTGGAATTAAATCAAAAGTCGAAACTAAGAATATTGTGTTTATTCGAATTATAACTTTTAACAACGAAAATAATAATTAACATAAGTACAGTTTGTTCGAAATAAGTAAGCCAATCCGAACTACCGCGGTGATAAAATCGTTTAATTAAGTGTTTTAATACATAAATATTGAAATAAGTAATCAAAATAATTAGAAATACGAAACATAAATAGACTGTAATTATCTTTACACCGACTCTTTCTATTAAAATTTACCACTTCTAAACCACTTGCAGACAACTTCCGATCGGCTTACTTATTTCGAACAAACTGTATCAGTTCTCACGATACATTACTCGTGCGTGGATTTATTCATTATCATGCACTATAATAGTAAGGCTACGACACACGAGCGGCGTAATAACGGATACTGAAGTTTTTTTTTTCACCGCTTACATTTTTACATGGCAATTAAGAAAAATGTTTTACCAACTGTAAGTAATAAAGTTCTCTGTTTAAACGCTTCAGTAATATTATCAAATTAGTATGGAAAGAACGCATGCATTACGATCTATCGAGTGAAATTAGCCTTGTGAGAGAGAACTTTCCTACATACAATGTATTATTCAAGAAATCATAATCATCGTATTTTATCATTTTAAAGGACTGGAATCAGTACTATACTATTATCGATTAGATAATTAAATTAAATAAATCAAGATCGTATCTTTTTCAAATGATTTCTAACAATATGTCTTTTTAAGTTATATTTAGCGTGATTACTGTAATCACATTGATCACATTTATATAAATTGCCTCTATGTTGCGACTTATGGATCGAAAATCGTCTGAGAGACAAAGTATTGAAATCACAGATCTCACATTGTCTTAGAGTACTTGTGGATACCTTACTAAGTATTTTAATACTCGGTGCTTTAACCACAGCGTTGTTACGTTGGTGAATTTTGTTATGGCTATTGAAATATCGTTTGTTATTAGTTTTGTAAAAACACAAGTTACAGTTATATTCAAAAACTTTGGAATGGTTTTCAACATGGACATTGAAATGATTTTGTGAATTACTTTTATAGTTACACAATTCACAAATATATTTATAATCGTGCCTTCGAATATGCTGTCTTAAATTTTTTGATTTGGCGAAATCCTTCTCACAAATATGACATTTATATTTATATTCTTTATCCTTATTAATATGATTAAAATTAATGTTTATGTTATCTCCAGAAAATTCTATTTCTATCAAAGAATTATTATCAAAATCATTGTTGGCTTTAGTATTACGAATAGTTTGGCTTTCAATTAAATTATTATTTTGGTAATTTTGATTTCCATCGTAATTTTCATCAATAATTTTAAATTCATCAATACACATGTATTCCTCAGTTTCATCTTCACTTAAAGGAATATTGTCATGGAGAGCTGATGATGTTATTTTTTCTAAATCTTCTTTATTGTTCTTTGCAAAAACTTTAGCTGTACCTGCAAAAATTTCAGATTTGTGACCTACATCATATATTGTAGAATTTACAATGTTATTATTTATTCAAACCTCAATAAAATGAACATGCTTAACCTTATTCTTATAAATATAAATACATAATATACGTAAACAGATTATCACGCCCGGGCGTCGAAGTATTCCTTCGTATTTACAATTAAAAAAAATAGAATAGTACGCATTGATCTCATATTTTTCTTAAAATTAATAATTATATAAGTTAATTGAAATATTATTTTATAATAATCTATATACATTTAAGTTAATTAAATTCTATAACCCAATTTAATTTAATTTGCTGTGCCATGATTTATCTAACTTTTAAGCATAGGTATATGTTGAAAGCATATTGCAGCTTCTAAATAATATTGTTTTTTTTTCATGAATAACTGTCTTCCAACGGCGTGTAATCTTGAATCTAACACGATATAGAGCCGTAAGAATATTTTAGAATATTTACCCAACGTCCGCGGGGACTCGAGCGGTGAGTTATACTTGCTCAAATTAACGTGAAGTGCATTAGCGTACTCGCTACCGTAGAACACCATCAGCTCAGTGAAGCGAGGAACTATTTTTATGGTCCTGAAATTTAATATACGTAAGGTATATATTTTTTTTAAATTGAATTTAATTAAATATTTTTTTTAAATTGAGTAAATACACACGTCAACCTATATTAGTCCGGATTTAGCTGATCTCGGATTGTTTAGTGTTTCCAATCAATAAGAGATCAGCGTAAACTGGATTTGTATAGCTCAACGTGCAGCCGTGCGTACATTTGAACTTGTCAAATAATAAGCCTTAAGCTCTGTCTAAGATGGGGTACACAATTCAAGATAAAGTTTCAGATCAAGTTATTGTTTGGAGACCGGTCTTAAATGTGACCTTGTTGTAAAGCTTATGGAATATCTTCTCTTGGAAGCCAATTCCTCCCTCAGTCCTTCAGTTCAGTTCAGTTTTCCTTCTCCTTATACTCCTTTCCCTTCCTTTTCCTTATAAAGGCTCATCAGCGCATCTGCAACTCCTTTGATATTGCAGTTGTCCATGGACGGCGATGACTACTTACGATTAGGTGGCTCACCTGTTCTTTTGCCATAAAAAATCTTCTTAAGGAACAAGAGTCAGCACCATTGGTCTAATTACCAGACATCACATACATCCAATAATTTTGGGAATATCTAGGTATAATGGTGATGTTCTCACTCATTAGGGTTATGAAAGGTGGAGAGTAGGGAAGATATGACAGAAGAAAGAAATACAGAAGAATCTCTTAAATTTATATGGAGCAGTCTGAAATCTGGTGTGTCCAGGAAAAAAGTCCATCTACGCTAGCAATGTCATCACTCCACCTATTAAGAACTATCACTTTGACGCATATATTCTGCCAATATCCTACATTCCCGGTTGTAAGCGACCGTAGGAGTTTATCCCTCGCAATAGAAATGAAGATTATATACTTACCGGTAATAAAGTTGTCCTTGATACTGGTAAGCAAGCAAGTTCTGCTCCTTCCAGTGTCGAGAGCAGTTGACGTAGCGCATCCAGTTAGAGCTGTTACCATCCACCGCATTCACTACATGAGACCGCTTGTTGTTCCCATCGTATATCTAGGTAATCGTTATACTATTCCATGAATTATATCAACCAGGGGAATAGCCAGTGCCGTAACTAAACTACAGTAGTCTTTGGCCGTAACTAGTGTTTCGGCTTCTCCCGGGACACACACAGACATCGCGCGAGTGTGCGTGTACAACGCTCGCTCACCGCACCTCACATTCGCCGGCGCACCACAGCCACGTTCGCATCGTTTTTGTGTGCATTCAGGTCAACTTCAGATCAGCCTCAGAAATACAGTTTTACCATAACGAGATAAGCAGAATTATTTCATACAAAATACAACCAGGCCAGCGACAAACGAAGCCGAAACAACTAGGCTATATGCCCCCGGTGCGAGCCTCTGTAACTTCTGTTTTGTCATTTCTGCACCCTCCACGGTACGCACTCTGTGCCTGGGTACCTCTGGCACAGGCACTGGGCAAAGCTACCGCTGTATCAGTGTAATGAGGCCCCCAGGCTAAAGGGGCCTTAAAGAATCTTAGCAAATATGTATCCTCTATTCGGGTTTCGCCACAGTCTGGTAGAAGGACCCTTCAAAATGTGGATTCAGGACATCTAGGGCGAGGTATAATGTAAGTTGCAGTCAACATGGATCCACCGCTTAGGATTCCATTGCAACTCCTGTTAGCTAAGGTAATTAAGCTTATACGTACGTATATTCTATATTTTCTTTTATCAAATAAATCATTATTATTATTATTAATTATTCTGCTCTGGCTGCAACACAGGAAAACATTTATATACCACATGACTTTTTGCCATGATATAGTAGTTATCAGGATAAATAAATCGTTGCTGTCATGACAGTTGTTGGAGAGCGGAGTCCTTCCTCCAACTATTTGTTATTTACGTAAGCATGGCTACACAAATCCAGTGAAAGCTGTCTCAGTATATTACGGAAAGCTAAACAAGTGAAGTCAGGCTATATTGGATTTTGATCGATTTGTAGCCGAGTGTACGTATCTTACGCTGAAAATATTATGTGTATCACAATAAACAATTACTGATTTTTACCTGCCAACAATACATGGAGTCTACATCTTGCGTGCGTTTTCCGCAATATGGACCAAAGCGAACACCACGTGGCAGAGTTAGAGTGCTAAATACACCTAGACCAGCACCTGAGAGCATAATAATTGAGGGCATTATTAGATTTTTTCAAAGTCCCATCAGGCAACGGGTCTGATGACAATATTTATTAAATTGTTCACTCCATGAATGGACTCCAAATCAAATCAAATCTAATCAAATGTTTTTATTTCAAATAAGCTTTTACAAGCGTTTATGAAACGTTATTGACTCTAGTTGCACGGTTCCAAAAAGTTGATCCTATGGAGAAGAATCCGGCAAGAAACTCCATGGACACTCTTTTAAAATAAATATTTTACATCATTCACATATGTATTGGTATACAGGTACATTATGGCGATAACAGAATGTGAAGACATTGGAGGTTTATGTCATAATTAGCCTGAAGTCGGGACTAAAATTTACTCCAACGAGGGTTTACATTGGATGATGGATTTGATAATAGTTCTTATTCAATTTAGCCTATTATTTGACGCCTTCCAAGTCCCATAAGGGGACGGATCCTATGATGGTAAACTTCATTGTTCCGCTCATTATTGGACTCTGAATTTGTCAAATTTGACTTGGTAAAGCCTGAACTTTAAGCTCCTATGGTTCGCAGTGGGAAACCAAGCTCTTTGCTTAAATATTAATGACTGCTTAACATCTTAAAACAGCAGATGTCTTGCCTGGTATAATAGAAGGTGCAATGTGTAGGAATACTTGCGGAATGGTCAGAGCGGCGCGAGGGACGTAAGGTGGGTATGTGGTCTTTGATGGTACCTAAACAAAATTGTAGTTGGGTTAGTATATTTTATTGTCTGTTAATTTTAAGTTTATTTTAAAATCTCCGAAAAAAAAACTGACTCAAGTTTCCACGAGACAGGCTCGACCTAATGTGGAAGCTACAGGAAACTATCTCTGTAAAACACACTTGTAAAACCAATAATAATATTACCTAAATGTCTGAAAATGTAATTATTTTTGAGTAATAAATTTATTCTTATTAATATTCTTAGTTATAAAGAAATGGCAATCAAATCCAGACGCAGAAGCCAATCACTCACTCACTGTGCCAATCGAAACAATGTTCCGAAGCATGTCGATAATCCCATGGCTGTAATGAGAAAGCAAGTGCAGTTTTTAACCGACACAAGTCAGGCCCTTTTTGCATCTGGAAATATCACCACGCCACTTTTTGCTGGTGAGGTTTAGTCACCATCATCATCATCATCATCAGCCTATTTCAGTCCAAACGTAGGCCTTCCCTACTGTGCGGCATATCACCCTGTCCTCCGCTTTTCACAGAGTAGGTGCAGTAGTGACGTTTAACTTCCGCGATGAGTCCGAAATACCCTGCAGCTTCCCCAGGTGGCAGATAATCCGTGAGGATATTTTGCACCCTAAGAAGGCAATTTGAACCTAAGTCAGAGAGTTACCCAGCAAGTCAGCATATGTGTGTTCCTTACCTTATCATCAGGTATAACTAATAATGGTCCGTGTATAGCGCAGTACTCGAATACAAAGTCTGAGCACTCATCGCAATCTGGTGACAGCAAATTTATTTATTAATATAAATTAAATTAATGATATTTTAATAAATCTCCGAGATCCAGTGGTCTCCAGTGCATCTACTCAACGTCAATTTTTTTTAAGACATCGATTTAATTGTAGTAGAAGTAGTATCTAGCTGGCATGTCTTCATTCTAGCATGAATAGGTCGACACGACCGAGGAATTACCTACTTTTGCGTTTCGTACGGTGAGTGTGGAGCGTCGGAGGCCCAATTCCTCCCTCAATCCCCTTCCTTGTCCTTTTGTACGTCCCCTTCCTTAAGAGGATAGTATCCGCTCCGCGCTCCATACAAACGTAGTTTGGTCTTATCTTGAATATTAACAAATGTAAGTCTTTGGAATTTTGCAGTAACAATCTTATCATTAAAATACGTGTTCCTGTAGTATACAATTTCATTTCAATATACGGTTAAAAAGTTACACGAGCTCAAAGATTGGCAATTTTCTTTGAAAAACTCCTTCGATGCAATTAGTGATATCATGCGCGGCGATGACTACTTACCATCACGTAACTCGCCTTCTCGTTTGCCGAGGTGTCCCATATTTTTGTTATAACTTTTTGTTTTTTGCAAATTGTTCATCGTACAGTCGCCAGCAGGTCAAGGTATACAAAACTGACAAATTTCTCCAAATGATTTTAAACCTTAAGTTGTTGAGCATAAAGTTCAAAATCAACTGAGAAAATTTGACATTTTGTGGTTACTTGATGTGCTGGCCACCGTACATGGCAGTAGACATTTCGAGCATTGCGACATCAACAACAACTTATTCATAATTGAGTACTAAAACTTTTGATAGATGATAGATAGTAACTAAAATAGAGGAGACCGCCAAAATTGAAAATTTTATTTACACTAGAATGAATTTGGCGCCCAAGATAAGATCATCCGCCTTAAAGTCTAAGTTACTTACATATATATTCGTCGAAGCTCGGCTCTTCAGGTTCGAAATAACATACTCTCTCCTTTTGTCGCAAGTTTGGACGACTCATCTGTGATTAAAAAATTATAACCATGATTTTGGGCACGGCAAATAAAACTTCATCTAAGATTTTTTTAAATAAAACTACCTTTGCCACCTCATATAGTTAAGTGGTTTATACATTATTTAATCTAATAACGGTTTACCTTTCGATCTCGCTGTTGTTAAATTTCCTCAGTCCGTTTCAGTTAAACTCTTTAACACCTAAACTTTGAACCTTTGAAAAAAATTTGTTAGAAATTTACCGCCACTTTCAATGTTTTTTTTTAACTTCAATATTGAGACTTTTATCTATACCAATAGACCGATATTGAGATTTCCGTATCGTGTGATAGGTCTTTAATAGTAAAAACCGGTGAAATCAATATCGGTCAATAGTTTTAAACTTATTGTAGTGTAACAACACTAGTTTAAAAATGGCGCTGGATTGTTTTGTTGTATGTTTTTGAAAATAATTTCTTGAAACCTTGCTATTTCTCGTACAATACTGTACGAAAATACTAAGTTCTATTATTCTGAATGATAAATATATAGAATTTAGTAAAAAAAATGTTAGAAAGGTAATCAGCGTAATTGATTTCATATATATTTCAAAGTGAAAGTTTTGTGACAAAAAAATTAAGAAAATTATGATTTATATCATTTATTGATGTTGTGTGAGCCACAGAGTACATTGTGTGAGCAATGGAAATTAAAGAAGAAGATATAGCTTGTAAATTACTGTGCAATGCGTGTCTGTGCGTTGGAAGAAGACTTTATAAAATCGAAGATGAAAAGTCGCTAAAATATTACTTGAACGTAATAAATGAAATCCCTGTAAGTATTCTTCTTAGTAGAAAGTAAACTACCGTTATGGCTACTCTCTGACCAAAAACTCTACACACACAAAAACATCAGGTAATCATTTATTACCTGCACCTCGTGGTTTCACTGGCTGTTTACGATTTTTTTCTTAATGCTCGGCTCCTAATGGTCACAGCGTGATGTTAAATAGCCTAAGTTACTCCTTATATCATCAGCTATCTGCTAGTGAAACTCCCATCAAAATCGGTTCAACTGACTGATTGATTTTTTGATTTTGAAAAGTCTAGTATACATAATAATATACTCAATACTCAATATATTTATTGCACTCCACAATGTTAACAGGTGTTAAACAGTAATTTAGTAGGTATTAATCATGGACCCTGTCGGGCATGGCAATTTAGGAGAGAGGAGGAAGGAAGGCATTCTATTTTTATATTTGTTATGCCTACTACTTTTTTTAGTTTTTTTTATTTATTTATGTTCTTAATTTTTTTTTTATAGTTATTAGTATTTTTTTTTATAGTTATTACATAGTTACATTTCACTTAGAAACATGTTATCTTTAGAGACTTATGTTTGTTGCAGACTAAATATGTCTTTATAAAACATTTACCTTATATAAAACATACATGATTACAGTATTGTTTAATTTATATTAAGTTGACAAACAAATGCTTGTAAATTGACTTACATTTACGTCAATTTACGAGTTGGTAGAACAAATTATAATTTTATTCTTTAATAAACATGAGAAACAACAACAGAATATTAGTAGTAATATTGCTATAATAAGTATGAATCAAGGGTATAACTAAATAAAAGTCATTGCTAGTCGGTATGCGACCGAATTGACGCTGCTGCCCGGCCGAACAGGTATTGGGAGACATGTGTCATCATTCATACTCTAAGAAGTAGTGATGAGGTACACGGTATCGACAATAAGTATCGGCTTGAATTATGTAATCGCGATTTTCCTATACTTGATATTAATGTGTTATAGTGATTTGAATTTTTTTACGTGTAAAATATTTTTGCTAACTTTAGTATGTAATCTTTGATGAGAGGAAAATTTAGTTTATTTTGTAATTTTCTTAAGTTAGTTTTAAAGGTGGTGTTGTGTGAAATTTTGATTGCTTTGTTTTGTACTGTTTGTATTTTTGCATAATTTGTGTCACGTGTACTGCTCCAAACGGCGCAGCGTATGTTATGCAGGGTCTGACAAGTGTAGTATAAATACACAATTTAGTTGCGGGGCTAAGATTACTTTTTCTGTTGAGGATAGGGCTTAATGCGTTCATTGCCTTGATATCCTTTATATGTAGTGCTGCAGTGTTCATGGTCCAATTTATCTTGTCGTCTAAGACGGTTCAAGTGACTGCTATGGAGATAAGCAATCAATTTTACATTCAAAAATTTTTAAAATTTATTTATCATTTTACAAATATTAAACGCAAATACCAAATCATATGAAAATAGCAACTAAAAACCACTGAGGTTTAAACCATGAGTCTGTCTATTAGCTAATCTTAAATCTTAATTATTTTTTATTTCAGCTAATGACAGTATCCTCCCGCAGCTTATCAATATGTTGGGAGTGCAAAGCCTTGCTGGCAAAATCTTTGTTCTTTAGACAACAAGTTCAAGACTCATACAGAATATTACAGACATATACTTTTGAAGTAAGTGCAACTATATTTTTATAGAAAACAAGTGAACAAGACAGATGTTTTTCTGTCAGAACTTCATCTCAGCACCAACTTATTGGGTCTATTTGGGAATCTTAACCGTCTAGGGACCACTTAGGTACACTCGAAAATTTTTATCCACATTGGACAAGCCATTCTAGAGTTTTTGGGAGAGTAATGAATAGCAATTGATGGGGCAAAACTAATAAAGTCCAGGAAACGAGTTCTGTGTTTAAGGGACTGATATTACAGATCTAACTACACCCAGACCGAAAAGAAGTATCTGTGGAATATAAATATTTTGCTTTGGTTGGTATTAAATGCACATCATCATTAACACATTTAATGTCCATACATGGGTCTCCCTTCATAGTAAGAGGGGTTTGGCTATAGTCAACCAAGCTGGCCTACTGCAGGCTAGCTGATTGGACCAGCGACAAACGTAACATAGGTATTGTGTAATAGAGATAATGCCTTTCGAAGACTTGTTAGGCTTCGTAAGGCATAAAAATTAAACATTAAAATTATGTTTTCAGAATCTTCATGAGTGTCTTACATCGGACGTGAGCCGGCCACCACGGTTGAAGGTACACCACACCGATCAGATCAGCATATCACCATCAGATGAGTGCGAAAGCTTTAGCGAAATACCCATAGTGTGTGTGAAGGATGAGATTAAACGAGAATGGAATTGTGATAAAGGTATCACTATATTTTGGGTCTGCCTATTATCATCATCAACCCATTACATTGTCCCACTGCTGGGCATGGGTCTCCTTTCAATATGAGAGGGATGAGGCTATAGTCCGCCACGCTAGCCTACTGCAGTCGTGGAGTTGCAGAAAATAGCCTGCTAATACCATATATTAATTAATTATCACACACTTAAAATGGTGAAAGAAAACACTGTGAGGAAACCTGCATGCCTGGGAGATTTTATTGATGGTGTGTGAAGTCTGCCAACTCGCAGTAGGCTAGCGTGGTGTACTATAGCCTAATCCCTCTCATTCTGAGAGGAGACCCGTGCGACAATATATGGATGACGAATCCGACTGGTAGTTCCAGAGATCAGTGCAATCTCTATTATATTGGTTTCAGATGAAGATACGAATAACTTTGAAGATGACTGTCCACTCTCAGATAGTTCAGAAAACACCAAGCAGTTAGAATCTGAACTGCAAAACATAATAAGCTCTATAAACAGAGATAAGAAGAGAAAGAATGATGGCAAGAGAAAGATCAAGAAAGCCAAGAAGCTTGCCAAGAGTATGAAAGTGGAGAAAAAGGTAATTATACAATAGGGTAGTTGACTAATATTTTTTGATGGTTCTATAAAAAAGTTAAAAATAAAATGGGCTGAACAACAAAAACAAAATTTTAATGGGTTATTATAAACCGTACACCAAAAGCAAATCATCATCAGCCAATTGTATGTCGGTTAGGTTAGGTTAGAACTGACCACACATTGCCAGACACAAATCGTGTTCATGTTTTGTTAGAAAAAAAAACCTTCGCCGTTTTTAATATTTGTAGTCGCCCATAGTCTGTCACCCACTTAATAATATTTATTTTTAATTCGCTCGTTTAAATACGAGCCAATTAAAGTTGGCTGCAAAAATAAACATATAAGGCTATTTATAAGAAGTAGAATTTCTTTGTGGCATCGGTTGCTTGAGCAATTATAATTTTGACTGCCTCATTGGTCCTAAGCGCGACTGCTACGCTAGAGGTTCTGCGTTCGATCCCCAGGTCAAGTAGTGTTATTGGGTTTTTCTATGAAATTCTCAGTAGCAGCTTGGAGTCTGGATTTGTGCCTGGTGAATGGCAATAGTCTCCCCCTCTATTACATGGGACCTTAACATACCGGCGAAGTGTGGGTAACATTAGTACCCTTCTGCCTAGCCCTTGGAGGAATACAGGCGTGGTGGTATGTGTGGAAGTATTTCTCTATTCTTTGCAGTCAAAACCGAGCAAGGATCAAGACCAGAAGATCCTCACAATAGAACTGACTTACGAAGAGATGTTGTTGGAGAGAAAGAGAGAAGCGACAAGAGATGCGTATGTGAAATCTGAATATAAATGTGAGAGCTGCCTCATAGGATTCAACTACAATAAGTCTTATATAGCTCATGTGACGTCTAAACATTCCCCGGTGAGTTAAAGCAAGCTTGACTTTTTTTTATAACACTAGTGGCCAAAAAGCATATGGCCCGCCTGATGTTAAGCGGTTAGTAGTCTATGAACGCTTGCAACACCAGCGGTATCACTCGCGTGTTAAGAACAGGGAGAGGAAAGAGACAAAGAGAAGGAAGGGGACTGGGGGAAGAATTGGGTCCCCGGCGCTCCACACTCGCCGTACGAAACGCAACAGTATGCATACTGCTACTTGACGTCGATATTCTGTCTGTAGACACGACTACCTGTCTGGGAACGGAATAGAATACAATAGGGAATATGCATACATTTTTATTATGTTCCCACTGCTGGGACTAGGCCGATTATGCATTTACACATAATCTACACAATTTTACATAATTTTACATAATTTTGTTGAGGGTAGGTACAGAAATTTATGTAAACGAGTGTACATTGGAAAATTATTATTAACATTTTGTTTTTTCAATTTTACAAAAAACGTATCCATATAATTCTTACAATTCAAAGCGGTGGTAGCCTAATGGCTAGGGCGTCCGACTTGCGATCATGTGGTTGCCGGTTCGAAACTCACCCATTGCACTACCGACGTGAACCCACTCGTAATACAAGCATTTAGCTTAGCACGAAGGGTTAACAAGAATACTAGTAATGTGTGACCCACATTGCTTGTAAGCTTTTTTTTTAAAAAAAAAAACGATTCGAAAAACAATTTACTATTGATTTTGGCGCCCAAGACTGACGCTATAGCCTTATGCAAACAAATTGTAATAGTTTTTTTATGTTTCAGGAACTTGGCGAGTACATCTGTCCTATTTGTGAAACTATAATTTCATCTGTGGAGTCGTTTACAGCTCATTACAAGAGACACATGAGGAGGTATGTCAGTTATCTTCTATAATATAAAAATGAATCGCAAAATGTGTTGGTAAGCGCATAACTCAACAACGCCTGGACCAATTTGGCCAATTCTTTTTTTTAAAGGTTCGTTGAAGTTCAAAGATGGTTTTTACGGCGAGAAAAATACGAATAATTGCCGGAAAAACCCTAAAAGCAGCCCTTCTCTTCTCCCATACAAACCACTCTGTCCCTAGGTGTCAATCATTTGACGTCAATCAAAACAAAACAAAGGCGCGTTAGGATTATCTTTGGTATGCCTTCAAGTTGATTAGAGGTTGAGTAGATCTATTTCTAATGTACGTGTCATCATTACTATCTCGGTGCGTAGCATTTTCTTGGTTGTAATTTTGTTTTAAAGAAATAGGGCAGACAACAAGGTCTGCCGGGACAGCTAGTTACTTCATAATTTTAAGTGTCGTTAGTTTTGTTTTGGGATAAGTAACTCTGCAAACGAGCAGGCGGCCCCCTGACGGTAAGTAGTCAAACCAAAGGAGTTGCAGATGTGTTGCAAAGCCTATTAGGGGCCGTCCATTACCCACGTGATGTTTTTTTTTTTGGAATTTTTTAACCCCCCTTCCCCCTTGCTGATAAATGGTGAGGTTTAAGACTACCCCCCATTTCACGTGAATTTTTATTACCTACAAAAATCTTATTTTTTTTTTTAATTTACGGCGCGTATGCCGAGAAAATAAATACACGCGATATATTACTACACCCCCCCTCCCCCTCGTGATTTATTATGGACCCCTCCCCCCACCCCTCATTTCGAGCCTCACGTGATTAATGGACAGCCCCTTAGGGAAAAGGGAGGGAAAGGAGAAAAGGCGAAGTAAGAGTACTACGGGAGGAATTGGGCCTCCGGCGCTCCACACTCACCGTACGAAACGCAACAGTATGCATACTGGTACTTGACTCGTATTCTGTGGGAGGGTAGTACTTCCCCGGTCGTGACGACACATTCATGCTGGCATGTAGTCATGCCAGCGACGCACTGCTACTTCGAATTCGAAAATCCAGGCTCCGATCAGGACCTCCAGCGTAGCAGTCACGCTTAGGACCACTAGACTAATGAGGCGGTCACTAAGTTTATTATCTAAACTAATATTCATCATCATCAACCCATTACATTGTCCCACTGCTGGGCACGGGTCTCCTCTCAGTAAGGAGGGATTAGGCTATAGTCCGCCACGCTAGCCTACTGCGGGTTGGCAGACTTCACATGCCGTCAAGAAGATCTCTCAGGCATGCAGGTTTCCTCACGATGTTTTCCTTCACCGTTTAACCGTTGCTGTCCCACTGCTGGGCAAAGGCCTCCCCCAATTCCTTCCAGGTAGTCTTTTCTTGCGCCGCCTCGAACCAGCTTTCAATTGGTGAAAGAATTTTTCAAATCGGTCCTGTACTTTCAGCAACAAACAAGCAATCAAATCTTTCATTATAATATTAGTTTGATATTATATTTATTAGGCAGTGATAGCCTAGTGATATGACCATTGGACTGCCAAGTCAAAGGTCTCGAGTTCGAATCCAAGGCACGCACCTCTGACTTTTCGAAGTCATGTGCGTATTAATAATTAATTATCACGCGCTTAAGGAAAAAAAAAATAGAAAACTACATTATTCCTGAGTGACATTGGCTATATAGGGTGGAAGGGACATCGACGCACATCCGCTTACCATGAATTCAGTACATGATTCTGGACCACCTTGCGTAGATATTTTTCGTCGGTTATGTTTTAAAAAATCTGCTGTTCCATACATTTTGATCGTGTAGGTATCCTGTAAATTGACAAGAAACGTATAAAAAGAAAATTGGTAACAGTTAACAACTCGTGTTATTTTGGTTTGTTTGTCAGGTACGAATGCAGTATATGCAAGAAGCGAACCTTGGACATGAAGGTGATGCAGCAACATTACTACTCCACACACGAGATATCGCTCAAGGAATACAAGTGCAATATATGTGGGAAAATATCTAAGTAAGTATATACATCGTTAGTCCACTCGTGACCATGGATGCTGAAGAGGATCCGAAGCGTCGGGAATTTAAAAATATCAATATAACGCGATAAAATTCGTAAAAAGTAGTTTTATTTCAATCGTTTGTTTTTGTTAGACTGACTCATTAGTCTAGTGGTCCTAAGCGCGACTGCTACGCTAGAGGTCCTGGGTTCGATCCCCAGGTCGAGCAAAGTGTTAGGTTTTTCTATGAAATTCTCAGGAGCAGCTCGGAGTCTGGATTTGTGCCCCGTTAATGGCAATAGGCTGGTCCCCTACATGGGACCTAAACATACCGGCGCAATGTGGGTGCTCATTAGTTCACTTCTGCCTAACCCTTCGGGGAATACAGGCGTGATGGTATGTTATGTTCTCTTTTTTTTTCTAAACTTTTTTCATAAACTAACATTGTATAAACAGGTGTAATAATGTGTTTTTTTTTATAGTTCCATAGATACACATCGCTACCACAAGGACACACACAAAGCCAGGGTGCAGTGCCCCGAGTGTGACAAGACATTTAGACACAGAGCGGGACTCATGAACCATAGACTGTGAGTTTTATTTTTATCATCAACGTCAGCCTATATTCGTCCACGAAACCGATCTTCGGCTTTCCTTGTCCCAGATATAGGACAGGGGGGGGGGGGGCTTCAATACCAAAGAAGCTTCAGCTTCTTATTAATGATGAATTAGGCTCAAAAATTACTGGACCGATTTTAAAAATTATTTCACCGTTTGGATTCTAAATTATAACTGATATATAGGCTATTTTAATTGCCAGAAAAAAAATGTCCACCCGTGTGAAGCCGGGACGGGCCGCTAGTATTTAATATCTGGCTTATTGATCTAGTGGTCCTAAGCGCCACTGCTACACTCAGGTTCGAATCCCAGGTCGAGCAGAGTGTTTTTCTATGAAATTCTCAGTAGCAGCTCGGAGTTTGGGTTTGTGTCCGGTTAATGGTAATAGGCTCGCCCCTATTACATGGGACCTAAACGTACCGGCGAACTGTGTGTGTGTGGTCTGCCTAACCCTTCGGGGAAAACAAGCGTGATTGGTATGTATTCGCATCTAAGTGACTTATGTCTTCTATGTAAATAAAATTTCTTCAACCATAATATCTTTGCCTTGAACAATAGAACACTATCATATGCTCATTTTTAGCAGTGAGTGAGTTTAGTGCAGTGATAGCCTAGTGATATGACCATTGGACTGCCAAGTCAAAGGTCTCGAGTTCGAATCCAAGGCACGCATCTCTGACTTTTCGAAGTCATGTGCGTATTAATAATTAATTATCACGCGCTTAAACGGTGAAGGAAAACATCGTGAGGAAACCTGCATGCCTGAGAGATATTCTTGACGGCGTGTGAAGTCTGCCAACCCGCAGTAGGCTAGCGTGGTGGACTATAGCCTAATCCCTCCTTACTGAGAGGAGACCCGTGCCCAGCAGTGGGACAATGTAATGGGTTGATGATGATGATGATATGCTTATTTTTTATTATTTTCTAGCATTACATATTGCGAAATGTTCACAAGGATATGAATTTTCTAATTGATATTTCTTTCACTAGAAATTTTCTTTAAATGGAAAATTCATATCTTTATGAACACTATAATATGTTTAACACAGGTCCGTTCACGAGTACCACAACGCGTTTCCTTGTACTGTGTGTGATAAAGTGTTCCGGTGGAAAACCAGTCTCAAACGACATCTGGAGAAACACGAAGTTAAGGTAATATTATGTGATAGTTTCTATATTTTATTTGTTTAAACTTCCTCCAACATTCTGTACAGACTACAGATCAACCCATACAATTCCAGTTTAAGCTGATCTCGCATTTATTTATTAATTCTTTATGCACCGTTGGTACAAAGGCGGTCTTTATTTATTTATTTATTGTGGACCTTCAACACAGGATACACACAATACAGGACATAATTAGGTACATGAATAGATTTTGTTTTTATAACAGGTGTGTTCCTCCATTAAACAAGGCCACAGCATGCACTTACAGTCTAGGCGAACAAAGGAAATTGAATAAAATACTTTAAAAAATAATAATATTAAATTGTGATATGACCCAAAAATTTAAATTTAAAATTAAGAATTGTAGCGACATCTAGCGCGCTACATGGAACTACGTCGTTCAAATCCTGAATCGCGCAAGTGGAGTTTACCGCGCGACTCGCATATATACAACCGCCTGACATCAACCGTCGGGCCGTAGCCCGCCAGGCAAAAACACCTGCCTGGTTGGAGGATCCTCCCTTTGGTTAGAGGGGCAATACTATCTCGCCTCACTACAGAATTAAATAACAAAATAAACAATTAATGATAAAATTAACAATTAATGGTAAAAAAAGTAATCAATGCTTGGAGAATACATTTATATGGAGAGTATGGTTTTAACTCCTTCTTATATTTTAAAAGAGGGTAAGCTATGCCCAAACCACAGCGCTCAGATAGGTCATTAAAATCTAGTCTTAATGCCATTAGGGATTTTCTGCCAGACAACCTTAGGGTGATGCAGAGATAAATACTGCAGTAGGGCAATCGTAAAGCAAAAAGAAATTAATTGATTCAAAACTAAATAATTATATGATATAATAAATATATCTACATACAATACATAAAATTATAAAATGTATAACTTATAAATATATATATATATAAATATAAAATATGCGGATGGAATTCACGATATTTTCGCAGCTTATGTTTAAAAGACAGACGAGTGTTTGCCATCCTGATTTCAGATGGGAGAACATTCCATAATAAAATAAAAGGAAAAACAATTCACAAATTACGATTACTTACAAAACTCGCGGTGACTTAGCGGTCATAGCGATTGGTGTACCTAACCAGACGACGCAGGTTCCAATCCTGTTCTCAGTTCTCTGTATTTTCCTTCACTAAGGCTCTAGACAGACGGACTGCATTTCAACTGCATCCGAACAGCAGTTTGCAGTTGCATTGCAGTTGAAATGCAGTACGTCTGTCTAGAGCCTAAAATAACTTTATAAAAAATCTGTTGTTGTCAGGGTAAGTCATCAACAGCCGCGGCATATTGTTCTATGTGCGACGTCTCGTTCTCTTCAATATGCTCATATCAGCGACATATGAAGAACAGCCTCAAACATGTCACGCAAGATCAGCTCAAGTGAGTATTTATTGTTAGAAATTATGGCAGGGCGTGGTTTTAAAAAAAGATTCAATATGGCCCCAAGCCAAAGTAACAATTTACACAGTCAGAATTACATCGGAATTAATGATCGGACAGGGATTCGACATCATCATCACAATTACTAACAGACAACACACGTCCGTCGCCTCCGAGCTCTCGAGCAAAAGTGAGCGAGTTGACACGTCAACTTGACGTATCGACTCGCCTTTTATACAAAACCACACCTAACCTTAACCAAAACCTATCTTACACTAGGAATAGACGGGTATTCCTAAAAACTTCATCAATATCCTAATAATATTTATTTATTCATAGGAAAACAAACAGCATTTATAATAACATTTAAACAAGTTACATCAATGTGACACAAAAAGCCAATATTTTTTTTACTATTGTGTAAACATGGAGTGAACATTTTAATGTAGAAACAAAGGAGAAAAAATTACTATTTCTAAAAAATTCTAGACTTAAAAAAAATACTATTTAAAAACAAAATATACTACTGGAGGGGTGAAGCAGTGACTGTATGTATATGACCACTATCAGTCATTGTGTAGCTCAACCATTATTTAGGGAGCTCAACGACCCCAACGACGATACTAGATCCGACATTTGACACGGCTCACATCAAGCTATCATCATCATCATCATCATCAGCCCATACTCGTCCACTGCTGGACGTAGGCCTCTCCTAGTGAACGCCACAGAGCCCGATCTTCGGCTTTCCTCATCCAGTCACTGCCAGCTGCCTTCCGCAAGTCGTCACTCCACCTGGCCGGCGGGCGCCCTACACTACGTTTGCCTAGACATGGTCTCCACTCGAGAACTCGCTTGCTCCAGCGTTTATCAGTTCTCCGACAGATGTGACCGGCCCATTGCCACTTCAGCTTGATAATCCTTTGAGCTATGTCGGTAACTTTAGTTCTCTGACGGATAACTTCATTGCGGATTTTATCCCTCAGAGAGACTCCGCAAGTCGTGTCTACACGTTTATTCTGTTATTTTAGTATTTGTTGTTATAGCGGCAACATAAATACATCATCTGTAAAAATTTCAACTGTTTAACTATCACGGTTCATGAGATACAGCCTGGTGACAGACGGACAGACATACAGTGGAGTCTTAGTATTAGGGTCACGTTTTTACCCTTTTACCCAAAGGGTAAAATCGTGACCCTAATACTAAACGGAACGGAACCCTAAAAATTACAAATATATTAAAACCCTACGATTTAATGTAATCTAATTTATGAACGCTTAATATGCGTTTTGTTTTATGATTCTTCATTACTTAACAATATTTATATATTTGTAGGTTCATATGCGATCATTGTAAGAAGCGCTTTGCCGACAAGACAAAGTTACGCGACCACATAGAAGAAAAACATCTTCACAAGACGTACCAATGTCACATTTGTCTTAAGGTAATTTTATTTTTAAAGCTTTCTATCAATGTGGGACTCACATTACTAGTATTCTTGTTACCCCCTCCTGCTAAGATAATGCTTGTGTTACGAGTGGGTTCACGTCGGTAGTGCAACGGTTGGGTTTCGAACCGGCAACCACATGATCACAAGTCCGACGCCCTAGCCATTAGGCTTAAGTCGCTTGAAATTGTTAGCGTTATTCAATTTACTCTAAGTATCTTAGTGAGAAATAATTTTACACATATTACGTAAAATAATAATTAATTAACATTTAGTCGCAACCTTTATTTTAACGCCGAACGATGTTGCCCTACCTTTTTAACCCCCGAAACAAAAACGACGGTGTGTGTGTGTGGTGTCTGTGAGCGTGTGTGTCTGTCTGTGTGTCTGTGCGCGCGCGCGTGTGTGTGTGTCATAAGTGTGCGTGTGTGTTTGTGTGAGTGTCTGTACGCGCGCGCGTGTGTGTGTGTGCGTGTGTGTTTGTGTGTGGGTCTGTGCGCCGCGCGTGTGTGTGTGTGTGTGTCTGTGTGTGGCATCGTAGCTGCCGACCGGATGAACCGATTTTGATATTTTTTTTTGTTGGAAAGGCGAATTATTTACTAGTTATTTTTTGATCATTATTGCTTCCTCTGAAAGATATAAATATAGTATTCGTTAACCATTGTTGTAGCCATCTAAAAACCGTGTGGGCCTCGATCAACACATTCGGAACGTGCACAAAGGCCGCCCCAACAACAAGATGTGCCACCATTGTGGAAAAGGCTTTCCAGTAAGTATTACTCTGTCACTATTTTAATCTATACTTTATATTATAAAGCTGAAGAGTTTGTTTGTTTGCTTGAACGCGCTAATCTCAGGAACTACGGGTCCGATTTGAAAAATTCTTTCAGTGTTATATAGCCAATCTATCGAGGAAGGCAATAGGCTTTATATCATCACGCTAAGACCAACAGGAGCGGAGTATAAATGACATATGTTGCAAATACGGGAAAATTTAAATGCAGAAAAGCCGAGAATCCACGCGGGCAAAGCCGCGGGCGGGAAGCTAGTAAATTATGAAAAGATTAAAATAAAACTTACAAGCAATGTGGGTCGCACATTGCTAATGATCTTGTTAACCCCTCGTGCTAAGCTAAATGCTTGTGTTACGAGTGGGTTCACGTCGGTAGTGCAAATGGGTGGGGTTCGAACCGGCAACCACATGATCGCAAGTCCGACGCTCTAGCCATTAGGCTTCCGCCGCTTCAAATTATAGAACATAAGCTTTTATAGTCCGCCATATTGGATTTAGAATGACGTCACTTAACTTAAAAATACATTGTCATCCGAACTAAATGTGTATGCAAAATTTCAGCTCAATCGATTGAGGATAACTGCTTTAAAATTTAGTTGCAGGATTTGACCCGAACAAACATACATACATACATTGCAAGTTAAATAAAAGTTTGTAAAACAGATGAACACGACGCTGTCTTAATAGGCTCGTTGACTTATTTTTTTTTTAAACTGCCTCATTTGTTAGAAACCAGTATGCCTCATTTGTGTTGTGATCCTAAGCGCGACTGCTACACCAGAGGCCCTGGGTTCGATTCCCAGGTCGAGCAGTGTTATTGCGTTTTTCTATGAAATTCTCTGTAGCAGCTCGGAGTCTGGATTTGTGCCCGGTGAATGGCAATAGGCTCGCCCTCTATTACATGGGACCTAAACATACCGGCGAAGCGTGGTTGGTTTAACATTAGTACACCTCTGCCTAACCCTTCGGGGAATACAGGCGTGATGGTATGTTATGAATTAAACAACTATGAACGGATTGATCCTGTATACATATATTGTATTTTTTTGGAATAGAAGTATTGATTCCTGCGGTCTTGCGGTCTCAATCAATTATTAATACGCACATGACTTCGAAAGGTCGAGGTTTGGCCTTGGATTCGACCTCGAGACCTTTGACTTGGCAGTCCAATGGTCGTATCACTAGGCTATCACTGCACTTTGAAAATGTAGGTTATACAAAGATATGAATTTTCTAATTAAAGAAAAATTCGATCTCAGGCAGGGTTTGAACCTGCGTCTCTCTGGTTAAGTACACCAGAGGCTTTACCAACTAAGCTACCGAGACCACTGCCTGTGATGTCGAATTTCTCTTCCACATTTTACGTCTGTAGGCGACGTCAGTGAATTTTCTTTAATTAGAAAATTCATATCTTTAGGAACATTTCGCATTATTTAATGCTAAAATACAATAAAAAATAAGCAACATAGGTGATGTTGAAACATTTACAGACGAAGGTTCAGCTAGAGTCCCACATTCGAACCCACACTGGTGAGCGGCCGTTTATCTGCGAGTACTGTCCTACCACATTCTCGCAACAGTCCAACTTATATAAACACAACAGACAGGTAAATAATCTTATATCTAAACTAATACATATTATAAAGTACCATTTTAATTTGTCAATGGGCCCGCATTTTGGATGTTTGATTTTATTGAACTCACATTTATTAATCGCATATATTTAACTCATATTTCCAGGCAGTTTACGTCGTAAATTGAACTGCCCTGCAAATTATTATCGTATTATGAACACAATTTCCAGCCAGTCAGTTGTCACGTGATGAACTAAGAAAATTCGTAATCGAAATTGCGCTAGTTGTTATCCCGTTCGGAGATTCCCCGCATGCGGTATAACGTCTGAGTTAACGACCAGTGAAAATGAGCCTTAAAGAGGAAAGATTCTATTGTTTGTTTGTTTGCATTGAATAGGCTCTGAAAGTACTGGGCCGATTAGATTTTTCATTTTTTATGGGATAACTCGGCAAACGAGCAGGCGAGCAACCTGATGGTAAGTAGTAATCGCCGCCAATGGACATCTGCGAAACCAAAGGAGTTGCAGATGCGTTGCCGAGCCTATTTAGGGAAAGGGAGGGAGGAGAAAAGGAGAAGGAAGGGGATTGGGGGAGGAATTGGGCCTATTCCTGAGTGATAGAGGCTATATATTATCCCGTAAAATGACAAGAAACGTTTTGTCCACGCGGGCAAAGCCGCGAGCGTAAAACTAGTTCTATTATAAAATAATCTAATAATAAAAAAGAGGTTAAGCCTAATCTATTGGATTCACTAAAATGATCATATGATCTATACTCGAAGGGTTTATTAATAGCCACTGAAGACAGTGGCGGATTTAAATATTTGCCGGCAGCAGGGTATTAACATTTTACCACAATTGATTGTGAACTAAGGGATCGATGTGCCAGTACCTAGATTATTTATACAACCCAACGATTTAGTTGCACACAGTAGCACAAAAAATACTATTTGGGTATAATATTTCTGAGCCAATAAAATTAATAATATCTATATAATTTTTGACAGTTTTGAGTATTTCACATGACATGTCTTGCTGATCTGGTATCGTCGTGCGACGGATCGTTGAGCTCCCTAAAAAATGGTTGAGCTACACGAGGACTGATGTATACGTACCGTCAGTTAGGACAGGTCAACTCAAAACTGTTTGGCTCTTTCTTCAAAAGGCCTGTTCAGATTTTGCCCTACATTGGCATTGCCCTACTCGCATATCTATGATATAACTATTGTCTGGACTTTAAAAGAGACCATGATTCTCTGAGTTTGTTTCGACATTTCTTCTCGAAATGTCGGCGCCATCTATTTTAAAAATATATATTAAAAAATCGACTTGTAAAAGTGTCTTTAAAAGATCTATTTACAGAAATAAATATCATTTATAGTTAGTTACAAAATAAACAATATAAAATGAAAAAAAAAGGTAAAACTTTTGGCCTTATTGCCCCTTTGCCGCCTTTAAAGAGGGGGCAAATCAGCAGCCCTAGGCTCCAGCATACCCAGCATATCCACCTCCTGGCTCCATCATCAGATCAGCTCTAAGATTATAACATAGTTCTATTTCGTTCCGACTTTTATGTAGGTTAAAAATTGCGTGTAAATGAAAATGACGTTCAAAAAAGTTCAAACCTAGTAGTCTATCTTGAATAAATCATTTTGATTTTGAGTTTTGACACTACTCTTCGGTGCGGGGCAAAATGCTGCCCAAATCTTACAATAAACTAATAATACATACATACATACATATTGTCACGCCTGTCTCCCATGGCAGAGACTATAGATTTCCACTTGCTACTATCCTGGCACACTACTTTCGCTTCATCTACATTCATTAATCTCTTCATGCATGACCGACGGTTTAGGGTGCTCGGAACCTGGCATTTTTAAGAACATCCGCAATTTGGTTGCGGTACGTTCGCCGAGGTTCCCCTTCCAACTCGTCCATCCATACTCACCATATATACTTGTTTCGTCAATCTCCGTTCATCCATTCTCTCTACATGACCAAACCATCTTAACATACCTTTCTCAATCCTTGTTACTACATTTTCTTTCACTCCACAACGCTCCCTTATCACACTGTTTCTCACTCTATCTTTTAGCGTCACACCACACATACTTCTCAAAGCTGTCATCTCTACAGCAAACTAATAATGGTATGTGTTATGTTGTGTATTTTAAATTCCTTATCATACTTTTATGAATAATTTTATTCTTTGCAGGTACATCTCAATATAAAATCGAAACGCTACCCTATGTGCAAGAGAAAAGATGAGAAACCTGCAGAAGTTCCCATGTTAGACCACACTGAAGCTATAGACCCATATAGACATATGACCATGTTACATTTTAATACCGAGAAAGGATTTGTCATGTAACTGTTCAACATTATTTTTAGTATATGCGAAACCAGAATATAGTTTGTTTAGAATAAGTAACTGAATTCCAATAATTTTTATAGCATGTTATCTTTTTTTCCATAAAATTTTAAGTACCTATGCCAAGAACCTATCCAAAAATCCTTCTCTGACAGTTTTGAGTATTTCACATGACCTACACAAATGTCCTGCTGATCTGGTATCGTTGTGCGACGGGTCGTTGAGCTCCCTATAAAATGGTTGAGCTACACGATGACTGATGTATGCGTGCCGTCAGTTAGGACAGGTCAACTCAAAGCTGCTATGGCTCTTTCTTCAAAAGGCCTGTTCAGATTTTGCCCTACATTGTTAAACTCGCATATCTAACAACAACTATTGTCTGGACTTTAAAAGAGACCATGATTCTCTGAGTTTGTTTCGACGTTTCTTCTCAGAGGTCGTCAGATAGGAAACGTCGGCGCCATCTAGTTAAAATAAAATGTAAAAATCGACTTGTAAAAGTGTCCTGAAAAGATCTATTTACAGAAATAAATATCATTTCATTTCATTTCAAAATTATACGCGCATAAAACAGGTCACTGCCGGTCATAGTGGCACTAGGCGGGGGCGCACAGCAGGGCGGGGGGTAAAACAACCCCTTCAGTCGCCCCAAATCGATGCTACAGATTGATGCGACAGACAACCAGATGACATAACAAGGTTATAACTTTCACATTTTTCAAGATACAGTTTTGAAATTTTGTACATAGATTCTTTACCTAAAAATACTAGACACGTGTTCCGTGTTTCGCCAATACTAAAATTTACCTTGTAGATCGGTTGTGCAAATCAAATGTTTCAATAAGACCGTTACAGCTACAGCCGTCTGAAGTTAGCCGTTTTCTGCGCCCGCGCAGGTACAGTCGCGTACTCAAGTGCTAGCGTTCGGAAACGTATTTAAATAATTTCGAAAATAATTAGCGAATATGGTTTTTCTATTAAAAAAAATCTGTTTTCCATTTGAATCCTAGTTCTTTTATTAAAGACATGAGGCTTGTGATCTTGGCCTATAAACAATTAATGTCAGAGCAGAGCGTAGTCGGTAGAGTTGTCTGTGATTTGTTAATGCGTTTCTATGACGCCTTTATCACAATCATTTATCCCTACAATTGGCTTCGACTCTGATAGCTTTTTGCCAGAAGTACGAAAAACAAATAATGGCAGTCTTTTCAGGTTCATTAATAATTTTGCTCACAATCCAACGTTGAAGTTCCAGTAGCCCCAGCAAATCTCCGTTGTACGCACGGCTACACATCAAGCTATACAAAACCAGTATTGGCTGGCCTTGAAGTGTACGAAAGACCTTTACAATGGGAGGTCAGTCTAAACTGGTTTTGTATAGCTTGATGTGTAGCACTCGTATTCGCGTCTTCGACTTATCCTCCTGCATAAACTTTGACATTGTAAATATTTTTCTTCCCGGACCGCGTAAAACAGTGTTGCGTTTAGACATTCTTCGACGGCAAAAAACAAGAAAAAATATTACTAAACTAACTTTTAAAAATTTAACAACAACGCATAACACTGTTGGCACAGACTGTAGAAGCGAGATGGAATGATGCATGAAACCCTTAGGATAGACTGAGACAGCGACGTGGCGCAGACCCCGCCCCCCGCGCATGCGCGGTACTGATTTGGTCGTAAAATTTACTACTGCGCAGCTTCATGTAAGCAACTTCAGACGCGCTTACTTATTTCGAACAAACTTTATACAAGAATGGTTGATGTAAACATTTTTTCCAGCCCATTTGGTTGCCATGGAAACGTTATAACCCCGCGTTGCCACTGATAAGAAAACATGTTGCAAACATCTATCTAATTCTCAAAGAGTGAGTGGGATAGGTAGCTGTTTGAAACATGTTTTTTCGTCAGTTGAAACGCGGGGTTCAGCAATTTTTTTGAACTAGAGACTTAATGAGATTAAAAATTATATTTAGAATAAGTTTATTTATATAATGCATTAAAGTGTGGATGAAATGACTGCACCCCTCAATAGATAAGTGTATGTGTGTATTACAATTACTTTTTATATTGTGCAATAAAATAAACAAAATAATATTGGTTTTCATTTTTAAAACAAAATTTGGCAAGGCTAAACTTACTAGTAACGTGGGTCGCACATTACTAGTATTCATGACAACCCCTCGTACTAATTAAATGCTTGTATGACGAGTGGGTTCAACTGGGTTCACGTCGATAGTGCAATGGGTGGGTTTCGAACCGACAACCACATGATCGTAAGTCCGACGCCTTAGTCATTAGGCTACCGCCGCTTCAAGATTGCATCCTGATTTAGGACATTAGGTATGGGCTACCTGATTATCCGCCTAGCCTTTTCCAATTGTATTACGGTCGACTTCTAGTGTAACTGGATGCGGCTCAATATACCTAAGTATTTTACTATGCAATCCAAATAAGAATAGGAATGTCAATAACCTCTATCTGTCAGATGTCACTTGAAAAGTATGGTTTGCAAAAAACTTATTTGCATATCAATAATAATAGTCTTACATCAAATTTAAATAAAAAGGTTAAATTAGAAGTAAATTGTCTCGATATTTAATTAGTTAAAGTCATAATTCGGTTTCTTAAACCATATCAAAACTTTTTTTATTTTCATTTTTGGCTTTTTTTCACTCAACCTTTGCAAATAAATTTTATTTAAAAAATAACTTGTTTTGCCTACCCTACCTAACTTGTTAGAATTGACAGCTTTGACGTCACAATATGGCGCAAAGTCAATACACGAAGCGACTGCCATCAGACCTCCGCAACCCAATTTCTGGGCAACACCGATATTCGAAGGATGGACTGGTTGTCAGGCTTTTTGGTCTTCTGGGGCCGTATCACCACGTATTAATGCCATCATTTTTAGGTTGTGAGAGAGGGATGCCGCTCTACAGGTTAAATAGTGGCGTCCGTCTTTCACAACGTAAAAATGATGGCATTAACCTTTTGAACGCCAGAGTATAAACGTATCGCCGTACCCCTGACGCCAGGCCACTTTTTCTGTCAAATTACACAAGGTAGTGAAAACACACTAAAGTAATGATTAAATTGTTTATTTCATAATATGGTGCGACGTATATTTTGTCATATATTTGTGACGTTGGCGTTTAGGGTAAGGTTTCGTTTGTCACATATATGTGACAATGGCGTTCAAAAGGTTAATACGTGGTAATACGGCCCCGGACTACCACTAACGATTGTCATATGTGTTCGTAAGAAAACCGGGACTGACAACTTCACGTGCTCTCCGAGGCACGGCCCCTCCGTGCCTCGTCTTGCTGTTTAAGAACGGTCAACCAAACCACAGATTGACAGGCCCAATTTCTCCCTCAGTCCCCTTCCTTCTCCTTTTCTCCTTCCCCTCCCTTTTCCTTAAACAGGCTCGGCAACGCATCAGCAACTCCTTTGGTTTTGCAGATGTCCATGGGCGGCGATGACTACTTACCATCAGGTAGCTCGCCTGCTCGTTTGCCGAGTTATATCCACTATAAAAAAATATATTGTCTGCGGTCCGCAAAGCGAACTTTCTCACATTTAATTCTATTATATTTTAATAATATAAAATTTAAAAAGCCCCTCGACAGTTGCATTATATGTATGTCGACCGATTTTCATCACATATAGCTAAGAACACTCCCGAATTCACCTTTCAAACAAAATAAAAATCGGTTCATCTGTTCGGGAGCTACGATGCCGATGCCAGACAGAGTTAAAAACAAAATTTAAATTTTCTGTGCCCAACAATTGTTCTTATTATGTACCATCTAAAATTACATTGTGAAATCCGAATAAATGATATGAAGATGAACCTTGCAGATTTGTTGATCATATAACCAAGTCCCGTACATTATGGGCTACCCTGATGCCACAAAGAAGTTAGTAAGTAGTAATAATTATTCCTTTTAGGCGAAATCGGTCTGACAGACTTTAATAAATTATTGTACCCCAAAAATAAAACTCAGTTACATAGTCATGGTTTTTTAAAAGACTCTACAATCAATTCTACATTATCGACAATAATTTCATTGGTGGGAACACTCTTCTTTTTCTTGTCATCATCGTTCAATTTAACGCCGGTTATTTTCAAATGGTTCCCGATATTTTTCTTCAGTTCATTGAACGAATCGTCGCTTAAGGTTTCATTTGAATTTGAATCAACATTAGCTTCGTTAGCGACGACTAACTCGAGGACCGGCGGGTCTTTTCTTTTCTCAACTATAGGATTATTCTTCCCTTGCATTTTGAACTTGAATTTTTTATTTGCAGTTAAATATTCTGATAAACTGTTTATGTCCCTCATCAGATCATCTTTTGTAGTATCGTTTAGGCGTTTGTATTTATCCAATATGACAACTTTTAAAAATTCCTTCACAACTTTAGATATGTCCATTCGATTTTCTAAGTATCTGTTCAATTTACGAAATAGTTTGTGCATTTTCTTAACGTCATCGTCGTCGTAATAACCGTTCATTTTTGTGGCGAATGACGCCAGTAGTGAGTGGTCCACATCCATCATTCTTCTAACTTTTTCTTTCAACATCATAGCGTCGGTTTTCGCCCAATGTTTAACGGAATGTTGCACATACGCTTTGAAACGTTTGTTCGGTATTATATTGTCGAAAGACGACTTGCTCTTGTTTGCAATATTTTTGACCTCCAAATGTAACACTTCAACTACATTCTGTATCTTAGGTTCTGTGAAATTCATTATACTTTGACCAACAGATTTCATAAAATCCAGAATTGAGAATTTCCTCTCCGGTTGTGTTCTGAACTGTCGCGTTTCTGTCGTCGTCGCTTGCGGCGCTTGTGGTGCTAAAATCTGGTACAGTTTATCCAAAAATACTTTGATGTTCTTTATGAATGAAATATTGTCGTTTATGTCCTTTGGTTCGAAGAGAAATGACGTCTCTAAAGCCACATTTACGCTTCTCGGTGGAGGGTCAATGGATCCAGCTATAACTGTAACAAATACATAAATGGTGATCTATTTTAAATTGTGTTTGTATGTTGTTCGCAGCACGAATGGGCCGGCTTAACCGGGGAAGTACCACAATCTCGCAGAATACCGACGTCTGAGTAGTAGCGTTTCGCTACTGCGCTTCGTTCGGTGAGCGAGAGGGCCGGAGGCGTAATCCTCTCTCAGTCCCCTTCCTTCTCCTTTTCTCCTTCCCCTCCCTTGTCCTTAATTAAGTAGGCTCGGAAACGCATCTGCAACTCCTTTGGTTTTTCATATGTCCATAGGCGGCGATGACTACTTACGATCAGGTCGCTCGCCAGCTCGTTTGCCGAAGTTGCGCGAACCCGCCAGGAGACATAAGTAAGGCATCTGAAGAGTCTTAGTTATCACTGCCATCGGTCGGGTCAAATCTAAGACTAACCCGGAATGGCTCGAGAGCAGTGTTCCAACTTAAGAGCGTCGTCTTAAGTCTACTTCGGCGACGTAATAACCCAACTGTACCCGCCCTAACACCGCTGGATAATGACGTTCGCTTTCGCTAAGTTACGCTAGCTTCGGTAACTTGGAGGAGAGAAGTCACCTCTTCCCTTTTCCCCCGTTTATCATACCGTAAGGGTTTATTGGTGAACCCTAGCGTCGGATTGGCGTTGGCAGCGGAGCCCTAGATTGTGCAGTCCTCCACGGGCCTGGCTTGTAGGGCTTACCTCTAGTTAGGGGGTGGGGTACAGGCCCCCCCAAAACTAGTGCCTTTTGGGGCTTTCCTTTTACGTTCCTCTTGACGTCTTAACTCCTCTAAAAATATGGTGACGGTATCCTGAACAGATTCGCTTACGTATTAAAGAAGAGAGTCACAAAAAGAGATACTTTACCAATAACTATAGACGAAATCAATATTATACTTCTCATATTTTCACGAAAAATGCCATTCATTTTTACACTTTTTTTGTTTCATTTCATTATATTCGTATAGGCGAATATTTTCAATAAAAAGTACAATAATTTATGGCCTATATTTTTATCGCATTTTTATTAGATTCAACATTTCATAGAAATTAGTTTTTATCGGTTTATCGTAACACAAGCTGTAAGCATATCATTTTGTAATTTTGAGGTTTTTTTCTGAAAACAGCCTAGCTCAAAATTAGCGCTCTGAAATTTCCACAGTTTCGGGATTATTTCGGCGGTAGCCTAATGGCTAGGGCATCGGACTTGCGATCATGTAGTTGCCGGTTCGAAACCCACCCATTGCACTACTGATGTGAAACCACTCGTAATACAAGCATTTAGCTTAGTACGAGGGGTTAACAAGAATACTAGTAATGTGTGACCCACATTGCTAGTAAGCTTTTTTTTTTAAAGAAAAAAAAATATTGCCAACTTACAAATGGGGTGCTTACTAGAACTCTTTAAATCCGTAAACGGGGAGACGAGCTATCTGATAGTAAGTATTGCCGCCCAGTCAATAAGACTAGTTAGCTTTTTTTTAGAAAGAAAAAAAATTGCCCTTTTTTTAATATGAGTCGCACATTACTGTTGTGGTAGGGCCACGCTGTTCGCAGTATGAATGGGCCGGCTTGACCGGGGAAGTACCTCACTCTCGCAGAAGACCGACGTCCGAGTAGTAGCGTTTCGTTACTGCGCTTCGTTCGGTGAGCGAGAGGGCCGGAGGCCCAATTCCTCCCCCAATCCCCTTTCTTCTCCTTTTCTCCTTCCCCTCCCTTTCCCTAAATAGGCTCGGCAACGCATCTGCAATTCCTTTGGTTTTGCAGATGTCCATGGGCGGCGATGACTACTTACCATCAGGTAGCGCGCCTGCTCGTTTGCCGAGTTATCCCATAAAAAAAAAATTACTAGTGTTCTTGTTACCCGTCGTACTAAGCTAAATGCTTGTATTACGAGTGGGTTCACGTCGGTAGTGGAATGGGTAGGTTTCGAAGCGGCAACCAAATGATCGCAAGTCCGACGCCCTAGCTATTATTGTCTTAATCTCTTTGTTTTAATACCTCTTACTTACCGCTGTCGAGACTGCCTCATTAGTCTAGTGGTCCTAAGCGCGACTGCTACGCTAGACGTCCTGGGTTCGATCCCCAGGTCGAGCAAAGTGTTATTGGGTTTTTCTATGAAATTCCCAGTAGCAGCTCGGAGTCTCGATTTGTGCCCGGTTAGTGGCAATAGGCTCGCCCCCGTGTAATAACATGGGACCTAAACATACCGGCGAAATGTGGGTGTACATTCGTATACCTCTGCCTAACCCTTAGGGGAATAAAGGCGTGATGGTATGATGGTATGTACTTACCACTGAAACCCACTTGTCTTCATGTATCTGGAATTCTGTATATGAATATTATACTTACGTTTCTGTCAGACTAATTTTCATATTAATACTTAGCTTCTTACTAACCTTTACCAAATGCGTCTAATTAAGGATTTAACTATACAGGGACCCTCTCAAATACACACAAAAAAAAAGAACATTGGAAATATTAAAATTGGTCCAGCCGTTTAGAAGGTATTCAGTGAAATACATACATACTCGATACAGAACAGATACATGAAAGGAAGATAATCTTTTACAAGCATTTATGAAACGTAATTTAGAATTGAATATTAAATAAAACAAATATATTTTAGAACACATTTTTAATTCACATGATCATTTGTATCAAAATATCACTTCATTATACAATGGTCAATTCACGCTATTTACACTTAAACATTATTTTGTAGGTATTATAAAATGCGACTTTTACATAATTTAATTAATTTCGATATAAGTATAAATTATTTACAGTCAGAATATCAATACCTTATTTGATTGTATGTCACTAATATTATAAACAAAGTCCCCCGGCGCGTTTGTCTATCTGTTCGCGATAAACTCAAAAACTACTGAACAGATTTTCATGCGGTTTTCACCAATAAACAAAATGATTCATGAGGAAGGGTTCAGTGTATAATTTGTTACAGTTTTGTGTAAATATGTTGAAATATAACGATAATACCCCGGCGAAGCCGGAGCGAGTAGCTAGTATTTTTTTATTCTAATTAATCATATAAGTTCTAAATATCTTAATTCCAATACAATATTGCAAATTGATTAATTTGCAATTGCAACTTTAAATTATTAATAATATTTGTATACATATAGATCATAACTTATCAGTTAACAAAACTCTAAATATAAATTTAACAAAAAGAAATATATTCGATTCCCAGGCCGAACTGTTTCATTGTTTTTTTTTAATAAAACTCAGGACTTAGCTTTTGCATGATAGTTGCCTTGAACAAAAAAGTTGTAAAAAAATGTATAGAAAAAAAATCATTTAAAATATAATTAATAATATTTAACAAAAAAAAAATATTATTCTGTAAAATGATTTCTTTATGGAATTAGTAATAATACATATTCAGCTACAAATATGCGCTCATTATTCTAGTAGTCTTTAGTCCTAATACCTAATTTAAACACTTTTAATTGCCTAGTTTTTATAATTTTCTGAATATAATTATATTACCTTTTTTCAGCTTAGTTATTTCGAACAAACTGTACAATGTTTGCCGAATTCACGTCTCACAAGTCGACAACTTCATGTTATATGAGATTGTTATTATTATTATTTAAATGGTTTGTTTTCATCTATCAGTCTTGTTGACGTTTGGGTGTAATTTCTTGTTGTGTCTGGACAAACAGGACAGCCAGCTGAACCTGGCCCCGCAAGTGACACATTTGTAGGCGGACCGACCGCTGTGCAACGCCAGCATATGACAGCGGAGCTTAGCTTGATTCTACAAAAGAAAATCATCATTATAAACCCATACTGCCTCATTAGTCTATTGGCACTAAGCGCGGCTACTACGCTTCTTAAATGAAATGATATTTATTTCTGTAAATAGATCTTTTAAAAACACTTTTACAAGTCGTTTTTTTTTAAACTAGGTGACGCCGACGACAGAAGAAATGTCGAAACAAACTCAGAGAATCATGGTCTCTTTTAAAGTCCAGACAATAGTTATATAATTAGATGTGCTAGTTTAACAATGTAGGGCAAAATCTGGACAGGCCTTTTGAATGCCTGATTTTAATTATTTTGAAGGCCATGGCAGCTTTGAGTTGACCTGTCCTAACTGACGGCACGCATACATCAGTCATCGTGTAGGTCAACCATTTTATAGGGAGCTCAACGACCCGCCGCACAACGATACCAGATCAGCAAGACATTTGTGTAGGTCATGTGAAATACAAGAAACTGTCAGAGAAGTTTATTATATAAAATCTGATATGAGTATAGGTCCTGGGTTCGATCCACAGGTCAAGCAGTGTTATTGGGTATTTCTATTAAATTCTCAGTAGCAGCTCGGAATCTGGATTTGTGCCCGGTTAATGACAATAGCCTCGCCCCTCGGACCTAACATACCGGCGAAGTGTGGGTGTACATAGTATACCTCTGCCTTACCCTTCGGGGAATTCAGGCGTGATAGTATGTATAAACCCAATTTATAATAAAATAAATTTAAAAAGTCAAATAGAAAACGTAATAAAATTCGACAATCAACGAATTGACAACCAAATAATGCGGTGCGGGGCACATGACATTCAACCAATCAGCGCATCAAGTGCGTTCCGTCGCATACCATTTCACAATTTGACGGTTTCACTTCGATAGATTATAATCTACCGAAAAATAATGAGTTAAATTGCAAGCAGTAAGTTGAGTTCACAATCTATCGACAGTTTACAATCTCGCGAGGTAGATTATAATGTAACGGTATCAACAATTTTATATAACACAACATAACATACCATCACGCCTGTATTCCCCAAAGGGCTAGGCAGAGGTGTACGAATATACACCCACATTTCACCGGTATGTTTGGGTCCCATGTAATAGGGGGCGAGCCTATTGCCATTAACCGGGCACAAATCCAGACTCCGAGCTGCTACTGAGAATTTTATAGAAAACCCAATAAAATAACACTTTGCTCGACCTAGGGATCGAACCCAGAACCTCTAGCGTAGCAGTAGCGCTTAGGACCACTAGACTAATGAGCGGTGTATGCCAATCACGCGGTAAATATTGCTTGCGCGATTCAGGATTTTTTCGACGTAGTTCCATTTTGATCACTAGATGTCGCTACAAAATCAATTAAATTTACTAATACTTACAGGAAACGGTTTGCCGCAGTGGTCACATAAATGTTCCGCGTTGTCCTTTTTGTGGACCACTTGTTTGTGAAGGTACAGCGACGTATGGCTTTTAAATACCTGCAACAAATACGGTAGTTCACTGGTGTTGAATCTATACTTAATATTATAAAGCTGAAGAGTTTGTTTGTTTGCTTGAACGCGCTAATCTCAGGAACTACTGTTTCGATTTGAATAATTCTTTCAGTGTTAGATAGCCCATTTATCGAGGAAGGCTATAGGCTTTATAACATCACGCTACGACCGATAGGAGCGGAGCATAAATGAAAAATGTTGCAAAAACGGAAAAAAATATTCCTTTTAAATGCAGCAAAGCCGAGAAACCACGCGGGCGAAGCCGTGGGCGGAAAGTTAGTGTATTAAATAATAACAAGCCTATTGTATTTTTTTTTTATGGTATAACTCGGCAAACGAGCAGGCGAGCTACCTGATGGTAAGTAGTCATCGCCGCTCATGGGCATCTGCAAAACCAAAGGAGTTGCAGATGCGATGCCGAGCCAAGGAAAAGGGAGGGGAAGAAGACAAGGAGAAGGAAGGGGACTGAGGGAGGAATTGGGCCTACTATTGGGTAGACAATAAGTTTCTAAAAAAAAACTTTCAATTTAAAAAAAAATACATAGTAGCCGATTCTCAGACCTACTGAATATGCATATAACAATTTCATAAAAATCGGTCAAGCCGTTTCGGAGGAGTATGGTAACTAAAATTGTGACACGAGAATTTTATATATAAGATAATCATACCTATACTTTGTCCATTATGAGAACCGTTTTTTGACAGATGGAACTAGTGATTGCAGGAACGTAACAATGCGATTATCAACCCGATTATTGACACTTTGATTACTGTCTAGTAGTGATTATCGATTGTTAGGTTATCGAATCGAAAATGGTGCAAAGACGACCAATAATAAATAAATATGTATAATATTCATCTGATTGTATTAATTTTTGTATAATATTCATTTTCCATCCATGTCTTTTCAAAAATATTGTTTAATTTATATTTTATTGATATTAGAGTGGATGCCATTTTCCGATACTGATTTAATGTCATTTTTCAAAATGATTGCAGCGAATACATTCGATTGCATCACTAGACACGGTAGAATGTGGTAGAATGTAACTAAATTTAATACGCACAATAATCATTTTTTTTGGAAAATCCATTACATTTATGGTATTATAATGTCTGCAAGGAATCATAATTAAGATAATTGAATAACATATGGTAGATAATACATTTATTTTGTTACGCATTTCAAAATTAACTTTTACGTAATCTGGAACAGCTACGCTCTAAGGCAGTCTAAGGCATCTGTCAAAAAACGGTTCACATAATGGACAAAGTATAGTCATCTATACTAATATTATAAAGAGGTAAAGTTTGTGATATTGTAGGGGGGCAATATCTGGATCTACTGGACCAATTTAGAAAATTCTTTCACCAATAGAAAGCTACATTATTCCTGAGTGACATAGGCTATATATTATCCCGTAAAATGACAAGAAACGTATAGTCCATGCGGGCGAAGCCGCGAGCGGAAAGCTAGTATAGTTGGCAAAGCGTCTGGTGCACTTAACCAGAGGGACGCAGGTTCAAACCCTGCCTGAGATAGAATTTTCCTTTCCCTAGAATTTTTTTTTAATTAGAAAATTCATATCTTTGTGAATAGATGGTGCTGAAGTCGCATCAAGACGTAAAATGTGGAAGATAAATTCCACATCACAGGCAGTGGTCTCGGTAGCTTAGTTGGCAAAGCGTCTGGTGCACTTAACCAGAGGGACGCAGGTTCAAACCCTGCCTGAGATCGAATTTTTCTTTAATTAGAAAATTCATATCTTTTTGAATAGTATATATTACAAATATAGGTATTTATGTATATTTACCTTTTGACACACGGGGCAGGTATGTACATAGTTTTTAAGGTGTTCCCAATCAACGTGGTCCTTCAACCGAGTTTTATTAGCGAAACGTTTGCCGCAATCACTGCACATGTACCTGTGAATAACAAGCGTTAATATACAACATACTTGACTTGACTTGACACTAGAGGTCCTGGATTCGATCCCCAGGTCGAGCAAAGTGTTATTGGGTTTTTCTATGAAATTCTCAGTAGCAGCTTGGTGTCTGGATTTGTGCCCGGTTAAACATACCGGCGAAATGTGGGTACATTAGTACACCTCTGCCTAACCCTTCAGGTAATGCAGGCTTGATGGTATGATATACTTGAGCTACACGATGACTCATGTATGCATGCCGTCAGTTGGGACAGGTCTACTCAAAGCTGCTATGGTTCAGATTTTGCGCTAAATTTTGAATGTAGGTTAGGAGTTCGAATACAAGGAACGCGCCTCTGACTTTTCAAATTCAATTGTTTTAATTCAGTAAGGCCATAAAAATCTGAAATGACTCGACTTCTGAAATGTCGAAAACTAGTTGCACAGTTCCAAATAGTGGGACTTATGGAAAATTCGGCAAGAAACTCTATGCTGCTTGAAAAATACATGATTACAATAGTAATAGTAATATTCTTTATATATATAAATTGGTACAATTACATTATTGGATTCTCTAACACCTGCGCTAATAAAGACTGTGTTGCAGGTGTTAGTGTCTTCCCCTTAAATAAATTGACAGTATTTACTTTTACATCATTAGAATAGAACTTTATAATAGTAATTTAAGAATTAAAAAAAAAAATAGTTTTTTATTAGCTTAGCATGCCCATAGATGTGTGTGTGTGTGTGTGTATATATATATGTGTATTAGCCATAGTGTGTGTTCCATATATAATTCATGATACTCTTAAAAGATTAATATGTTTAATCAAGGTTAGTTTTAGTTTACCCGAAAGTAGTTTGTTAAGAATCAGTAACCGAAACGAATGCAATGGTTTTTAAGCTATGTTATTTTTTTTAATTTAAAAATTATTTACATTGGGCACCCATTTTAAGGGTATTACATTGCCGAATGACCTTGAGGATTCGGGTTTTTGTGCTAGTATTTGTAAGTTCAACGCCATCTATCGACATTTGATCGTACTCAATAAAAGGAACTGAAGATTAAGCAAGAATACAGATATGTCGCAGTGTTGTCATCGTATTTACCTATTTTATTCGTTCTCTGAAAGATTTAAGACATTTTGTTCCTCTAGATAAAAGTCTTGTACGAGTTACCTACATCTATAATTATTATAGGTAATTCTTGATTATTTTGAAATAAGGGATACGTACACCTTTCTACATATTACTTTAGTACCTAACGAAAATAACTAGGGTGAACTGGCTTTAAACATTTATTTATATTTACATATAATTGAATAGGGGTGCCACTATAATTATGATATATTCTGAGGGTCTGATGATGATCAAGTAAGTGCTTATAGGTTCTCAGAAACGGAGACAGCTAGGATGAGCTGGCTTTCAACATTCATCTAATTGAGTGTGGGTGCTACTACATGATACATTCTGAGGGTCTGATGATGATCAAGTAAGTGCTTATAGGTTCTCAGAAACGGAGATAGCTACGATGAGCTGGCTTTCAACATTCATCAAATTGAGTATGGGTGCTACTACATGATACATTATTCACTTTACTTTTTGGAACGAAGTTCCTTATCGCGCGTTGCGAAAGGGGGCTAGACGGAAAAAAACGACACTTAAAAGTGTAAAGACATGCATGTTTGTTTCTCGTTACAGAGAAAAAAACATGCAAACAAACATGCATGAAATGCAGAAAGTTTTGAAAGTCGAAGTCAAAGTCGAAAGTCGAAGTCAAAGTCGAAGTCGAAGTCGAAGTTGATATGGGTGTCAATTTCAAGGTTTATCGGGATGCTAATTACGAAAATGACATTAATTTTGAAATCCAAGATGGCGGACATTATTTTACTAAATATTGATATGGGTGTCAATTTCAAGGATTATCGGTATGCTAATTACGAAAATGATATTAATTTTGGAATCCAAGATGGTGGACATTATTTTCTTTATAAATTGATATGGGTGTCAATTTCAAGGATTATCGGTATGCTAATTACGAAAATGATATTAATTTTGGAATCCAAGATGGTGGACATTATTTTCTTTATAAATTGATATGGGTGTCAATTTCAAGGTTTATCGGGATGCTTATTACGAAAATGACATTAATTTTGAAATCCAAGATTGCGGACATTATTTTCTTTATAAATTGATATGGGTGTCAATTTCAAGGTTTATCGGGATGCTAATTACGAAAATGACATTAATTTTGAAAGCCAAGATGGCGGACATTATTTTTCTAAATAAATTGATATGGGTGTTAATTTCAAGGTTATATTTCAAGGCGGACATAATCGTAATTAGCATCCTGATAAACCTTGAAATTAACACCCATATCAATTTATTTAGAAAAATAATGTCCGCCATCTTGGCTTTCACAATTAATGTCATTTTCGTAATTAGCATCCCGATAAACCTTGAAATTGACACCCATATCAATTTATAAAGAAAATAATGTCCGCAATCTTGGATTTCAAAATTAATGTCATTTTCGTAATAAGCATCCCGATAAACCTTGAAATTGACACCCATATCAATTTATAAAGAAAATAATGTCCACCATCTTGGATTCCAAAATTAATATCATTTTCGTAATTAGCATACCGATAATCCTTGAAATTGACACCCATATCAATTTATAAAGAAAATAATGTCCACCATCTTGGATTCCAAAATTAATATCATTTTCGTAATAAGCATCCCGATAAACCTTGAAATTGACACCCATATCAATATTTAGTAAAATAATGTCCGCCATCTAGGATTTTAAAATTAATGTCATTTTCGTAATTAGTATTCCGATAAACCTTGAAATTGACACCCATATCAATTTATAAAGAAAAATAATGTCCGCCATCTTGGATTTCAAAATTAATGTCAGTTTCGTAATTAGCATCCCGATAAACCTTGAAATTGACACCCATATCAATTTATAAAGAAAAATAATGTCCGCCATATTGGATTCCAAAATTAATGTCATTTTCGTAATCTTCATCACTCCGGGAAACCTTGAAATTGACACCCATATCAATTTCTTTATATAAATAATGTCCGCAATCTTGGATTACAAAATTAATGCCATTTTCATCATCAGTACCCCAAGATACCTCGAAATGGACACCCATATCAATTTATTTAAATGATGTGCGCCATCTCGGATTTTAAAATACGTCTCGATAAAGAGGGGAATAACGACTTTTGGTGACATGAAAATACGCAACTCCTATTGACCTGATCTCGCATTGTAAAGACTTTCCCTACAATAAACGGTCAGCTTGTACTGGTGATTATGTATAGCTTGTTATACATATCCAGTATAAGCTGAGCTCGCATTGTATAGACTTTCGTACAATAAAAGGTCAGCTTACTTACGAGGTCAGATAAACTAGTATCTCATTCGGTACCTACTTAGGTACTCCGAGGTTCATTCAAACTTTGGATAACATGATTATTATGTATAATCTGAATTAAAATGATTAAAAAAGATTGTCGGCATTTAGAGCCAGACAAAGGAGTGCGCCCGTAGATTTCATTACACTATGGTTAGTCTATGATAATGATCAAGAACGAAAACAAAATTATAAACTATTTTAAATATATTTACAAACTTAATTTCTACGTAATATTTATATTTGTACTATTTACGATAGTGCTTAATTCAAAAATCATTCAAAAATCATCACTTTTGTAATTTATTTGCAAACAATAACGCACGTACAGCCCACCCGTCGCAAGAGTCGTCGAGACACTGATATTCGCGTCCTGAGTATGCATCACGGGCATTGCGGGGGCGCTTCACGGGGGGCGCTAGTGAAGTTTTGGGTTTTTCTTTATTATGTAAAAATATTCAAAGAAATTGGAAAAAACAATACAAGTTGTAAAGTGTGTCATTACAAATTTTTTGGTATAAAATTTACGACAAACTATTATGCGGTTAAAGAGATAAAATGCAATTTAGTTTGAAAAAGGACTATTTTCTTCGATTTATTTTAAAAAAATGGGGCAATTTTATGAAAAAAATAAACAATACAATTTATTTGTGGTGACCTTAAGTATAACATATATTTTTTATATGGCAAAGGCACATAAGGATTCATCTAGAAACTTCTTTAAACCTAGGGTGTTTTTGGGATTTGAGCGATGTAATACCCTTAATGACGAAAATCGGCGCAAGAAACGGCCCGGCGCTTAGCTCTTCGTGCCCACCCGCGCAAAGGAGGTAAATTAGATAAATTGGTAAATTAGGACAAACTTTCGAGCTCGTCACCGCGTGAGTTTCAATCAATTTTATTATTTTGTATTTTTTTTTTTACTTTTCAAATGAAATTAAAGTTGGGTTATTCGGCTTTAGGGTTAACAAAAATTAACGTTGTATTAAAGTTAAAAAAAAACTACTCACTTGAAATCGTTTTCGCTGACGTGTTTCCGACTTATCTTCATGTGTTGGTTGAACGTAGCTATAGATGAAAAAGTCCGGTTACAAGGCTCACAGACTAATTCGCCGTTAGCTCTGGAAATAAAACAACTTAAATGTATTAAGTCTCGCCTCACATTGTATGGAAAACCTTTACAATGCCAGCTCAGTCTATACTTGATTTGTATTGTTTTGGCGCCATTAATTTATTACGAAGGAACATTTTTGTCAGGATTTTACCCCCTCCTAATGTGTAAAAGAAAATAAGAATCTGGTGACACCCTCTGCCCTGTCCAATATTATGTCTAGAATCTTAACACTTTGACCGCCACGTCAATAAAGAAAAAAAATGTTCCCTGCGCCACGCTACAAACGCTCAGTTATATTTTTATCGACATTTGCCGACGAAAGCGTCGTGAGCACGTTCTGATTTATCGAGTATAGCCGACCGTGGCGGTCAAAGGGTTAAGGAAAAATTAATACACGTTCACGTCTTGATTTTTTTATGAGATAACTCGGCAAACGAGCAGGCGAGCTAACTCATGGTAGTCCGCCCCTCCACTTTTGCGCTGAGGCTACGGGAGTTGGTATTCCTCCGCGGCACACCAGATTTTCCCTACATTTAAAGAAACTTTATCTAAACTAATATAATAAAGGGGAAAGATATAATTGTTTGTTTGCATTGAATAGGCTCTGAAACTACTGGACCGATTTGAAAAATTCTTTCACCAATAGAAAGCTACATTATTCCTGAGTAACATAGGCTATATATTATCCCGTAAAATGTCAAGAAACGTTTTGTCCACGCGGGCGAAGCCGCGAGCGTAAAACTAGTTCTCAATGAAAGCATAAATGTCACTTATTTGATAACAATACTAAAATCTATAAACTACAATAAGTTTGTCATATTCAGTTACAACTTAGAATAACCCAGAATTAATTACCTAGAATACCCCATCACTAATCTCACCTTGCAGCGTGACTGTTAAGGTGCCTCAAGAGGTTTCCTCTCCATTGGAACTTCTTATCACATTGTGGACACGGGAACTTTTCCTTGGCGCTGTTTACAGAGCATTTGATCTGTTCTACGCGTTGTTGATGCTTCTCTAAGCTGCTCGAGTCTTCTGGCAGAGATTCTGTTAGTTTTCTGTATAGATACATTTTAAATTTAAAAAACCGACAATGGCATTATAGCTGGACTGATATTCAAGCATAGCTAAGAACACTCCCGACTAATTCACCTTTCAAACAAAAAAATCAATCATCCGTTCGGGAGCTACAATGCCAGAGACACACACACACACACACGCACACACGCAAACACGCACACACGCACACGCACACCACACACACACACGCACACACGCAAACACGCACACACGCACACGCACACGCACACGCACACGCGCACACACACACGCACACACACACACACACACACACACACACACACACACACACACACACACACACACACACACACACACACACACACACACACACAGACAGACACGTCAAACTTGTAAAATCCCGTAGTGTATTTTTTTTAAAGGCAACATTTCTAGAATACTGCTATACTAATATTATAAAGAGGTAAAGTTTGTTTAGTTTGATCTCTGGATCTACTGAACCGATTTTGAAAATTCTTTTACGAATACAAAGCCACGTTATTTAGACTGCCTCGTTGGTCTAGTGGTCCCAATCGCGACTGCTACGCTAGAGGTCTTGGGTTCGATCCCCAGGTCGAGCAGTGTTATTGAGTTTTTCTATGAAATTCTCAGTAGCAGCTCGGAGTCTGGATTTGTGCCCGGTGAATGGCAATAGGCTCGCCCCCTATTACATGGGACCTAAACATACCGGCGAACTGTGGGTGTACATTGAGTACACCTCTGCCTAACCCTTCGGGGAATACAGGCGTGATGGTATGTTATTTGTGGGTGTCATATTCTATATCCCTGAACGAAGTGGGCACGGGTCGGCTATAATGCTCCCACTGCTGGGACACAAGCCTCCTCTCGATGAGAGGGAGTGGGTCGTTATCTGACGTCAAATGAGGAGACCTCATAGACTTCCATAATGACCGGTTATATGCCGCCTGCATCCAACGAGATCCGTTCCTGAGAAGAGTTTGACCTCTCTGTTGTATGTATATCCACAGAAAGAAGAGGTCATCAGAATGGTTTCAGAAAAAAATCTTTCTATTCGTCCAAGGGAGCGAAGTCGTTTTTTTATGATATAACTCGGCAAACGAGCAGGCGAGTCACCTGGTGGTAGGTAGTCCTCGCCGCACATGGACATCTCCAATACCAAAGTAATTGCAGATGCTTTGCCGAGCCTAGGAAAAGGGAGGGGAAGAGGAAAAGGAGAAGTTAGGGGACTGAGGGGGAAATCAAGCCTCCAGCACTCCACACATACCGTACGAAACGCAACAGTACGCATACTGCTACTTGACGCCGAAATTCTGTGGGAGGGTAGTACTTCCCCGGTCGTGACGACACATTCACGCCAGCACGTAGAAATAGCGAGACACTACTACTACAAAAATAACAAAGAAGCGGCGGTAGCCTAATAGCTAGGGCGACGGACTTGCGATCATGTGGTTGCCGGTTCGAAACCCACCCATTGCACTACCGACGTGAACCCACTCGTAACACAAGCATTTAGCTTAGCACGAGGGGTTAACAAGATTACTAGTAATGTGCGACCCACATTGCTAGTAAGCTTTTCAAAAAAAAAAGCTAGAAAAAGAATAAAGGTGCAAGCAAGGAGCACTCACCTAAGTTTTAACTGTATCTGATGTTTTGAACTGGTTTTCACGTGTTTCTGAAGATTCGATGTGTTTGTGAACGATAATCTGAAAAAAATAAAATAAGTTAGCTTAGTTGGCAAAGCGTCTGATGTACTTAACCAGAGAGACGCAGGTTCAAACCCTGCCTGAGATCGAATTTTTCTTTCACTAGAAATTTTCTTTAATTAGAAAATTCAGTTCTTTGTGAAAATTTCGAAATATTTAATGCTAAAAATAAGCAAAAATAAATAAATTAAAGTTGAATAATTGTCTGCCTACCCGCAGTAGGCCAGCGTGGTGTAGCCTATTGCCTCTCGTTCTGGGAGGAGACCCGTGCCCAGCAGGGACTATGGGTTGATGATGATGAATGAACTACGTCATCAGTCGAGGATCATATACATAAATGGAGGGTGTAAAAATATGAATTGTGGGTACAGTCGCCGGCAGGTCAAGGTATACAAAACTGTCAAATTTCTCCAAATGATTTTAAACCTTAAATTGTTAAAGATAAAGTTTTTTTTTTTTTATGGGATAACTCGGCAAACGAGCAGGCGAGCTACCTGATGGTAAGTAGTCATCGCCGCCCATGGACATCTGCAAAACCAAAGGAGTTGCAGATGCGTTGCCGAGCCTATTTAGGGAAAGGGAGGGGAAGCAGAAAAGGAGAAGGAAGGGGATTGGGGGAGGAATTGGGCCTAGATAAAGTTCAAAATCAACTGAGAAAATTTGACATTTTGTGGAAACTTGATGTGCTGACCACCGTACAGCAAGCTTCACACTTATAGTACAGTTTGTTCGAAATAAGTAAGCCGATCGGAAGTTAGCCGTTCCGAACTACCGCGGTGATAAAATCGTTTTATTAAGTGTTTTAATACGTAAATATCGAAATAAGTAAACAAAATAATTAGAAATGTGAAACATATACGACTCGTATTATCTTTACACCGACTCTTTCTATTTAAATTTACCACTTCTAAACCACTTGCAGACAACTTCCGATCGGCTTACTTATTTCGAACAAACTGTACGCTTAACTCTATGGCAATTGTAAAAATAACGAAGCAAGAATGTTTGGTTGCTTTAAATTTGGCTAATTTTTTTTAATACTTTTTAAGGTTTTTCTATGAAATTCCTGTTGCAACTTGGAGCTGACCAGGTAATGACCAGGCAATAGGCTCGCTTTCTGTATATTAACTTAAACATACCGGCTAACTATGGCGTAAATGTACAATATTACACCTTCGAATGTATGAATAAAACCTGGAAAAGCTAAATAATACCTTAACAGGTTCATTTATATTATATTGAGCATTAAATAATGCGAAATATCCACAAAAATAATTATGAATTTTCTAGTGAAAGAAAAATTCCCTCCCAAGGCAGGGTTCACATTGAAGTCCCTTGAGACGTAAAATGTGGAAGAGAAATTCGACATCACAGGCAGTGGTCTCGGTAGCTTAGTTGGTAAAGCCTCTGGTGTACTTAACCGGAGGGACGCAGGTTCAAGCACTGCCTAGGGCCGAATTTTTTTTTTACCGGAAAATTCATATATTTTTTTCTTTTTTATTTGATTACCTGCACGGCTCACAATACGGCTTCCGCTTCTGTCCCGTCTCTATTCTGTGCTTCTCCACGTGTTTTCTTAACGAAGCCTTCCATCTGAAGCGCTTTTCACAAAACTCACAGGAAAATGTCGCCGATGGCTGCTTTCGACTGTCAAATATATAATATCAGCTTATATATAGGGGCCCTGACCACCGGTGGCTTGGACTCTGCTCCCGACACCGGTGGACTACTATTGTTATTTTTAAATGTTTTTATTTTATCTTCTGTTTTTTATAAAAATATTTAAAAATGTAAACAATATGGTAAAACTTCGAATAAATGACATAAAGAGGAAAGTTTTTTTTTAAACTTACTAGCAATGAGGGTCGCACCTTACTAGTATTCTTGTTAACCCCTCGTGTTAACCCCTAAAGATTGTATTACGAGTGGGTTCACGTCGGTAGTGCAATGGGTGAGTTCCGAACCGGAAACCAGATATTTGTATATGTTTGTATCGAATAAACTCAAAAACTACTGGACTGATTTCAGCAATTATTTCATCATGACAATGCTATATTATCCCTGAGTAACATATGCTATATTTATCACTAGAAAAAAAATGGGATCCCTACTTAAACTTCAATAATGTTACCCAAGGTGTAAAAAAATGTTTGTCACAAAAAAATAATACCCATTGTCGTCACCACCATCTGCGTCATCCGTAGTGATTCCGTCTTGGTGTTTTTGATAATCGATCTCTATCGATGGACTGTGGACAAATATGGATAGTTAAAATCGAAATACACCGGGACACTAGATGTTTGGATCGATTCCTAGGTCGAGCAAAGTGTGGTCCAGGTCCACCGAGAATTTAATAGCAAAAACCCAAAAGTTTTTACTATTAGAAACTTTTGGGTTCTTTTGGGACACTTCTTTGTTCGCAAAGTTCCATCTGAACTTTTTATTTGATCTGAGCCTATTGCTTCGTTGAAACTCACCCGTGATAATGTGTAGTATCATAATGTTTGATGACGGCTCTCTTGCTGGTGCACCGCGCTGTGCACGCGCCGCATTCATACCGACGTGTGTGTTTGTTTGTGTGATAGTTGTATGATACTTCGGACGCAAACGAGCACTCGCAAATATCGCATTTGAACTGAGATGCGTTCTGAGAACAAAGAATAGTTTTGTGATGTTTTAACTCCGCTGATAATTGTCTTCTTGTAAACATCATTGCTTGGACATAGGACATGTCCAAGGATGTCCACATTTTTCTTTCACAAAACTTTGCTAGTGTATTATTATTGTTTTTATGGCATAACTCGGCAAATGAGCAGGCGAGCTACCTGATGGTAAATAGTCGCCGCTGCCCATGGACTTCTGCAATACCCAAGGGGTTGCAGATGCGTTGCCACACCTATTTAAGGAAAAGGGAGAAGAAGGAGAAAACTGAGGAAGGACTTGGGCCTCCGGCGCTCCACACTCACCGTACGAAACGCAGCAGTATGCATACAGCTACTTGACGTTGATATTCTGTGGGAGGGTAGTACTTCCCCGGTCGTGACGACACATTAATGCTGGCATGTAGACATGCCAGCGAGACACTAGTACTACTCTATTGTATATACACTTACCAACTCATGTTTTATGCTAATATGGTCTTTTAAGTCTTCTGCATTAGGAAATGACAAAATACACCTCTCACATCTGAACATAGCATTGATATAATCCTCTTTTAACAAGGCCTCCTTTCTCTCTTCCTCCAACTCATCTCGACTCAACTCTATCTCTTTAAACAACTTAAACTTCTTCTGTTTCTTTTTCTTTGTTTTAAATTTACCGTTTAAAGCCTTGTTTGGACTTAAATTGATTAGTTTTTCGTCATCTTCGGAGTTAGTATCGGCAAAGGAGGTGACATATTCTTCCTGGATTGGTAATATTGGTGTTATTATTTGGAATGTTGTTTCTTGTGTGTTGTTTTCGATGTTTTCTAGATATATATTGTGGAGTTTGTGGGTGGTCAGTCTTGGTTTAGCTTGGAGAAATGATAGATTACTTTTCTGTAATACAAAGTATATTAGTTTATCATACCATCATGCCTGTATTCAACAAAAGATTAAGCAGAGATGTGAAATGATAAATGATATTTATATCTATAAATAAATAGATCTTTTAAAGACACTTTTAAAACCAATGTTTTTCATTTTTTCTAGAAGGCGCCGGCATTTCCTGTGTGACGAGCCCTGAAAGGAAACTAAGAGAATTGTAGTCTCTTTTAAAGTCCAGACGGTATTATTATTAGATACGTGAGTTTTACAATTAAGGACAATATGTGAACAGGCCTTTTGTTAAATTGTTGTAAGTTTAAAAAAAAATAAACAATCTACTTGTAAAAGTGATAAAAATAATAAATAAATAAAAATAAAAAGGTTTATTGCAGAAACTTGTACAACTTTTACATTATTTTAATCTTACATAGGAACCTCCTTTTAAGTAAACGATATACCTGCGCTAGGAGGCCCCGCTCTTCAATTTTAGAATACAAAATGTAACAAGTACCTACCTAAAATTTTAACAAAATATAACAGAAGACTTCAATCTGAAAGATTTATTTACATAAATAAATATAATTTAACCATTTGAAGGAAGAGCCACAGCAGCTTTAAGTTGGATTGTACTTATTTACACCCCTATTTAACTGGTATGTTTCGTTCCCATGGAACATATCATCATCAACCCATTACATTGTCAAACTGCTGGGCACGGGTCTCCTCTCAGTACGAGAGGGATTAGGCTATAGTCCGCCACGCTAGCCTACTGCGGGTTGGCAGACTTCACACGCCGTCAAGAAAATCTCTCAGGCATGCAGGTTTCCTCACGATGTTTTCCTTCACCGTTTAAGCGCGTGATAATTAATTTATTAATACGCACATGACTTCGAAAAGTCACGAGGTGCGTGCCTTGGATTCGAACTTGAGACCTTTGACTTGGCAGTCCAATGGTCATATCACTAGGCTATCACTGCACTAATGGAACATATAATACATATACAATATTATAGTACAGAAAAGTCGACAAAGAAGCTTACATTATAAAAATTACCTGTTTGACATGTTCATAAAACAAACAGTATGAGGTCTTTACTCTCTGCTTGAACTTTGTGAAAGATTCTACACCTGCATCACATTCCCAACACAGCCACACTGGTGAGCTGTCTGCTTGTGACATCTGTGTAAAGAGGTTTTATTATAAGCACTTCAGTATAAACATCACACTTATATTCCCTGAAGCATTGAGCAGAGGTGTAGTAACATACCTGTACACCTGTATTCCCCCGAGACCGGGTAGGATAGGTAGGTGGGATTTGTGTGTGAATGTTTAGGTCCCATGTAATAACATGGGCACAAACCCAAACTCCAAGCTGCTACTGAGAATTTCATAGAAAAACCCAATAACTCTGCTCAATCTGGGGATCGTAACCCAGGACCTCTAGAAGCAGTCGCACCTGGGACCACTAGACCAATGAGGCAGTCAGAGGTGTATTTGTGTCATACACATTCCGTGTATTGTCTTTGACCAGCCACAGATCCAAACTCTGAACTGCACTATTCACTTCCTAGTTATACACTGCTTAACCAGGGTCGACACCCAGGACCTCTAGCATAACAGTTGGAATTAATACCAATAACAACTGTCTCTTTAGGCTCACAGCAGCAAATGAGTCAATGTACAGAGTGATACTTTTGTGTAATGAATACCTGTATAATATTTGATTATTAACAGAATACCGAATAATTTTAATAGAATTTCTATGAGAATCTATCTACGTTTATAAAGCAAAACGATAGCTTTCAAGTAAAATTACAAGTATGCATCAATAAAACAGAATTTTGTCTGCTTAAATAATATAATCTTACAGGTATCTCGCCCAATATTTGCAAAAATGTTTGCTTCTTCCAATATTCAACTTGCAATATCATTTTCCGGCCAGTACTGAGACAAGCGCAACACATAGTATTATCTTCAGAATCCATTTTTAATATTTTAATAAGTACACATTTATCGAGACATATTCTATTCAGAAATGATTAATAAAATAATAAAATTTTAAATGTTTTGCGCAAAAGCGTATATTGCAGGCCAGCCATTGTGGCATAAATGTCAATTGCGTTTTATTATTTGTTTATTGAACAAGTAAATACATTTAGCTTGATTTTAACTACCAGATAATTGAAATTTAGGTTATTTTCAAAGAGAATTATTATATTCACTTAATACATTTCATCAAATATTAATCTTGCATTCTGAACTGAAATTATTAATAGCTTAATTGTTTGCGCAAAATTTATATTTATTTATGCCAGCGCACGAACCAAACGTATTACTTTGGACGTTCCAATATACGCAAATGATCTAACAATGTTTGTAAGTAACAAAATCTAATACTATAGTAAAACATACAAAGATATTTTAAATTTGAAATACACCAAAGATTTAAATAGAAATTAAATTAAAAGATGAGGGAGTAAGTTATGCTCTGTGAAATATGAATACTAAATTAATAAATTAAACCTTCTTTATTAACGTAAAAGTGAAATGAAATGACGTCCATCTAAATAACAATAACTCAGTCAATAAGTAGGTATGCAATGTCTGCCGAGAATTGGTTTCTAAAGTTATTTTTTGTAATTAGATATGGCATCATTTATGCATTTTAATGTGCAGACATATCCTTATGATGAAAACATTAATCAAAGTAACAAAGTTTGCGTCTGCTGCACATCTCAAAACGATGTTTTGGTCAAGATCAACGGATGTAAACATACGGCTTTTTTGGAGAATAACGTGAAATTTAAGGTGAGTTACTATTTATAAGTTCTAATTATACGCTCTTCGATTTATTTCAACCAATTTTATAATAGTTAGAAGTTATCTTTGTAGTGTATTGATATGTATAGCAGTCACATTTTGAATTGGCGTCGTAAAATAACAAAATGGCTGGCACCACTGATATTATTTTTAGAATTTTATACCTATTGGTCGGGAGTCCGTTTCTAAAATATTTCGTCCCTTTTACTGATAGTTTGCGCACATTCATTAACATACCTACATAACATTGACTTTATTAAATGTTTGTGTGTGTTTAAATATAAATACATAACTGAAAAAAAAAAAACAAAATATAAAAAGTACACAGTAAAAAATCTATTCTTTCGGCCTCATGAGACCGGTACGGGCATGACTTATATGTTCTTATTGAATGCTTTTAGATCAATCTCAAAAACGAATACATTTGTATAATCTGCCACAGTATGTTAAAGAAGATAGAGGTATTCAAGCAGCAAGTGGAAGAAAGCATAGCCTTGCTTCTGGATCAGGTAAGGACTTATCATCATCATCAACCCATTACATTGTCCCACTGCTGGGCACGGGTCTCCTCTCAGTACGAGAGGGATTAGGCTTTAGTCCGCCACGCTAGCCTACTGCGGGTTGGCAGACTTCACAAGCCGTCAAGAAAATCTCTCAGGCATGCAGGTTTCCTCACGATGTTTTCCTTCACCGTTTAAGCGCGTGATAATTAATTATTAATACGCACATGACTTCGAAATGTCAGAGGTGCATGCCTTGGATTCGAACTCGAGACATTTGACTTGGCAGTCCAATGGTCATATCACTAGGCTATCACTGCACTTACAATTACAAGGACTTATAATTTATCTAAACTAATATTATAGAGAGGAAAGATTTGATTGTTTGTTTGCATTGAATAGGCTCTGAAACTACTGGACCGATTTGAAAAATTATTTCACCAATAGAAAGCTACATTATTCCTGAGTAACATAGGCTATATATTATCCCGTAAAAGAAGCGTATAGTCCACGTTGACAAAGCCGGGAGCGGAAAGCCTATCCTAACCTATATTTTAGTATAACTTTTAAAGTTGTAGTGAGGCGAGATGTATTGCCCCTACAACCAAAGGGAGGATCCTCCAACCAGACAGGTGTTTTTGCCTGGCGGGCTACGGCCCGACGGTTGATGTCAGGCGGTAAACTTCACTTGCGTGATTCAGGATTTCTCGACGTAGTTCCATGTAGCACGCTAGATGTCGCTACAAAGTTATCGCCTTGCAAGCACGTACCTAAAGACCATTATCATCATCATCATCATATCAGCCTATTGCCGTCCACTGCTGAACGTAGGCCTCGCCCAAAGAGCGCCAACCATCCCAGTGTTGAGCAGCTTGCAACCATCCGCTGCCAGCCACCTTCTTCAAATCGTCGCTCCATCGTGTCGCAGGGCTTCCCACACTACGTTTGCCGTTGCCCAAACGCGGTCTCCACTCTCTAGCACTTGTCTGCTCCAACGATCGTCTGTTCGTCGGCAGACATGGCCGGCCCACTTCCTTTGGCGTGTTTATTCTTCGCGCAATAGAGACCATATAAGAATTGAATTATTAAAATCCAGATTCAGGATCGGACAATAAGTAGATTCACAGACATGAGATTCTAACTCCTTAGAGAGTACCTTTTCCAGACGTTACCTACCTTTTTCTTGTTTACTTGGATGTGTTTCATTCGACGTTTTCGATCTATAAGTGTTTAAATGCTCGAAGATTTGGGTTACTAGACTACAAAACCGTTACAACATAGCACAGGTACAACCGTTACTGGACAAAAACTCCAAAATAGCCTGACAACCAGTCAATCCTTCGAATATCAATAATGCCGGGAAATTGTGTTGCGGTAGTCTGATGGCAATCATGTAAATTCAGATATCTGGTAAGATTGCAAACTGACTCCCCGCGTGAATGGGAAAAGATTCTAGTCTTTGGACGATAAGACCTTCAACTTTGAAATTACGAACCAATTATTATTATTTTTTTATGAAAGATAGTCTCGCGCTTGACCACAGCTCGCCTGATGTTAAGCAACGATGTGGTCTACGATGGAGCACGCTTGGGGGGCTGTCCATTAATCACGTGAGGCTCGAAAGGGGGGAGGGAGGGGTCCATAAAATATCACGAGGGGGAGGGGGGTGTAGTAATATATCACGTGTATTGATTTTTCGCGCCGCAAAATTCTCAAAAAATTTAGATTTTTGCAGGTACTAAAAATACACGTGATATAGGGATGGGGGGGGGGTTAGTCTTAAACCTCACCATGTATCACCAAGGGGGAGGGGGGGTTAAAAAATGCCAAAAAAATCACGTGATTAATGGACGGCCCCCTAGAAGAAACCAATTCCCTCTCGTCTTGAAAACACCCAAATTGTAGCTCTCCGGGAACAAAGATTCCGGCAGCAATTAATTAACTTGTTTTTCCAGGCCCCGATCCTAAAAATAAACAAACTGCATAACTTCCAACGATCCACCACAGAAATTGACGGGACCCCAAAACCGGATACAGACTTCGAAATAAAACCGGAGCCAATAGATTTGGACTTCCAAAACTTAGACATGGACGTCAAAGTGGAACACGACTCGTCGGACTTCGAAACCGAAGTTCCCTTGGCGACTTTTAAAAAGAAAAAGAAGTCTAAAACTGAGAATAAGTACGAAGGGAAGATTGGCGTGGTGATTCTAAGTGAGAAAGAGTTGGAAGAAGAGAGAGATCGTTTGGCGAAGAATGAGAGTTACTTAAAACTGCCTTATAAGTGTAAGGATTGCATAACTGGGTTTGACCACGAGCTGACATTGATAAACCATATTGAGAAGAGGCATAGGAAGGTAAGAGTTTTATCTACTCTACCCCGTTTAACTTTGGCCGCCAAGTTTTTTTTTTTGTTTTTCGAAAAATGTTCGTCTATAACACGTCTATAACACGTCTAGGTAAGGTGGCCAGCACATCAAGTTACTACAAAATGTCAAATTTTCTCAGTTGATTTTGAACTTTATCTTCAACAATTTAAGGTTTAAAATCATTCGGAGTTGACAGTTTTGTATACCTTGACCTGCTGGTCAACAATTAACTACTTTATTCACAATTTAATATTACTAAAACTTATGCTTAAAAATCGTTATCCTATAAGATTTTGGAGTAAATTGTAATTTTTCGCCTCTATTTCTCTAAACACACTCTATTTTACTCTAAAATCCTCTACAAAAAAGCTTTTATGGAAGTTTTAATACCTACTACACATAAAGCTGTAGAGTTTCTTTAAATGCGCTAATCTCTGAAACTACCAGTTGTTTTTAAAATATATTTTTTTACATTTGATAGCCGAAATCTTGACCAAGGTTAAAGGCTATTTAATATGACGCTACGACCCTTAGTAACGGAGAATTTTGAATTTAAACCTTACTGTGCCTATCTGAGGTTCAAAATAATTACTTTGTTTCTTTTTAGAAGAAGAATGGATTCCAATGTGAAATATGCAAGTCGGTGTTAAGCACTAAATTATCCTACAATGAACATACAAAGAGACATGTCAGGAGGTAAGATTTTTTTTATTGTCTCATATTTTTTTATACCTATATTTTAAAACTGTTTACAGTATGGCCACAGGTATGCCTTTAATTTTTTTCTATAACCTACGCAAATGTTCCTCGAATCTATCTATCGTTGTGGGACGGGTTGTTAGTTGTTAAGCTTAACGATATGGTTGAGCTGCACTTTAAAATTTTCTTTACATTTTTGGTTCAACAGTGATTCAGTTCAGTGACGGGGGAGTAAGTCGATTCTTGTTTTTTCTTAGATAGGGGAAGGAGAGGGGCAAAAATCGTCTTAACCTCTCCCACGATTAGAATGCAACCTATGCAAAAATGTGCAGTATGCAGGTGCATATATGACTATTATTGCCATCCTTTTCGTTTCCCTACAATTTTTGCATATTTGAGCAGGAAAAATATAGTTTTACGAATTTCCATGATAAAAAAAAATCGCAAATTTTTTTGCACAATTGGTGTGCAAACTAAATTTCCCGGGTTTATAAATGAATAGCGCCAAAGTACACCCGTCAACTACGCCGAACGGAGGAAAAGGGAGGGGAAGGATAAAGGAGAAGGAAGGGGACCGAGGGAGGGATATGGCCTCCGGCGCTCCACACTCACCGTACGAAACGCAACAGTATTCATACTGCTACTTGACGTCGATATTCTGTGAGGGGTAGTACTTCCCCAGTCGTGCGTGCCGACCCATTCATGCTAGCATGTAGAATTGTAGACATGCCAGCGGGCACTACTACTACAAAATTTTAGGGCGTTAGTTAGGGCGGGAACTGCCCTACTTAGACATTCGTTTGCCCTCCAGACTCGAGTGCCTGATATGTGGGAGGAGGTACAATCATATGCAGTCAGCTGTTCAGCATTATGACGAGCAGCATGCCCCTGCCGGCGCGGCCATACAGCAGGGATACACTTGTAAGGAGTGCGGCTTCACTTCCGCGTGAGTATTAGTGCACATGGGTACACACCAAGCTATTTAGCGCCAGTATCAGGTGACTTCTCATAACATACCATCACACCTGTATTCCCCGAATTCTCAGAAGCAGCGGTAGCGTAATGGCTAGTGCGTCGGACTTGCGATCGTGTGGTTGCCGGCTCGAACCCCACCCATTGCACTACCGACGTGAACCCACTCGTTACACAAGCATTTAGCTTAGTACGAGGGGTTAACAAGAATACTAGTAATGTGTGATCCACATTGGTAGTAATCTTAAAAAAAAAAAACTTGAGAGGTGTCAAGGGACACCCGGATAATTAGCAATATCCGGAACTTGTGCAGAAACACTGTCAGGATTCATTATTATTATTATTTACAAAAAACCTGTATACACTCAACAAAAATAATCGTCGCGACACCACACTGTTCAATGCGAAATAGAAATGAAAATATCTGGCTTGCTTTCTATAAGAGAGAGAGACAGACAGAGAAACATGCGCACGCCGCACAGCTTACAATAGCTTACTTTAGGAAAAAGTGTCGTGACAACTTTTCGTAAGAATTTTTTCCGTCTAGCCCCCTTTCACAACGCGCGATAAGGAACTTCGTTCCAAAAATGGCAGTGGCGTACGACATGTACACCCCACGCTTCGCCGGTATGTTTAGGTCCCATGTAATAGGGGGCGAGCCTATTGCCATTAACCGGGCACAAATGCAGACCGAGCTGCTACTGAGAATTTCATATAATTTCATAGAACTCTTGATGCTTCTAAAGACAATAGGTTTGTCCCCCATTACTAACTTAAAACATACCGGCGAATTGTGGGTTACATTAGTCCACCTTTACCTTACCCCGGAGACCACGTAAAGATGTAAGTTTCGGCTATCATTCGAACATCTATGACAAAATGACTGACAACGTAGACTGGTACTTCGAATTTTGCCCAGAAATGTGTCGAAGAACTCCGCAGTATGATGGCATTCGCTAAGTGTAAAATACTGATATTCAGCCGGATCTCTTTAGGTTTGATTCGATTTGATTTGACCCCAACACAGTGGCGGCGTAAGGCGTGGGCGACGTGGGCCACCGCCTACGGCCTCGCGACCCGAAAATTTATGAGAGAGAGGGCAGAGGGAGTGGAGGAGGATTTGATGTGGGCAAAATGAATCTTACATACATACATACATACCATCACGCCTGTATTCCCCGAAGGGTTAGGCAGAGGTGTACTAATGTACACCCACATTTCGCCGGTATGTTTAGGTCCCATGTAATAGGGGGCGAGCCTATTGCCATTAACCGGGCACAAATCCAGACTCCGAGCTGCTACTGGGAATTTCATAGAACAACCCAATAACACTTTGCTCGACCTGGGGATCGAACCCAAGACCTCTAGCGTAGCAGTCCGATTGGGACCACTAGACTAACGAGGCAGTCAACTAGACTAATGAGGCAGCAAAATGAATCTTAGCCCACATCAAATTTAGGTCTTACGCCACTAGTAGTAGTACGCCACGCCACTGCCCCGACACTAGCTTGGAGGTATCTTTGCAGAGCATCCACTTACATCGTTCCAGAAACCACATTTGGGATTGACATGGTGTGATGACATTCGTTGCAGGTCCAACCGTGTCTACCGCTATCATTTGGACAAACACAAAGACAAACAGAGTTGTAATATATGCGGGAACACCTTCGTCAACAGCAACGGACTCAAAGTTCATATGTAGTAAGTATTAAGTTTTATGGCATAACTCATCAGGCGAGCTACCTGATGGTAAGTAGTCATCGCTGCCCATGGACATCTGCAAAACCAAAGGAGTTGTAGATGCGTTTTCGAGCCTATTTAAGGAAGATGCAGGGGAAAGAGAAAAGGAGAAGGAAGGGGACTGAGGGAGCAATTGGGCCTCCGGCGCTCCACACTCACCGTACGAAACGCAACAGTATACATACTGGTACTTGACGTCGATATTCTGTGGGAGGGTAATACTTCCCCGGTCGGGACGACACATTCATGCTGGAATGTAGACATGCCAGCGAGACACTACTATAAAAAAAACGAATTATGTCTGGACATGAAGGAGACTATAATTCTCTCAATTTGTTTCGGAATTTCTTCTCGGAGGTCGTTAGAAAGAAAATGACGGAGCCACCTAGTTTAAAAAAACATATTTAAATATCGACTTGTAAAAGTGCCTTTGAAAGATCTATTTATGTACATACATACACTCAAGCTTTTTTCCCACAGGGGTAGGCAGAAACTATGGACTGCCACTTGCTACGACTCTTGCATATCTCTTTCGCTTCTTCCACATTCGTTCATAAGATCTATTTACAGAAATAAATATCATTTTTAACTTGATATGTTCACCTCGAAATATACTAGTACAGTCTCTACCACAGCACCGTTCACAAGCAATCCTCGCGCGTATACAAATGCGACAAGTGTGAGAAGTCGTACCGCGCTAAGTCGGGGCTTGTATCGCACCTGCGGTCAGCGCACGGCGGGGCGGCGGCGCGCGCGTTCTGCGTTCAGTGCCGCACTCACTACCGCACGCAACATGCGCTCGCGCATCACCTCAGCACACACTCTAACCACGTCACCGATACTGATAAGAGGTCAGTTTTAGATTAAGTACACACGACTACACACCGAGGTATAAATTTATAGTTTAAGGCTAAGCCTTGGGCGCGATATTCAATTATTTCCCTTGTTTTTCGCAAATTATTATAACAAAATCAAAGGTACGCACGGCTATCAAACTATAGGAAACCAGTTTACGCTGGCCTCTAGGTATGGGAAAATTCGAGATCAGCTTAAACTGAATTTGTGCAGGTTGACCTGTAGCCGTATATACAAGGCAGTAGAAATGGCGACATTAGGCTGTAGATTATTTACAACGATAAGCCTTAAGTTTAAATAATCAGATTAAAATATTAATATAAGGTATACCTATGTCATTTATTTTCATTTATCATATTTTGAAGCGGCGGTAGCCTAATGGCTAGGGCGTCGGACTTGCGATTATGTGGTTGCCGGTTCGAACCCCACCCATTGCACTACCGACGTGAACCCACTCGTAACACAAGCATTTAGCTTAGCACGAGGGGTTAACAAGAACACAAGTAATGTGTGACCCACATTGCTAGTAAGCTTTTTTTTTAAAAAAAAAAAATCATTTTACGTAATTTATAATTGAATTTAATAGATATGATATTAGTCTAGTATATAACAATTAAAAACTAATTAGATTGTTAGCACAATCGTGTTAAATTTGCATGCCATAATGCAGAAATGGCAAACGTGTGACCTACACTTCTACATGGACTTAGGTACTTACCTATGACACCACTGTATATACCACATTTTTGCAAATAAAGATTTTGATTATACCTAATAAGATACTGATAATGATGTCATTTGTCATAGATTTATTTGTGACGAATGCGGGTCTAAATTTGTCAAAAAGAGCAGTCTACAAATACACATCAACTGGGAACATTTGAAGATACACACACATCGATGTACTAAATGTACCAAGGTAAGGGAAAACACACATTACATTACACACGATACTTGTTGTTTCATCATCATCATCATCATCAACCCATTACATTGTCCCACTGCTGGGCACGGATCTCCTCTCAGTACGAGAGGGATTAGGCTATAGTCCACCACGCTAGCCTACTGCGAGTTGGCAGAATTCACATGCCTTCAAGAAAATCTCTCAGGCATGCAGGTTTCCTCACGATGTTTTCCTTCACCGTTTAAGCGCGTGATAATTAATTATTAATACGCACATGACTTCGAAAAGTCAGAGGTGCGTGCCTTGGATTCGAACTCGAGACCTTTGACTTGGCAGTCCAATGGTCATATCACAAGGCTATCACTGCACTTGTTGTTTATCAGTGTTAATTTCAACCGACTACAAAATGGAGGAGGTTCTCTGTCGTTCTCGTTTTCGCATTCGTCTGTGTTTTATTTTTTGGTATTTTTGTTACGCGATAATTCCGCCGAGCTGTTACAGAGAATTTCATAGAAAAACCCAATAACACTGCTCGACCTGGGGATCAAACTAGCTTAGGACCACTAGACTATTGAAATAAAACTACTTTTTATGGATTGTATCGCGTTATATTGATATTTTTAAATTCCAATTTAAAAACGTCGGGAATTATCGAATTTTCGGGAAAAAGTAGTTTTATTTCACTTGAAACCAGTTTGTTAACCACTAGACTAATGAGGAAAGAAAGAAAGAAAGAAAAATTTATTTTGCAAATAAATTTCAAGGCAGTCAATATTAGTTATCATTCATCAAAATAGTAATAAATAACATTATCGCTGTTACAGGTGTTTAAAAGCGGTCCAGCCCTGAACCGGCACGTGAATTATGTGCATAACAAGAGGAGACCGCCTCGAAACAAGATCTGTGACTACTGTGGCAGAGCCTTTACTGTAAGAACCTACAATACACTTGGTAACACCGTGTTCCCGCTGACGACAAATAGAACATAACATAACATACCATCGCGCCTGTAATCCCCGAAGGGTTAGGCAGAGGTGTACTTAATGTACACCCGCAGTTCGCCGGTATGTTTAGGTCCCATGTAATAGGGGGCGAGCCTATTGCCATTCACCGGGCACAAATCCAGACCCAGTTGCTACTGAGAATTTCATAGAAAAATCCAATAACACTTTGCTCGACCTGGGGATCGAACCCAAGACCTCTAGCGTAGCAGTCGCGATTGGGACCACTAGACTAACGAGGCAGTCAAAATATCAGACAAATAGAAATAATAAAATAAAAAAAACCCCGATAATTTCATTACATCTCGACCGAGTTTCATCAAACATCACTCCCCTGTTCGGGGAGTGATGTTTGTTGAAACTCGATTAATTTACAGCAAAGAACACTCCCGACTAATTAACCTTTCAAACAACAAAAAAAATCAAATCAAAATCGGTTTATCCGTTCTGGTGCTACGATGCCACAGACACACCCCTCTTTTTTGCGTTAGGGGTTAAAAATATGTTTGTTGAGAATTCATATGAATGTTTCTCGAGAATTTCCAGTTTTAATGAATTCGCATAACATTTTCCTTGTCTATTTCAGACACAAACGATCCTCTTGTCCCACATCCGGACGCACACGGGCGAGCGGCCGCTGCACTGCACACACTGCCCGGCCACGTTCGCGCACTCCGCTGCCCTATACACGCATAACAAACTCCTGCATACTGCTAAATAGTACCTTTTTACTGCAAACTTTCACTTTTAATCTAGCATTGATTTGTTATTAAGTAATTTTAGTGAAGGAAAAATACGACCGGAAAATGCCTAAAAAATAAAAAAAGATAATTGATTTGCTATACTGATAACTGATACTTGTGGCAAAATTAGATATATATTTTTTTTTTAAAAGCTTGCTTGCAATGTGGGTCACACATTACTAGTATTCTTGTTAACCCCTCGTGCTAAGCTAAATGCTTGTGTTACGAGTGGGTTCACGTCGGTAGTGCAATGGGTGGGGTTCGAACCGGTAACCGCATGATCGCAAGTCCGACGCCCTAGCCATTAGGCTACCGCCGCTTCAAGACATTGAAATAAAACTACTTTTCTTGTTACATTACCTTTCAGACCGAGTGTAAGATGGGCTTATGTTGTCGCGCTATTGTTTTTACACGTTTGGCCAGAAGGGGTTGAAAAAAAATCAGATCCGATAGATTGATTTTCTTTATCCCATAAAAAAATCACATTAAAGTTAAACCACTTGGATTGAAATAAATAATTTACTATCTTAATTTGTGAAGTCAAGTACATTATTATTATTATTATAAATAAATGAGTATATCTTAATTTTGTGACATTTTATTTGACAGTCCTATTTTGTTTTTTAAATCATTAAAAACATTCACAACGGCGCATGTACAGCGAACAGATCAGCTGGCACTGAGCCTGCAACATAACTACAAGTCACAATAGTCGACAAAGACATAAAAGTCGGAGAAGTCACAAAAGTCATACCATCATACCATTACGCCTGTAGTCCTCGAAGGGTTAGACAGAAGTGTACATGTACACCCACATTTCGCCGGTATGTTTAGTTCACATGTAATAGGGGGCGAGCCTATTGCCATTCACCGGGCACAAATCCAGACTCCCGAGCTGCTACTGAGAATTTCATGTAAAAACCCAATAACACTGCTCGACCTGGGGATCGAACCCAGGACCTGTAGCGTAGAAGTCGTACTAAGGACCACTAGACTAATGAGGCAGTCAGTCACAAAAGTCTGAGAAGTCATAAAAGTCGAAGAAGTCACAAAAGTCGGAGAAGTCATAAAAGTCGGAGAAGTCACAAAAGTGACATTCAAGTGGGCGCATCGAGAAGCGTGACCCGCTTGGCGCTAGGGTATATGTTGTGGAGCCGCTTGCGGTGCGTGTACAGTGAGGCGCTCTGTCGGAACGTACAGCCGCAAACCTCACACGAGAGTGGCCGCTCACCCGTGTGGATCAGCTCGTGTTCTCGGAGACCTTTCTTGTCCTGGAATAGCAAAATAATACCATCATACCAGTGATTTATTTACAAGCATACACAGACAACTTTGCAGTTTTATAACCAATACGTTGCAGCGCTCAGAATAGACAAAACACAACAGACTACACAAAATATAAAGTACAAGCAAAACAAAAGATTAAAATGAAAAAAATAATAATAAATAAATGATGGCAGTAACTGGATGAAAAGAGCTGAAAATCGGGCTCCGTGGCGTTCACTTAAAGAGGCCTACATCCAGCAGTTGACGAATACGGGCTGATGATGATGATGATGAAATGATGGTATTATTGACCTCCTCTGTGAAGAGGTGTACTGATGTTCACTCATAGTTCGCCGGTATGTTTAGGTCCCATGTAAATGGGGGCGAGCCTATTGCCACTAACCAAATCCAAACTCCGAGCTGCTATTGAGAATTTCAGAAAAAACCCCAATAACACTTTGCTGGACCTGGGCTCAGGTCGCTCAGGAGCAACCTAGTGAGACACTAGTGAAATATATACAACGTAAATTTTTATTTATCCTTAAGCCGTAACACCCCATCTTTAATTTGATTTGAAAAGTAAGAAAATATATAGAATAAAATAAATGATTAAAACTCACGTGGTAACGAGCTCAAAAGTTTGTCCTAATTTACCAATTTACACTAAGGGCGCCGGGCGGAGCAAGCATTGAAGTATTAACTCAAGTCACAGGAATAGTAAAATGATTCCATAATTTTAATATAAATTTATTAATGTTAGAGTATTTAATTGTTATTTTAACAATATAGTGATTGATCTCCCCATTCGGTGTTTCTAGCGCAAATTTTCGTAATAAAAATGGGTAGCCAAACTTGAATAACTTTTAACATGTTTTGGGATAAAAATATAACATCAACAGCAATTGATTCGGTTACTGATTCTAATCAAACTACTTTCGGCTTTCGGGTCAACGAAAACTAACGTTGTTTAATTAAATATCATTCATAGTCTTAAAACATATTTTTTATCGACAAATAAAATTCTAAAAATTTCTTTAATCCCGACCAAAACTTGAAAAAGCTTTTTCAAGTTATTTTAGTGAAGGAATAAAAAAAAACCGCCTTCAAAAAATAATAAAATAATTTTGTCTAAAACCGTTTGGGAAGTCGGTGACTTCTATTTGAGTGGGTCTTTTGTTTTCGCCACCGACTTCCCAAACTGTTTTAGACAAAATTATTTTATTATTTTTGAAGGCGGTTAACTCTTTTGTTAAAAGTAATTTTATTTTGTAATTTTTAGTGGAAAGTTTTGTTTAGAAGTACTTGTTAGCCAACTAAACGCACTGCTCCAATAAGACAGCGATGTTTCGGAGTAAAAGATAATATCATCGATGTAAACAATTTTTAGATTATTGTTGATATTTTCAAAACTGCTCAACCGATTTCGATAAAATTTAAACGGGACCACCTCTGAAGTATGACCTACCAAACAAAAAAAACAATCATTCAAATCGGTCTACAATTGGCGGAGATATCGCGTAACAAACATACAAAAAAAAAAAAAGGAGTCGCAGTGGCTTAGCGGCCATAGCGTCTGGTGTACTTAACCAGAAGACGCAGGTTCGTATCCTGCCCGCGGTCGTATTTTTCCTTCACTAAAATAACTTAATAATCTTTGCATGGAAAATGCCTAAAAAATACAAAAACAAAGCTTTTTCAAGTTTTTGGTGGGGTTGATGTGGGATCCTTAGTCCGTTTCCTTTTGCCGGACTAAAAAAATATTTCATTTATTCATTAACAATTACATAATATGTATGTCTAGTAACATAAAATAGGTTACACTCACCCTAAAGGCCTTGCCACACTGTTGACATATTTTGTCTCGCGCACTCTCTTTGACGCCGTCGTGCGCACGACGAACATGGCGCGTGATGCAGCGCCGAGTCGCTAAAGCCTGGAGGAAGAAAAGGGTTCATTTTTTTCAATGGGATTGTAGTGTATGTAACATACCATCACGCCTGTATTCCCCGAAGGGTTAGGCAGAGGTGTACTAAAGTACACCCACATTTCGCCGGTATGTTTAGATCCCATGTAATAGGAAGCGAGCCTATTGCCACTAACCGGGCACAAATCCAGACTCCGAGCTGCTACTGGGAATTTCATAGAAAACCCCTATAACACTTTGCTCGACCTGGGGATCGAACCCAGGACCTCTAGCGTAGCAGTCGCGCTTAGGACCACTAGACTAATGAAGCAGTCAGTGTGGTGTATGTAAGTTCCTTTATATTTTTAAGTATGTAAGCTTCTTAAAATTGACGTCTCATGTTATTGCCCACGTAGCTTTTTACAGTAGTTTGGTGCACGGATGCAATATTTAAGTTTTATGACATTATAATTATGGAAGCCAAACCGAATTGTCTTATCATTTAACCGAACCTCCATTCATCTCAGATTAACTCGGCAAAGGAAGAGGCGAGCTATCTGATGGTAAGTAGTCATCGCCGCCCATGGACATCTGCAATACCAAAATGCAGATGCGTTGCCGAGCCTATTAAGGAAAAGGTAGGGAAAAGAGAAAGGAGAAGGAATTGGACTGAAGGAGGAATAATGTATGGAATTGGCATAACCTTCATCACGTGACATATCGAAAGGTTATTCCAATTCCATACATTTTTTATGTATCTAATTTCGTTATCGATATGTAAATGTGGCATTGTCTATGCCCCTGGTGTTGCAAGCGTCCATAGACTACGGTAACCGCTTTCGGTCAGGCGGTCCGCATGCTTGTTTTCCACCTAACATACATACATATTGTCACGCCTGTCCCCCATGGGGGTAGGCAGAGACTATAGATTTCCACTTGCCACGATCCTGGCACACTACTTTCGCTTCATCTACATTCATGCCACCTTCATCATCATCCACCCATTACATGTCCCACTGCTGGGCACGGATCTTCTCTCAGTACGAGAGAGATAAGGCTATAGTCCACCACGCTAGCCTACTGCGGGTTGGCAGACTTCACACACCGTCAAGAAAATCTCTCAGGCATGCAGGTTTCCTCACGATGTTTTCCTTCACCGTTTAAGCGCGTGATAATTAATTATTAATACGCACATGACTTCGAAAAGTTAGAGGTGCGTGCTTTGGATTCGAACTCGGGACCTTTGACTATGCAGTCCAATGGTCATATCACTAGGCTGTAGGATGCCACCTTAGTAAATAAAAAATAGTTTATAAAAAACTTACCTTTCCGCAAACAGGACACTTGTGTTGGGTCTTCCCCATATGTTGGTAGTTAACGTGATCGCGAAGCTCTCCGCGAGACCTGTAGCCTTTGTCACACATGCTACACTTGTATCTGCACCAAGAAATGCACGTAATAATGTTTTTATTTCAAACTAGTGGACCCGACAGACGTTATCCTGCCCGAACTCGATAGTAGCGCCATCTACCGGGTCCAATTTTTCCATTCTCACCGTTTAAACACTCTAGCCGAATCAGTCTAGCCTTGCTAAAGTTTTAGTAAGACTGAAGAACGGCTGTAAATTTTTATATGTGAAGCTTTTGCCCGCGACTTCGTCCGCGTGGAATAGATTTTTCCCAAACCAGTGGAAATTTCCCAAAATATCGTTATAAATTAAAGCCTATATGTTATTCTGATGTATAAACAATAATACTGTAGTTTCATCAAAATCCGCTCAGTAGTTTTTGCGTGAAAGAGTAACAAACATCCATCCATCCATCCTCACAAACTTTCACACTAGTGACTAGACTAGTGATTTTAAAACGATTTTTAAGTAAAAGATTTATTTTTCAATTGAGAATTTTGCAACGCAATTACTACTGCCATAGTGCCATGTACCTACAATGTCTTCTAGACCTTTTTATATAATTATTTCTCTAAATCGTCACAGATCGTCTGCCACCTGAGGAGGCGGCAAGGTATAGTCAGCATCAATATATCTGCGCATAGAAACTGCTCAAAATGATCGGAGCAACTAAGGAAATTAAACTTTATCTCAACGATACAATCGATATTTTAGAATGAATCACCGTAGACGACCGCTGTTATTCTGTCTGTTTGTTTCGATATATTTGATGATGACATTATATCGGATTCGTACCGACTAAGTATCGATATTGTTAGGTATGGAAGGGGTCATGAAAAGGACTTTTCAGAGGTACGTACTCACTTGAGTACATCGGTGAGCGCATGCGCCTGCGTGTATTTGAGGTGATGCTCGTAGGATGCGCGGCTGACGAAGCACTTGGCACACTCAGCACAGCTGTACCGCTGTCGGTCCGAGTGGATCCGAGCGTGAACTTTCACCAAGTCCACTCTGATCATCTTGTGGCAGACGCCGCACTCCTCGCGGGGAGGAGGACCCTGATGGAGCCTACAAAGCATAGCATAGAAGCTATAGAGATATTTTTTATCCTCCATTTGGCTGCGGGACTTCAAGACAGTTGAATAGTTTTCTTGAGACACGACGAGTTTGGTTATATCGATGACGTAATAGTTTTTTTTTACCCACTGTGATTAAAAGTAACTAAGGAACACCGAAAGATGTCCGAACGTAACCGGGTTATAGGCACATAAACATACCATCACGCCTGTATTTCCCGAAGGGTGCAGAGGTGTACTAATGTACATCCACATTTCGCCGGTATGTTTAGGTCCCATGTAATAGGGGGCGAGCTATGGGTAGTAGCATGAATCACGTTGTGAGGTTGAATTGCTGTGACAGTGTGATCCACACATTTTTTTTTTTTTTAATTGTGCCGAGCTACACATCTGTCGGCACAGAAATAAAACAAGTTTCATGGACTATTCGACCGATTTCATCAAACATAGCTAAAGACACTCCCGACTAATTCACCTTTCAAACAAAAATAACAAAATTAAAATCGGTGCACGCGTTCGGGAGCTGCGATGCCACAGACACACACACACACACACGACAAACTTCCAGCACCCCGTCACTTTTGCGCCGAGGGTTAAAAACAGACGCAGTTTTGTTTTTAATTAAAATTAATGTGTTTAATGATGACAAAGTTAATACATTACTGTTCATGTCTAGTTAGGTTGTTCTTGAAGGCGAACCGCTTGCCGCAGGTGGTACATTTGTACCCCTCCCTGTGGTGTCGCTGCACATGCTTCCAACGCTGATTCTTGTTGCTATAAGAACCATTTTATAGTCATCACTGACTTCTAAGTCTTAAAGGGACTAACATTAAAAAAATTAGCTAGTTAACTGTGTATGTTTTAAAGGTTCATGATTTTTTTTTTAACATAAATAGATCCTTCAATAAAAACAAAATCTTTAATCTGTTGAAAAGTAAGGAAGTTTTAGGCCGGGAGTCGAACCTGCGTCTTCTGGTTAAAAAACCAACTAAGCCACCACGAGTCCCACTCACCAGGTCCAAATTGGCCTTCACATTTTAAATTTACGTCTTTAAGTGACTACATCTTTTGAAAAGCAAGTACTTTGCTTCTCAACTGCTACTGAGAATTTCATAAAAAACCCCAATAACACTTTGATCGACCTGGGGATCGAACATAGAACCTCCAGCGTAGCAGTCGCGCTTAGGACAAATAGACTAATGAGGCAGTTAAAATTCTCTTATTCATGTCATCATTCTTCATACTCTGGGGGCTAAATATCTAAAAAAAAACTAAAATAACTAAGGTTACTCACTCAAAATATTTGTTACATTCAGAACAAAGGTATCCAAAGGGAGTTCTCTTATCCGTAATGGAAGTTTTTCTTCTGGGCTTTGAACCTGGTTTTAATACTTCTGTGGTATTTTGCTGACTCTAGAATAAAGAAGATAAAAATATTCTGTAAATAGATCATTCAAAGACACTTATACAAGTCAATGTTTTAAATTTTTGTAAGCTAGATGGCACCGTCTTTTCCTATCTGACGACCTTTGAGAAGAAAAGCCGAAACAAACTGAGAGAATCATGGTCTCTTTTAAAGTCCAAACAATCGTGATATCATAGATATGTGAGTTTTACAATGTAGGGCAAAATCTGAACAGGCCTTTTGAAGAGCCATAGCATCTTTGAGTTGACCTGTCCTAACTGACGGCAGACATAGCATTATCAGGCGTCTGGATAAAGCCGGATAGGATCAGAGACTACAGAACACCATTAACTAGCAACACCATTGCTGCAAAGTTGCTAGCTTATCGGGTTATCGTCGGATATATTTCGGAGAGTGCGCATCAAATCTCCACGATCTTATTCCCCTTTGCCTATGGAGGACCAAAAGCACGGCAAAGCGACATTTTTTCATGGTGGACATCCCAAAAACTCGTATGAAATGCTTTAATACTAAACCTTCAGCCATGGACGACAATTTCTTTTAATTTTTGGTTTTTCTAAAATTGGTCGTCTATAAATCATATTCTAGGTAGAGTTCGGCCAAAATCCCAAGGAGGCCCAATTCCTCCCCCAATCCCCTTCCTTCTCCTTTTCTCCTTCCCCTCCCTTCCCCTAAATAGGCTCGGCAACGCATCTGCAACTCCTTTGGTTTTGCAGATCTATGTCCATGGGCGGCGATGACTACTTACCATCAGGTAGCTCGCCTGCTCGTTTGCCGAGTTATCCCATAAAAAAAAAGAAAAAAAAAATATAGTTTACACCAAAATCTTCTACGATAACGATCTTTAAGCAAATGTTTTAATACTCAACTGTGAATATGTTATTTTAAATGTCGCAATTTCTACTGCCATGTATTAATGACATGCCAGCAGTCATTAATTCTACATTGCAAGTGGTATAAAAGCTAGTAATAATAAAAAAAACTTACCTTTTTCCTCTTGACATTCACCAAATCGTTCGTATTGTGGCTATTTCTCAAATGTGTCAGCATTTCATTTACATTATAAGTGTTGTACACACAGTATTGACATACATGCTTGTGATAGTGAGACTCTCTGTGGTTCTGGTACGTTGCTATGCCAGTGTAGACTAAGCATATATCACATTGAAGATGGTCCGGTTTCTAGAACAAAAATGTCATTGATGAAATGTTTTTTTTTTATTTAACCTATACTGTCACACTGCTGGGCAAAGGTATCCCCCATACCATTCCACGTGCTCATGTCTATCGCTTTCTCATGCCATTCAGCCAAAAAACGCATCCAGATCGTCTCACTAGCGAAAATGATGAAATGGTTATCTAAATATTAACCTATCTTTTGTAAGTGTATCATTACTCTAGTGGTCATTCCAGTGGCGTTGTGGGGGGCACAGGAGGGGGGCATGGCACCAGACGGCATACGAAAGGGGGCGGCAACAAGGGCCACAATATTTTTCATCATAACATACATAACATACCATCACGCCTGTATTCCCCGAAGGGTTAGGCAGAGGTGTACTTATGTAAATACACCCACATTTCGCCGGTATGTTTAGGTCCCATGTAATAGGGGGCGAGCCTATTGCCATTAACCGGGCACAAATCCAGACTCCGAGCTGCTACTGGGAATTTTTTAGAAAAACCCAATAACACTTTGCTCGACCTGGGGATCGAACCCAGGACCTCTAGCGTAGCAGTCGCGATTGGGACCACTAGACCAACGAGGCAGTCAGTCAATATTTTTCAATTGGAATTTAAAATAAAAATTGACTGCCTCATTAGTCTAGTCCTCCGACTACTACGCTATAGGTCCTGGGTTCGATCCCCAGGTCGAGTAAAGTGATATTGGGTTTTTCTATGAAATTCCCAGTAGCAGCTCGGGGTCTGGATTTGTTCCCGGTTAATGGCAATAGGCTCGCCCCCTATTACATGGGACCTAAACATACCGGCGAAACGTGGGTGTACATTAGTACACCTCTGCCTAACCCTTCGGGGAATACAGGCGTGATGGTATGTTTTTTTTTTTAATAAAACACATGCCAAATAAAATCGCAAGTGTGCTCTTAATTATTTAAGAAAAAAACATTACTCTAGTAGTAATTTAATAGTAAAGTTTATACAATAGCCCATAGTGTAGCGGTGAAAAGCTACTAGGTCATTAGGTAGGTTACCTTCCCAGGTTTTATTTTTTTTCTATGAAATTCTCTGTAGCTGCTCAAAGTCGGAATATCTGCCCAGTTAATGGCAATAAATTCGTCTCCAACTTCATGAAACTAAGTTGATGTTCTTGATTCCATTTTCTTAATTCTTACCTCTACATGTAAAGAAGAATTATGTTCATCTAATTCTGTTTGATTGATAAATCCTTCAATACAGCTGTCACATTTAAACACTGCATCTAAATAAGCTGCCGCTCTTTTTCTTTCGTCAATTACCTCTTCCAATTCAGTATCATCAATAATAACAGTTGAAAACAAACTCTTATTTTTTCCATTTTTAAATTTCTTTCTCTTTTTAAACTTCGGTTTTTTTAATTTGAATATTAAATCGTGTTCATAGTCTATGGTTCTCTCTCCTTTGTCTATGGGCTGTATTGCTATCTCTGTCTCATGTTCAGAACTCCAGTTGTTGTGCAGTTCTGATAATGGTATGTCTTCTTCACTTTCGCTTTTAATTTCAGTTGCTGGACCACAATCGATGAAATTGTCAGTCAAAGTACTGTTTGATTTGGAGATTATTTTTTGATAGAAAGTAGTATGCTGTGTTGTTAGACGCGAGAGGCATGTGGTTTGGGTCTGAAAAAAGAAAACAAAATTATTTCATCTGGACGTCACCTGAAGACATAAAATGGGGAAGAGAAATTCGACATCACAAGCAGTGGTCTCGGTAGGTTAGTTGGTAAAGCATTTGGTGTACTTAACCAGAGAGACGCCAGTTCAAACCCCGCTTGAGGCCGAATTTTTCTTTCGCTAGAAAATCGATATCTTTGTAATTCATCTTGAGTTCAGGAAAAACCAGTGCATCTTGTTACTTTGTGAGTCATAAAAATTACAAATAAATCCTTAGCTTCTTAGAGCAAAGTTGTATCATTTCATAGAAGTTGGTTTTACAGCTTAATTTACAGGATAAGCTGTAATATTAATAACCTGTCCCCCTGGATATTTACCCCCTACATATTTTGCTACCAAACTCTCTTCTAGTGGCGGCTAAGAACTAAATTTGATGTGGGCAAGATTCATTTTGCCCTGGCCCTCTGCCAGTGCAAGAAGACGGTCGCGAGGACGTAGGCGGTGGCCCAGGACGCCCACGCCTTACGCCGCCACTGCTCTCTTCCTCCTTCCTAATTTTGCTGTGCCCGACAGGATACATTATAATCCAATCTTGTATGATATTATAAAACATTATGGAACACAAAAAAATATTGAGTATTGAGTAGTTTTAAGTCTATTTTAAATTATGTGACATCATAATATCTAAAACTCCTTCCACCCCTTATCACACACTATCACACTATCGTCAACCAAATAACTTGTGAATTTATGGATTGTCCCATAATGTACTTACCTGTGTCCTGCCATCAGCAATGCAGGTGAGGTGCCTCTGTGCAGTGCAGGCCTGTTCTCTAAACCTTGTGATCCTGCACATGACTGCTCTGCACTCCCAGCAAATATATAAGCTTGCTGTGTCTTTGTAGAAACCTTCCTGTAATGACAATACTGGTTTTGAGTTTTTTTTTAAACAAAAAGCTTGCTAGCAATGTTGGTCGCACATTACTTGTGTTTTTGTTAACCTATCATACTAAGCTAATGCTTGTGTGACGACTGGGCTCACGTCCGTAGTGCAATGGGTGGGTTTCGAACCAACAACTACATGATCGCAAGTCCGACACCTTAGCTATTGGGCTACCACTGCTTTAAACTGAGTCACTAGGCTCAGTTGGTACAAATGCAACACACGGCACGTGGAAGTACTACCCTCCTACAGAATATCGACATCAAGCAGTATGTGTGCTGTTGTATGGTCAGTGTGGAGCACCTGAGGCTCGATTCCTCCGACAGTCCCCTTCTCCTTTCTGCTTCCCCTCCCTTCTCTGTAAATAGGCTTGGCAATGCATCTGCAACTCCTTTGGTATTGCAGATGTCCATGGCCAGCGATGACTACTTACCATCAGGTAGCTCAATTGCTTGTTAGCCAAGTAATCCCAATATCCCATAAAAAAACATTTTGAAACAAGATTATGCAATTCTATTTAGCCACATTTATTTATCTATGCCATTTTTGTTTTCATCGGTATGAATTCAATTCCATTGTTTGATATGTCTCTGTTATTATAAAAAACTCAGTGATAGCCTAGTGATATGACCATTGGATTATAGCCTAATCCCTCTCGTTCTGAGAGGAGACCCGTGCCCAGCAGTGGGACAATGTAATGGGTTGATGATGATGATGATGATGATGATGATTATAGAAAAAATAAGTTTTATGCCATAGATTGTGCGTACAATATCTTGTTTATTTATTTATAAATTATTACAATCTTGGACTAGCTAATTACAGGTTTACAAAAATAACAAGTGAAGAAAACAAATTATAAAACGTTAAATACGAAACTTATAGTTATTGAAAATATCGGTTTAAAATATGTTTATGCTCATGCTCTTCTTCATATTATTCACAATATTTTCTGACATAAAAGAAAGATACGTAGAGGAAAGGCCTTTAAATTAAATAATTAATATTTACCCTGTAAGCTTCAGAGTCGTGGGACAATAACAAATATAAATTATTCACTCCCTCTGGAACTCTGCACAGTTGAAATAACTTTCTGTGCTTACTCAAACACGTGCAACAGAGCTTTTTTATCATATTTTCGGAATAGTCTTCCATTTAAATAAATAGATTAAGTTAGAAACAGTATTTGTTTATTTATTTACAAAATATCTTGAATTTCCCTACCTATTCGATTCGTTATAGCTCGGTGGAGCTCGGTTAATTTTTTTGGGTTGCCATTGTTGGTGAAAACTGTACCAACGATTATAACATAATGCTGTCTTCATTGTAGCTTTTGAGTGGTTAAATTGGTTAATCATAATTCGGTCGAAGACAAATAAAGCACAATATTTTTAAAGCTAAACCTGAGATGAGTACTATCGTGATTAGTATTTTATCAAAACCATACGATATCCTTGACTTTAAAATATTCTTTGCATGATTATGGGACAAAATAATTATATGGCAACATTGTTTTATGTGCCAAAGCGTAAGCGAGCCGATACTTTGAGAACTCACTCAATTTTCATTTTCGATTTTTCTATTTCTATTGTGGCCGTATGTGCCCAATAAAAATCATGATAGCTTTTGAATACTGAATAAAATAAATAAGAATAAAACTTTGAATATGTATGTACTAAATTTAAATTAAACTAGACTGGGCTAACTAAACTAGACTGGGAAGTCAGTGGCAAAAACAGAAGACCCACTCAAATAGAAGTCACCGACTTTCCAAACTGTTTTAGACAAAATTATTTTATTATGTTTTGAAGGCGGTTTAACTTTTTTGTTAAAAGTAATTTTTGTAAAGACGAAACGCAACCATTTTTCTAAGGACGAAAACTAGTCGCAGAAATTATTGCCGTTGCAACTGGTTTGCAGACGGCTTATATTATTGTCGACTTTATTCCATTTATATGAAGTTCAATTTTGGTTCTTGCAAGTTGCTACTGTTTTTTGAACGAACGGAATAAATACTCGCGTCTAGTGTAACAATTGATCAATGTATTCTCGACTGTATTTACTCAATCATACTGCTTTGACTGCTTTGACAAGGAACTAAAAACGGTTCTATCCTATCGTCGCAGGACTGAAAACGGTCCTTTAGAAACGGTTCGTCTTTGCAACGCTCACTCCAATTTATTGTCTATGGAAACAAGAAACAATATACTATGGTTTGTCTATCTATGATAGTCTATGGCTAGTATGGCCACCGTGTTTAGTAATTTATTGTTGTATTCAGTTTTAATCATAAATAAACAGATTATTCTTTGTTCCCGATCACCAACGACCAAAAAGAGCTACACATTAATGAAGAACACACACAAATACGTTGAGAACCCCGTGAATTGTTTATAACAAAGATGAATATCAACGTCAATGTATATGAAGTGCCCGTTGTGAATGCTGTTATTATGCATCAGGCCCCACTGCCGGAGCCACAGAACCATGTCCCGCAGCCCCAACCCCAAGACAACCCTCAAGAGTCCCAATCGCTGCTGATGGAGCGAAAACCTAAGATCGAAAAAGAAAAGAAGAAAAAGGAAGCTATTGAAGGTCAGGCGAGAGAGATTATTTTTAAGGTCATAAAATTCTTTGAGAGCGAAAAACAGAACAGAGGCTACGCGTATCCAGTAGAAAACGTTGTCAAAAGAGCGTGTGCAGCTACAGGGCTCTCAGAAAGCACCATAAAACGAATAAAAAGGGATGGTTTGCGCGCTGAAGCAACACAAACTAAAATCGCTGGTCCCAAGAAGAAACGGGTAAGAAAAACAAAAGTACAGCTAGATTACTTCCAGTTGTGTGCTTTACGAGGCATTGTGAACAGCTACTCAAACAGAAAAGAGGTACCGACACTTGGCAAAATTTTGACAGCAGCGAAACATGAACTGAATTACCGGGGAGGAAAGGAATCTCTTAGGCTAATTCTGCTAAACAAACTTGGTATTAAATTTAAGAAATGTGAAAAGAAAATTAAGAAGCCCCCTGAGGAGATGTCGCAGCCCCCACAACACCAACCACAGATACAGAATATCATGCCGCACCCACAAATGCAGCAAGTTATGAAGCCAGTTGAGAACCAGTGTGTTTACACTACCATGATGCCCCACGTACCACCTGTCTCATATTGAAGTAGCTTAGGATCAGACAATTCAGAAAAATCAAAGATGTTGCGATATCTATGTTGAAATGAGACTTATTAACAGATTTCTGCCATTGTTAAGACTTCCAATTGGGCAATATATAGTTCTAATTTGTGCTGGCACAGAAAGACACAATAATATGTTTTTTCATCCATTCTATTAAAATTGTGTACATATTTATCACTCACATACATTCTACATTGTGAGTATTTATTTCTGTTTGGGAAAATACTCCACATAATAGACAAATAATACCATGTTTTATAATAATTCCATCAGGGTTTCAAAAATTATAAATTTAGTCCCATTTCAACATGATATCTATATTGTAACAAACAAGTGTCTTCAGTTAAAATAATGTACAACAACATAGAATTATTTGGTTTAGGTTCCTAGAAAATTATAGATACATTCTAAAAGCATTTTGGCTGAATATTGAAATACTGAAAACTGAAGTGGCCTACTGGCCAAAGGCCAAAGTCTTGTGGTTTTTTCATATTGGCAACATTTAGAAAATTTATTTGTAATCTGTAAAACTGATTTTTCAGATTACAAATAAATACAAAGAGGAACCTCTGGAAGTCCTTTGGATCGTGAAGTCAGAACCAAATGATTAGAAGATGATGTTCCAATTAGGAACAAGTTTAACTTCTAGGTAAGATAAGATCATTTGTGGAGAAACTCACTTTACTACACATTCTTAATTTTATTCATCCGTGCTACCAAAAAGTTGTCTAAACATTGGGCGCGAAATTTATTTTTTTCTTTTTATTCAATATTTGGCTATAACACATTCAAGGTACATGCTATAGAAATTGCGACATCAACAATAACTTATTCACGATTAAGTATTAAAAGGTTTGCTTGAAAATCGATATTGTAGGAGATTTAGGTGTAAATTGTAATTTTTGACCAAATCCACTATTTTACACCAAAATCTTCAAGGATAACGACCTTTAAGCAAAAGTTTTAAAACTCAATCGTGAATAAGTGATTATCAATGTCGCAATTTCGACTGTAATGTACCAAGAATGTGTGATAAGCCGAATAATTTGAGAAAAACCAAGAAAAAATTGAATTTCGCGCCCAAGGCTGACGGTTGACCCTTAAACAAAGATATGCATGGCTACACATTGAGCTATACAAATCCAGTTTTAACTGCCTCCTATTGTGTGGCAAGCCTATACAATTTAAGGTCGGTTTAAACTGGACTTGTTTACCTTGACTTGTAGTTGTGTGTAGTATAACAAGGTTTCTGTGAATATTATTTTCAACCTTTTGAATTTAAATACCTTAGGTCTATGTTTGTTAAATAAATAAATAAGTTTTCTGCCTAAACTGCTAACATTTAATGTTACAGACATTGTTAATTTTTAATAAGCACGGTACAATTCGTACGATGTATGTATGCCAGTATGCGGTGACCTCGCGATGTAAAGGCATTTCGTACTTTGAGAGACCAGCTTATACTGGTGTATGGCCTTAATTTCCACTAATCATTTTCGATCATAGAATAAGTATTAATTAGAAGCCGCATTCAGACATTACTGCACATCGTGTATTTATTTGTTTATAGATATAGACATACCATCACGCCGTTTTTCCCCGAGGGGTTAGGCAGAGGTGTACTAATGTACACTCACAGTTCGCCGGTATGTCTAGGTCTCATGTAATAGGGGGCGAGCCTATTGCCCATAACCGGGCACAAACCCAAACTCCAAGCTGCTACTAAGAATTTCACAGAGAAACTCAATAACACTTTGCTCGACCCGGGAATCGAACCCAGGGGGTGTATACAAAGTCACTTCTTCATTATCGATAACGAAGGTAGATATCAGCGTATTCGTATATATATCAATGTATGGATTTGACATAATTTCATCACGTGACATATCGAAAGGTTATGCCAATTCCATACATTTCTGATATCTAACTTCGTTATTGATAATAACGATGTGACATTGTCTAGGCCCCCAGGACCTGTAGTGTAGCAATCGCGCTTGGGACCAGTAGACTAATGAGGCTGTCATTAATTATTTATATACTCTTTATTGTACACCAAAACATAATTGTACTGAAAAAATTCAATGGGCGGCCTTACAACCTTATGTTGTACATGAAACTTTATTCCATCCTATTTTTTTAACAGTAGAAATGGCACAAGACGGTATTATTAAATTAGATTCGACCTCTGTGAAGCACTTTATCGGGACATTCACATAGTGACTAATCGCTAACATTTGTTGCTTCTATGGCTTCTCGTTTATGTGGCTTCTAAGTCATACTTATTCAAAAATTGCGATTCAACAAGCAACCATTTTAGTCCCCAGGTTATAGTCAGTTATACATGCATTCATACCATCACGCCTGTATTCCCCGAAGGGTTAGGCAAAGGTGTACTGTGTACACCCACAGTTCGCCGGTATGTTTAGGTCCCATGTAATAGGGGGCGAGCCTATTGCCATTAACCGGACACAAATCCAGACTCCGAGCTGCTACTGGGAATTTCATAAGCACCCAATAAAACTTAGCTCGACCTGGGGATCCAACCTAGACCAATCCAACCACTAGACTAATAAGGTAGTCTCATTCATCACTCATTTTTCAATATTTTTTATTGTATTTCAATATTCAGCTGTAACGCCACAGAAAACAGTAGGTACTGTTGATTTAGTATAAATGTATACAATCGTACACACGTCTACAGGTCAACCTATACAAATCCAGTTTAAGCTGATTGCCCATTGTATAGGATTGCCTTTTGTTGTGGTAGGACCACGCTGTTCGCAGCAAGAATGGGCCGGCTCGACCGGGGAAGTACCACACTGTCGCAGAAGACCGACGTCCGAGTAGTAGCGTTTCGTTACTGCGCTTCGTTCGGCGAGAGGGCCGGAGGCCCTATTCCTCCCCCAATCCCCTTCCTTCTCCTTTTCTCCTTCCCCTCCCTTTCCCTAAATAGGCTCGGCAACGCATCTGCAACTCCTTTGGTTTTGCAGATGTCCATGGGCGGCGATGACTACTTACCATCAGGTAGCTCGCCTGCTCGTTTGCCGAGTTATCCCATAAAAAAAAAGAGACGCGAGCGTAAACTGGATTTTTATAGCTTGATGTTCAAGCATTTGTTGTCAAGAATACAGTTGTTGTTTTGCAGTTTGCACCTTAGCCTATGTCCCTGAAAAGTATAGCTACATAAATCTGTTACTGAAACACTATAGATTAATATAATTATTGTTTTATAACATTTATTAATATTTATGCCAAATTGACTCTATTTACATCAACTTGTCAGCAAATATCTGTATTTTAAAATGCAGCAGTGTTTTCAGAATAATATGAATGCGAAAGAAACTTGGTCTGTTTGTAACGTTTTGACGCGAAAACCGCTAAACCAATGTCATTGAGATCTGAGTGAAATCGCGGTTACAGGCTCACAGCTAGCGTGTCGTTTGAGTTTTTGTATGTATATAAAATGTTGCAAATCGTCCCTGATATGCCATAACCGCGTAGGTACCTAACTGACACTTTGATAAAAGGTCGTAACATTGATTTAAATTACATAGTTTTTTTTTAATTTGGCTTTACTGCAATGTGTTATTAACGTGGTATTGGAGTATCAGCGATGATATGGAATTTGAAATTTTACCACTGAAAAAACATTATACAGTTTGTTCGAAATAAGTAAGCCGATCGGAAGTTAGCCGTTCCGAACTACCGCGGTGATAAAATCGTTTTAAGTGTTTTAATGCATAAATATAGAAATAAGTAAACAAAATAATTAGAAATGTGAAACATATAATATACGACTCTTATTATCTTTACACCGACTCTTTCTATTAAAATTTACCAATTGTAAACCACTTGAAGACAACTTCCGATCGGCTCACTTATTTTTACTTCTTACTCTTACTTCAGACAACCTTATTTATTTCAAACAAACTGTACTTTCAATTTTAGTTACATAAACTTTATTTTTTAAATAAAATTGGTTTTATAAAATAATTAATAAGTTAATTGTCAGTATAATATGTTTTGTTTAGAAATTCCGCTTGAAAGACATTGTAAATGTGTTGAAACTTAAAGTAAATTTTATGTAGATAGGAATATTGGTAGGGTGATTTCACAGAGTTGGATATGAAACGACACATATTAGGAATTTGGTTGTAATATTTCTTGTAGTAAACTTGCATAAACAACTCGCATCTTCGGTGACGATTTGGTATAAGAAAATCATTTATTTCTTTTAAAAAGAACGCCCCCCACTCGACAGCACTCGAAACGAGTGAGGAATACACACATTATTTGTCACGGATGGTCATCGAACCCACGACACGTGCAAGATTAGTGGCGAGGAGATCGTAACCCTTACACCTTCAAATATTTTATTTATTCGCTTATTGTTCGTCTATAGCATTCTAAGACCATGGCAAGTAAGAATTGCGATATCAACACTAAAAAAAAACTGCAATGTATTCACAAGTGATTACTAAAATTTTTGCTTAAAAATCTGTATAGTAGCAAAAAGTAAGGTAAATTGTAAATTTTGTCGGCATCCTCCATTTAACCCTACTTTACGCAAAAGTGAACGCTCGCCACACTTTAAATTCCAACACACTCGAATACCCTCTGCCTTCGTTTGCCGCCCGGGGCCATACCCTCTGCCCCCTCCCTTTCGTTGGCCGCCCGGGGCCATACCCTCTGTCCCCCCCATTCGTTTGCCGCCCGGGGCCATACCCTCTGCCCCCCCCCTTTCGTTTGCAACCCGGGGCCATACCCTCTGCCCCCCCTTTCGTTGGCCGCCCGGGGCCATACCCTCTGCCCCCCCTTTCGTTTGCCGCCCGGGGCCATGCCCACTGCCCCCCTCCCCTTTCGTTTGCCGCCAGGGGCCCCACACCCCCCTGGCCCCATCCCACGGGACGTCACTGAGCTATTGTTAAACGTCTCATAAATTTGTTTATGCAATTTTATCACAAGAATAATGTTAATAATATTATGTACAGTACCTTAGTTCATTATATTAATGATTTATCATTTCTAGAAATAAGATAATTGTATAATAAGGCTGAGTATTACTTTATGTATTTTTAATCGAATAAAATGAGAATTAAGTTTTATTAAATTGTTTTATTTTTTAAATTTTACTATAATATGCATGTATGTATTATATAAATCTTCTGTGAAAAAAACCTCTTATTAATGTAAGTGAAAACAGTAACAAAACAATTTGCTTGGTTTAGAAGTTAGTGAAGAAACAGACAAACGAAAACAGCGACTTTGTTTATACTATTTAGAGATAGATGGCGGTGCTGCGATCGAGTTCAGGCTGAACGTCTGTCGGAACCACTAGTTCTTAATAAAAACCGGCCAAGTGCGAATCGGACTCGCGCACGAAGGGTTCCATATCATTCCCATTTGTCACCACTGGTGGCAACTGGGAACAAAACGAGTGTCGGCGGTGGGGGCAAGAGAATAACTCATATTCGTTAATGCCAATATAATACAAAACCACAAGTTAAATTAGAGTAAAAAAAAAACAATCTTATATAAATCTTTGAGAATATATTTAAACTGACGTAGGTATTTATTTACAAATAAATATGTAAACTACTTACACAATAAAGTTAATTTACATTTTCACTTCATAAATTAGGTGCAGAACCTCCTTTTTTTTTAAATTAAAAGTGTTTTAAATCTTAGCTGGGCATTGTTATGATATTCTTGTGTTGTGTTTTCTGATGTGAGTTCATGGCGGTTTTCTGTGCGAAGCTGGCCGGGCAGTGAGGGCACTTGAAGGGCCGCTCACCCGTGTGGGTACGACGGTGGTTTATTAAGATCCTGTTTGTCTGCAATCATATAATAAAAATTAAAAAAAACCCTGCAGTTCTTCCAATATCGTTGAAGTTAGATAAGTTATTTACAAGACATACATAACGAACAAATGTACAAAAAAAAGGTAGTAGATATTATGCTTTCTCCCTTATAAGGGGCCGTCCATTAATCACGGGGGGGGGGTGACCCCTACCCTTATATTACGTGTCAAATAAATAATAATATATACGAACCTGCGTCTCCTCGTTAGGTACACCAGGCGCTATGCCCACTAAGCCACCGCGAGTCCCACCCACTCGCTTAGTGGTCATAGCGTCTGGTGTAGGTACCTAACCAGAAGACGCAGGTTCGAATCCTGCCCGCAATCGAATTTTTCACTACACTAAAATAACTTTATAATCTTTGCATGGAAAAAACATAAAAATACAAAAAGTTGAATAATATACTGGTTTCTAACATTTACGCGAATATTATACATTGGAAATAAAAGTACTTTTTATGGATTTTGTCTTGTTATTATTATATTATTTAGATAAAGAACTAAATAATATAATAATAACACGATAAATCGTTTCGGATTCTTTACAGCATCCATGGTCACATGCTGTAAAGGATCCGAAAGTTGGGAATTGAATAATATCAATAAGTTGCATTAAGTTGAACATAATTGTATTTTTATATTACTTTACATTATAATTTGATATTCTATTTATAATCGATTGTGATGACGATGTATGCTTAGTATAATGATCATACATTTTTTTAGATAAATTAAAAATGACTGAACGGGAGTCGCGGTGGCTTAGCGGTCATAGCGTCTGGTGTACTTAACCAGAAGATGCAGGATCGAATCCTGCCCGCGGTCGTATTTTTCCTTCACTAAAATAAGTTAATGACTAAACTATACAATTTGCATGCACATCTGTTGGCAAAATATGGAGAACCATAAACTGTTACAATATCTATATTTTATACCCATGTTTGCAAAGGAATAAATGATTTGATTTGATTTGAATATAACGCGATCAAATCCATGTAAAGTAGTTTTAGTTTAATAATATATTAATACTTACACTAAACCCTCGTCCGCATAGATCACAGATCTTATCTTTGGGCATGGGTATCTTTTGGTGAACATACTGTATATGCTTGCGAACGCCGTATCCATTCGCGAAGTACTGACAACAAAATAATATCGTGAAACATACCAAATATATAGAATAAATATCATCACGCCTGTATTCTATGAAGGGTTAGGCAGACGTGTACTAAGGTACACTGTAATGGATCCCAAATGTCGGGAATTAAATATATCTCAGTAGCAGCTTGGAGTTTGGATTAGTGCCCGGTTAATGTCAATAGGCTCGCCCCCTATTACATGGGACCTAAACATACCGACAAACTGTGGATGTACATTAAGTACACTCTACCTAAATTATTTTATTATTTTTTGAAGATGGTTTTACTTTTTTGTTAAAAGTAATTTAATTTTTTAATTTTTAGTGGAAAGTTTTGTTTATAAGTACTTGTAAGCCAACTTTACGCACTGCTCCAATGAGACAGCGATGTTTCAAAGTAAACTGTAATATCATCGATGTAAACAATTTTTAGAAATTGTTGATTTTTTTAAACCGCTGAACCGAATTCGATAAGATTTAAATGAGATCACCTCTAAAGTATGACCTACCCAACAAATAATAATCACGGAGATATCGCGTAACAAACATACGACGAATTGAGAACCTCCTCCTTTTTGAAGTCGGTTGAAAATAAAATGTCTATACATACTTTGTTACAAACATTGCAGTAATGCTTGCTCTGCTTCATATGAACTAGTCGATAATGATTGTTCATGTACGAAGTGCGCGTGAAGATCTTGTCGCAGTCTGGACAAGGGACTCTGCGACAAATTAAATAAATGTAATTAGTATAAAATGTAGCACTGTGGCTCGCTCATTAATAGTATTCATGTTTTTTTTATGGGAGAACTCGGCAGGCGAGCAGGCGAGCTACCTGATGGTAAGTAGTCATCGCCGCCCATGGACATCTGCAATACCAAGGGAGTTGAAGATGCGTTGCCGAGCCTATTTAAGGAAAAGGAAGGGGAAGGAGAAAAGTAGCCTTCTACTTTTCTCCTTCCCCTCCCTTTTCCAAAAGGGACTGGGGGAGGAATTGGGCTTTCGGCGCTCCACACTCACCGTACGAAACGCAACAGTATGCATACTGCTACTTGACATCGATATTCTGTGGGAGGGTAGTACTTCCCCGGTCGTGACGACACATTCATGCTGGCACTAGTACTACTACCAAAATATCTGTAACTAGCTTTCCGCCCACGGCTTCGCCCGCGTGGTTCCTCGGCGTTTTTGCATTTAAAATTTTCCCGTGTTTGTAGCATTTTTCATTTCTGCTCCGCGCCTATCGGTCTTACCGTGATGATATATATAGCCTATAGCCTTACTCGATAAATGGGCTATCTAACACTGAAAGAATTTTTCAAATCATGTTCCTGAGATTAGCGCTTCAAGCAAACAAACAAACTCTTCAGCTTTATGCTTTATTTTTTAGCATTAAATATTGCGAAATGTTCACAAAGATATGAATTTTCTAATTAAAGAAAAACATTCTAGTGAAAGAAAAATTCGATCTCAGGCAGGGTTTGAACCTGCGTCTCTCTGGTGTACTTAACCAGAAAGACCAGAAAGTTTTCTTTAATTTGAAAATTCATATCTTTGTGAACATTTCTTCAGCTTTATAATAATATTAAAGTAAGTATAGATGTTCAATCTTACCTAACAATTTTCCTAGGCGTATGCCTAGCTGACTGCTGTAAATGGCGGCGGTACTTATAGATGCTGGGGTACTGCTTATCACACTCCACGCAGTAGCACATCTCCTTGCGGGTGTCCGAACATACCAGCTCCGGATGCTCAGTCCTCAGATGATTCTCGAAGACATGGTAGGTCCTGTAGCTTCGGTTGCAGATCGAACAATACGCTGGTAGGTGGTTTCGCCTGAAAAAAAAGGTATATACCATCACGCCTGTATTCCCCGAAGGGTTAGGCAGAGATGAACTTAATGTACGCACGGCTACACATCAAGCTATACAAATCCAGTATAGGCTGGCCTTGACTTCTACGGAAAATCTTTACAACGGGAGGTCAGTGTAAACTGGTTTTGTATAACTTGATGTGTAGCCGTGTGTACACCCACAGTTCGCCGGTATGTTTAGGTCCCATGTAATAGGGAGCCTATTGCCATTCACCGGGCACAAATCCAGACTCCGAGCTGCTACTGTGAATTTCATAGAAAACCCCAATAACACTTTGCTCGACCTGGGGATCGAACCAAAGACCACTAGACTAACAAGGCAGTAAATAACTACTAATATAAAAATTAAAAAACCCCCGACAATTGCATTATATCTCGACCGATTTTCATCAAACATAGCTAAGAGCACTCCTGACAAATTCACCTTTAACCAAAAAACACTAAATCAAAATCGGTTCATCCGTTCGGGAGCTACGATGCCACAGACAGACATACACACACAGACACGTCAAACTTAAATAACACCCCGTCGTTTTTGCGTCGGGGGTTAAAAAAGAGGTATTGACAAACTATACAGGGTGGAAGGGACATATGCACGCCTTTTTCTCACAGGGGTAGGCAGAAACCGAAGGCCAGGTGGAGTGACGATTTGCGGAAGATGCCTATGTTCAGCAGTGGACGAATACGGGCTGATGATTATGATGATGATGATGATGATAATAATAAATAATATAATAATAAATTTTATTAAATAAAACTTTTACAATTACTTTACAGAGTACACAATATGTTTATACATAGTTATGTATGGGTGATGATGATGATGAGGCAGAAACTATAGACTACCACTTGCTACGACTCGATCTCTTGCGACTGCCTCATTAGTCTAGTGGTCCTAAGCGCGACTGCTACGCTGGTCCGAGGTTCGAACAAAGATCGAGCAGTGATATTGGGTTAGCGAGAGTGGGGCGTAGGCACCTATAATGCAATAGCATTTTAAAGGAGCCGAAGCTTTCAAGCAAAAAATCCCCTTTGTGCAACATTTGTCATTGATGCTCCGCTCTTATTGATCGTAGCGTGATGTTATATAGCCTATAGCCTTCCTCGATAAATGGCCTTAAATATTTTTTCAATTCGAACTGTAGTTCCCTATCCAATACTAAAATAATTTCTCAATTCGAACCAGTAGTTCCTGAGATTAGCGCGTTCAATCAAACGTAACACACTCTTCAGCTTTATAATATTACTATACTTACTTGATATGCGACTCCAATCTCCGTTTGGAAGAGAAACTTGTGTTACAATAATCACATATAACTCGTTCGTGTGTCCTTTTATAATGATTACTGAATTCTCTAAGAGATCTGTAATAAAATAAAATTATTTAAAAAAAAAAAAACACAACTCTCTCTCTTAAGAGAGAGGATAGTCTCTGCTCCGCGCTCCATACAAAAGTAGTTCGGTCCTATCTTAAATGAAAAACCAATGACAATGACCAACAATCTTATCATTAAAATATATGTTCCTTGTACGTAAAACCTCATATTAATATATGGTTCAAAAGTGACACGAGCTCTAAGATTGGTAATTTTTGATAAAAACAACCTAACTTTATGCTAGTATTTCATGATAATGTATCGATATAGAACCATTTTGACTCGTGGGAAACCCAGATAATATAATGAATATCCTCTTACAAAAGCAACCCCATTGGTATTGCAGATGTCCATGGGCGGCGATGACTACTTACCATCAGGTAGCTCGCCTGCTCGGTTGCCGAGTAATCCCATAAAAAAACGATGAATACTCTTACCTACATTCCTGTTGACAATTATTACAAGAGTAGGTCTTGGTGTGGGATCTGTTTAGGTGTTTCTTCATCTCCCCGCTGGACCGACATAGTTCCCCACACAAGGTACATCGTAGCATCGGAGTGTGGTGCTTCCAATGCTCCTCCAGTTGGGATCGTGAATTGATCTGTGACTTGCAAGCTAAACATGACCTGGGGAATTCTGTCTAAAAGGAAATATATAATTATTAAAATCAATAATGAAAATGCATGCAGAGTAAGACATGATATAATATTTCAAATTACAGAACAAAACGGAACAATCTTTTTGTATATTATTATTTACTTTAGCTTTCCGCCCAGAGCTTCGCCCGCGTTATTTCTCGGCTGTTCTGTACTATGATATATGTATGTATTATACATATAAACCTTCCTCCTGAATCACTCTATCTAGTGCTGAAAACTGCATTAAAAACTGTTGAGAAGTTTATAAGATCTAAGCATATGTATAAAAAATACATATGTAATTAAACCATACCATAACAAAAAGACTGCCTCGTTAGTCTAGTGGTCCAAATAGCAAATGCTACGCTAGAGATCTTAGGTTCGATTCTCAGGTCGAGAAGTGTTATTTGGGATTTTCTTTGAAATTCTCAGTAGCAGCTCATTCATGCCCGGTGAATTGCAATAGGCTCGCCCCCTATTACATGGGACCTAGACATACTGCCTAACCCTTCGGGAAAAACAGGCGTGATGGTATGTATCATATGTATGTTTTATGGTAATTAAAACATCTTTTCAACTTACATTATCGTGATTCAAACTTCTATGTCGCAATATATCCAGTCTTCTCTTGTACCCTAGAATACAAACATCACACTTGAGAGGCATCCTTTTGAAATTAATATGGCCTCGATCTCTCTCTAACATTGTTTCTATTTCCTTCTCACTTAAGTAAACAGTTTCAGAATAACTATTTACTTTTTTTGTAAACAAACTATTGTCTTTGGTTATAGTTGCGAATCTTTCATATGATTTTATGGTTTTTCTTTTAGCAAATTTTTTATAAGTAACCTTGCTGAAGTTTTCTTCTAATAATTTTTTATAATCTGGTTCATAGTAGTCCAAATCATTATCATTACTTATATGTTCATACTCATCTTTAATAGAACTGTCGTAATTTTCTTGTTTTATGTCAAATACTAAATATTCATTGTCTATTTCACTTTTTTCAAGTATTCGTTCTTTTTCATCTGGTATTAGGTTTTTTTCTTCAGGTACCAGGTCTTTTACTTCTGTTATAAGATCTTTTTCTTCTTGTGGGGTGAATTTATGTTTAAAGTCATATTGGTTTATTTGTTTTGCTTTTGTTAGCTGAGATAATGTGTGGATATCATCCTGAAATGTTTATTTTTTTGGTAAATATGATAAAATTCAAATGGGCAATGAACCTAATTCGCTCTTATCTTTATATTATAACTGTTGGTGAAGATTTATTAATGGCACAGGATTACTTATGTTTATTGTCTTAAAGTTTATATTTGTCTGTTAATCTTCCAAAATCTAAATAATTGTATAAATTAAAAAACAATTATAAATTCTAAAAGTGTGATACTTTCAGGTAAATATGTTTTAGTAACACAAGGATAAAGACACTTGTTATCTGAATGTTGTTTCCAAGTTGTATTAGGTACAGATGCCACACATAAGGTTATATACAAAACTGACAAATTTCTCCAAATGATTTTAAACCTTAAAATGTTGATGATTAAGTTCAAAATCAACTGAGAAAATTGCTGGCCATCATACAATACACAATGTTTCACAATTGAATTCAGGCTGATGTTGCAAGTGTTGCAACTGCTGCTGATAGGAAATAAAAAACAAAACTAAGCCACTGTATACCATTACGGAAAAGGGAGGGAAGGCCCGATTTAGGTAGAAATTGGGCCATTTCGCAATTGTTTTTCCATCAAAATATACATATCTTTGAAAATGTTTAGTTTTCTTTAATAAAAAAGGCATTAAAGAAATACAAATGTGTTAAGTACCTTATAGTGTGTGTGTAGGTACCGCATCAATCTGTACTGTGCCATTTTAATACGAGCTTGAAATCGTTTCATTTTAGTCAGTAATGCAATACATTCCCAACATAATTGTAGCTCTTTAGTTTCCTGAAATAAATTATATTTAATAATCAATTGTCATGCATTAGTAAAAAAAAATATGACTAATTTGTTTTTTATTTATGTTCTAGTTATGAGGCAAGGCTTGTATGACAGAAATATTTTTATGGTTACCTATTATAGTCACTCACAATTTTCTTTTGTATTGTTTATTACAACTTTATGTAGACAGGAACTGTAAATGGGAGTACATTGTAGCCACTAATGTCTGAGTAGATTATAGTTAAAATATTTTGATGATGTGTATTATTTCACATATGTTATCTGTTTTAGATTGACATTGATGTCTTGAGATGACATTGAGTTCTCAGATGCTGAGAACCTTTTCCTAATTTTAATCCTGACTTCAGCCTAATTATGACATAAACCTCCAATGTACTCACGCCATAGTGTAAAGTGAGTAATGTAAAATCTTTTATTTTAAAAGAGTGTCCATGGAGTTTCTTGCCGGATTCTTCTCCATAGGATCAACTTTTTGGAACCATGCAACTAGAGTCAATAATGTTTCATAAACGCTTGTAAAAGCTTATTTGAAATAAAAACATTTGATTGGTTGATTGGTTGATTGATTGAGACATGAAATACTCGCTTTATAAATCAATTACTCTTTGTTAGTTTTGCTAAAGCTTGAAAATGGCTCAACCAGTTTCAATTAAATATTTTGTGTTTGACTGATCCTACGACGAATCCTGATGGTTTGGATCTTTTACAGCATACATACTCTCGGGTAAGTGATCGTAAAACGTAAATTTATTTCAATGTAGGTAATAGGTGTGAAAATACAATATTTAGTAGGAATTGTTGATGTGTCAATTTGTTAATAGGTTGTCAAGGAAATCAACTTATTCTTTATGTATAAGTCAGAGAAATATAATATTAGAGAACCCATGTTAAACTATGAACATTAACAGACTACAAACGTTAATACCTATATAGAAACAAAAGAAAAACTACTTACGCCTCCACATTGTTCAAAGTCTTCTCTCAATTTCATGAATAGCGCTTTGTTTTCGTCAGTTACGCGTGCGAGCTGTCTGTCAGCGCTCAAACAGCCTTGGCATAACGTGAATATACGTTCGCTTTCCTTTTTAACGTCCATTGTTATAGAAAAATCTTTTCTAAAACATTTGTTTTGGTTACATTTATTTGCCTTCGCTTTGTGCGATTTTAAGTGACATTGACAAATAAGAATTTGACATTTGACGAATCAGAATTTTTTTTTCAAGTTGGACTCTGAACTTTTCAGCTATTCTTATGTAAACTTTAGTTTGTTTTTTAGAAAATGGCTATTACAAGGAAACCTTTCGAAATATCCATAAAAAAAATACTTTCAATACTCATCAAGAATAGAAGAATAGTGACTTCATATATTGCAGAATTCTCACGCTTCTCTTCTTTCGTTATAACTTTAAGTATGCAACTCTCTCTTTGTTATCTACAGGATAAATAAAAGATAACACAAATAGTTGAGTATTTTTTAATTACCTTAATAAAAAATAATACAAAAAGGTTCTTCTTACAATATAAACAATCAGTAAGTATTTTGTTTGTTTGTAACTAGAAATCGTTTGTAAACACGGCTAAACATGATTGTATATTTTTGTGATAGATTTAAATAGTTATGTCAATGTATTTTGTTCAACACATTGTAGCGGAAAATATAGTGGAATCATACCGATTAGAATATCCTCTACATTATATTCCACGAATGAGTCAGTAAGGTGTAGGTTTAACCATGGAATTGCATGCCATTTCGTGGATTATCGACAACATAGTTTCTTGTCGGTTAAAAACAATTAGAACATCAAACCGATTTTTTAAAACACAGACTTTAACTTTTCAATACCTACAGACAATACTTAATAACATTTTAATTTGTTCAACAGCTTTCGAGGTACGGTCAGCAACGAAAGTTGCTGAACACCGCCAGGTGTTGAAAACAACACAGCATCAATACTTTTCAATAGATTCACTTAGGAAAAAAATGATGGTCCAGTATGTAGAAACACGTACAACTTATCACATCTCGGGTCAGTAAGTTTTGGATAATAAATGTTTAAGCATTTTAAAGATTTCATCGTGTTCAGCAACTTTCATTGCTGACTGTACCAACCTCTTTGAATTAAAAAATCGGTTTATCAAACGTACACGCTGCGACCTAACTTTATTAACTTTTATTTATGTTTTTCCTACAGTAAGAGGTTATACTGGCTAGCTTATACTGGATATGCAAAGCTTGATGTGTAGCTGTGCGTACATCCACAGTTATTTAATTTTAAATTTATCAATTGGTACTGAATATGAGACGAAAAAAGATGTCAAAAAAAGAAGGATCAATAAAATATTTTACCTACTACATACTGTAGGTAGAATCAACAATCATAATGAATATTTAACCTCTTATAACCCTATTCCTAGCAGTGTATCCGACATACTTCGCTGTCATTCGTACAGTTTCCACTTATCCACATAACACAAACATACATACAACGTCAAACACACAACTCATATTTATTTTACATCTGTTGTCTAAACATAGCTGTGATTTCTTCGACAGTCTTATTCTTTGTTTCAGGCACTTTGAAGAATATGAACAATATAAATATCAGCTGTAGAATCGCGAATATGATGAATACGTTCGCTCCAAGGGCCAGCTGTGAAGAAAAAAAAGGACGTTTAATTTCAACAGAAATAGGTAGATAATCATAATTAGGCTTGGCAACATTTTTTTTAAAGTCCCATAAAATAGTTAATCACAAATTGAATCGAACTGCAAAATCAAAATATATATTTTTTCCAGCTGGTGCTGCAGTGACTGCTGCTGCTGCAACGGCGGAGACCAACAAGCGGCGAAAATATAACAATCAAATTAATAGTTATATTTTCGAACCGTTTGGGGTTGAAACGCTGGGGCCATGGGGTCCAAGCGCACTTTCACTTTTTAAGGAATTGCCAAACGACTTAACGAATATATATTTATATATACTTACTATACGAATATATATTTATATATACTATACTATACTTTGCTCAAAGAATCAGCAATGCAGCCAGCCTTCTGGGTACCCTACCGGCTGATAGCGATGCGGAAGAGTTTTTTTGATACCCTTTTTTTATTTTTTCTTTTATTCATAAATATAGTTTAGCTGTTAGTCTAGTTTAATATTTTTTTTTAGTTAATGTATTAGATTAGTTCCTTTGTTGTATAAATTACAAATAAAATAGGTACACAGAAATTTAAATTGGTTCGAAAATAAGGAAGTTATATGAATTTTCATTTTATGTTACACAGAGAGCGAATCTATCGTCTTGTGGCGTCACAATCCAATGCCATACAAATTCTATACTAACACTCTTTTATGAGAAATAGATCTTTTTTCACACATCCAAATTAAAGGTACTTTTTAATTATTTTAATTACTAGTGTTTACTTACAGAGAGCTGTAAAAAGCTAAGTCCCACTAAGAAGTTCGCCGTCCAGTTGACGGTAACGGCCACAGAGGTCGCTGCCGGTCGCGCTGACTGGTTGAACAGCTCTGGGAAAATACGTCATCATTATTATCTGCACCATATACAGTGTGACTGGGGGAGACGCTAACAATCCTTAAGAAGCATCATCATTAACCCATCGTCCCACTGCTGGGCACGGGTCTCCTTTCAGTACGAGTAGGATAAGGCTATAGTCCACCACGCTAGCCTACTGCGGGTTGGCAGACTTCACACGCTGTCAAGAAAATCTCTCAGGCATGCAGGTTTTCTTCAAGATGTTTTCCTTCACCGTTTAAGCTCGTGATAATTAATTATTATTACGCACATGACTTGCGAACAGTCAGAGGTTCGCTTAGATTCGAACTCAAGATCTTTGACTTGACAGTACAATGGTTATTCCCTTAGACCAATAATCCTAATTAGTCTGAGGTTATACCACTAGGGTCGGCCATTCGGTTTAAAGTAAAATAAATCTCTTCAGTCTAGCCCAGATATAAGAAATAATTCTATGGTTCTAGCGCTTGACAATAGTCGGTATATCCATTAACGAACATACCTGACGCGCCCCAAAAACCCTGAACATAATCGGCCCATAATGTTCCCACTGCTGGGACACAGGCCTCCCCTCGGTGAGAGGGAGTGGGCCCGGTGCGGGTCTTAGAATTTTTGTTTCTAGGACATGCTGGTTTCCTCGCGAAGTTATCCTTCTTCAGTTATCGTTTTGGGAGCGTGGTGATGAAATTATTGACACAAAGTAAAGCGCCTGGGCTTAGTCACGGCCTCATGGAGTTCCGCCGCCCGGGGAGGCGACGGGGCGTGTCGGACTCCATCCAGAGCGGGTGACCTACCGACTAAAACCACACGGTGTTCCCTCTCGCGCCTACGTCGGGGGCTACGGGAACTGTACATTCGTCCGCGGACAGCCGTTACCCCTGGGCCCTGAACGCGTTGTTGTTGTACACTGCCGGTACTCACCAGTGACAAGGAACCAGGGTATGGAACCAGGTCCTACAGCGAACATCACCACGAAGAGTATCACCAGTGCGATGGACAAGTACGACACCCATGTAATGTTAGCCTGCGGATTGAAAAAAGAAACATTAAAATAGTGTAACGCCGTTACTAGTAGAACTTCGTAGTCACGAAGATTCTAGAATCGTCGTACAAGCACGTAGAAACACTTTTTTATGGGATATTTCGGTAAACGAGCAGGCGAGCTACCTGATGGTAAGTAGTCATCACCGCCCATGGACATCTGCAAAACAAAAGGAGTTACAGATGCGTTGCTGAGCCAATTTAAGGAAAAGGGAGGGGAAGGAGAAAAGGTGAAGGAAGGGGACTGAGGGTGAAATGAGGCCTCCGGCGCTCCACACTCACCGTACGAAACGCAACAGTAAGCATACTGCTACTTGACGTCGATATTCTTTTTATTATATCTTGAAAATAAATTTCATTTTAGCTTTTTAAAAAAAAATATTTATTAAAATGCCCGCAGTCAAATATTTCCTTCACTAAAAGTCGCTAGATAACTTGATAGATATAATAGGCAGTGACCAAGGTACTCACATACATAGAGGCGACACATAGACCTATGGAGCAGAAGAACATTCCTCCGAAGCCTGATATCAGCAGCGTCTTCCGGCCAGCCACCTCCACAAGCAGGAGACTGATCACAGTCATCACCACATTCATAGCACCCATACCTACACAAAGTATTTCATAACATAACATGCCATCATGCCTGTTAGGGTCAACGAAGGGTTAGTGTACACCCATGTTTCGGTATGTTAAGGTCCCATATAATAGTGGTGAGCCTTTTGCCATTAACCAGGCACAAATCCAGAAGAGAACTCAATAACACTTTGCTCGACCTGGTAATCAAATCAAATGCCTCTAGCGTCGTAGTCGCGCTTGTGACCATAACATTCAGCGCGCTCCATCGTAGACCACTTCGATGCTTAACATCAGGCAAGTTGTGGTCAAGCGTAAGCCTATCAGTGATAAGAAAAAAAAAAAAAAAAAAAGGTAGTTTGTACGGAAGGCTACACATCAAGCTATGCAAAACCAGTTTACGCTGGCCTCTTATTGTATAGAAAGCCCAAACAGTGCGAGATCAGCTTTAACTGGTTTTGTATAGGTTGACCTGTAGCCGTGTGTACAAAGTATTGCAATCGTCTGTCGTTGGGCGCCAAATTCTATTTTTTACGGTTTTTCGCAAATCACTATCACTACATAGTATAAAACAAAGTTGCTTTCTCTGTCCCTATGTCCCTTTGTATGCTTAAATCTTTGAAACTACGCAACGGATTTTGATGCGGTTTTTTTTAATAGATAGAGTGATTCAAGAGGAAGGTTTATATGTATAATACATACATATTTTAGTATAGAAAAGCCAATAAACCACGCGGGCGAAGCCGTGGGCGGAAAGCTAGTTGTTCTATAACACAATCTAGGATCATGGCAGTAGAAATTGTGTTAACAACTACTTAAACATAATTCACAACAATACTAACACTTTTGCGTGAAAATCGTTACCCAAAAAAGAAAAAACAAAAAAAAGGGTTCAGCGCCCAAGGATAGACTGAGTATTATGGGGTAATTTTTAAAAAAAATTATGTTTTAATTTGTTTATTTTTGAACTGCCTCATTAACCTAGTACTTAGTAGTTTAGTTTAGTTTATGGGAGCTTCGGGATAATTAATTATAGCTTTGAGGGGTAAATCGAGGAAGTAGTTCAAGGGTAATGGGTGTACTTTAAGGGGTAATATAAGTGGCAGATACTATAAAGGCAATATGAAATTTGAGTTCAATATAAGAGGTCTATTCAAGTATTTCAAGTCTCTTACCCAACGTAGCATATTGCGACTGGCTTCTACTTAGCTTGACCCTGGAGAAGATGTCAGTGGAGAAGAAGATGACAGCGTTGATGCCGGACAGCTGCTGGGCTACCATCACCACCATGGCGATCAGGAGTGGTTGCCGCAGCTGACGGTTGCCGAACAACTCGCGGAGGTTGACTTTCTTGCTGATTTTGTTCTTCTCTGCTTCCTTGTAACATGAAGAATGCCATAAGATACCATCACGTCTCGAATTCTTTAAAGGATCAGGCAGAGGTGTACACCCACAATTCGCCAGTATATTAAGGGCGAGCCTATTGTCATTAACCGGGTACAATTCCAGACTGAACTGTTAGTCAGAATTTCATAGAAAAACCCAATAACACTTTCACTCGTCAGGACCACTAGACTGATGAGGCAGTCCATAGTAAAATAAATCCATTTATAGAATTTATTCGGAGAGTAGCGGGTATTTTTATATGGTGAAATGTGGCCTTTTAAGTCACGATCGAATAGATTACTTCTAGGCAAGTTTTTGCGATCCACCCAGTTATAACAAAATAATGTTTTCTTATTTACAACAAAGTAATAGCTATAGAGTCTATTTTAGATAGTGCTATGATTTTTAACATGAGACACTAATTAGTGATATTTTTTGCACAAATAAAGGAGAAAAATATCCAATACAAACATAGAATAACAGTGGTGGCGTTTTATTTTGAACCCTATTAGTTATTTACCTGGTGCATTTCCTCCATTTCCCCGTGAACAGCGACATCACCTCTCAACCAGTTTAGAGCTGAAACAAATATCATGGAATTTTAACGAGTCCACGCACTACAGGTACACATAGTTAGATAACAACACAATATACAAATTATTATGAGCTGTGTCTTGCAGTGTTACCCGCGTTCCACAAATTACCTATATGTCGCATCATGGGTGGCCGAAATGCGAAGCATCGAGTCTTTTTCACAAGCTGACATGGTTTATGGTAGACGTGGGCACTATACTATCTCAAACGAAAGATAATTGAAATGGAATTAAAGTAACTTTATTCAAGCTTTCAAAGTAACAAGAAACAAACACGTGCGTCGGTATTGAGCGACGGCTACGACTGTCCAAGCTCGACTGACCAAATCCACAGTGTCTCCGACACTTATAGTCACATCCCTTCCACCGACGATCGTGTCCAAGCGGTGGGGCGCGATTGCGATTCCAGTCACTCAATTAGTTTCCGAAACAAATAGATGGCGCTGTCTGTTGCATCGTTGCGCCAACAATCCCCGACATTTTTCATCCTGGCAGGATATCAAAATAGAAAACATACCCTTAAAATTTTCAATGATATCCGTAGATCCCTTTCGGATCATATTCGACACAAACTTTCAGACAGAGAGGGAAAAAAAATTACAATGCATTGGCATCGTACGTCGTGTACAAACAACATTTTCTAATATATATTTAAAATCACAGACAGACAAAACCTCAATTTTATTTATTTTCAGTACTTATAAAGTTCAGAACTGATTGTCGCAGTCAAAATTGGTTTTGAGTGTGACTACTGATGGGACATTATGAGACAGTTCGGAGGGTAGAAACTTCTCGTGCACAATTACGGCGCTAATAATGCCACCCACTTACCTACACCACAATGGCTATGTGGTATCCTATAGGTCGGTAGTTCTTGGAAAGCAGCTTGTCTTGGTATTTCTTGGTGGTACTTTTAGAGGGAGGGTAATTCCTGTGGGTAGTCCCAGGGGTAATGCAAAAGGCTATTCGATTACCGGAAAGGGTAATTGTAGGACAACGTTGTGGTTGGAATGAATGATTTAAAGCGGCGGTAGCCTAATGGCTAGGGCGTCGGAATTGCGATCATGTGATACCCACCCATTGCACCACCGACTTGAACCCACTCGTAACACAAACATTTAGCTTAGCACGAGGGGTTAACAAGAAAACTAGTAATGCAACCCACATTGCTAGTAAGCAATTTTTTTTATGTGACTCACCTCTTTGCGCATGTAACTCCTGTCCCTTGTTGAGCAGCAGGAACTTGGGTGACTCTGGGCATATGGGCAGGGTGATGCACTGCAGTACTGCCGGTATGGCAGTAGCAGCCAGCAGGTAAGGCCAGCCTTCGGCCGTGCCCAGCACTGACTCCAAACCTAGGACTTGTGACAGCAGGATGGTGATCGTGATCACTAGTTGGTATACTGTGCCTATCTGGAAGAGAATATAATGTTAGGATTCCTCTTATTTTCTGTCTAGCAGGCCCTATGGCCCTTAAGGATGAGTTATTCCCAATTGCCCCCACCGTCGACGCCACCACTGGTGGGGAATGGGAAATCTTTCACCGTGGTGGCAATTGGGAAAAATAAATATATATAACCACATCCGCCCAGTAGTGGCGGTGCTAGAGCTGAGTACCTATATGTATTAATAATTTAATAATTTATTAAGCACGGCCATACAACTTAAAAACTAGTGACAATTTAATCAATCTGTGGCGAGATCAGAACAGACATTCAACAGATTATCTACTGCCTCTCTAACTAGGTGTAAAACTGTATCTTCAGAGACAGAAAGAAAATTCAAAAAATTTAATTATTGTGAATTGTATTTACTAACAGTGTCAACAATTTAAATGTCACAGGTCAACACATAATTATGTTAGACACATAACAGGTTTAAATTTAAATTGTGACATTTAAATTGTGACACTGTTAAAAAGATGATACATTTAATAATAATAAAAAAAAAAATCACATCACCATATATTCAGGTCTAGCACCGCCACTACTGGGGGCATGCCTGGGGCTAGGGGGTATACGAGTAGGTATCTATTTATTTTTCGCCCCTGTCACCGCTTGCACTGGCACAAATGGGATTTTTTTTTTCAAAAGATTTCCCATTTGCCACCAGTGGTGTCGTCAACGGCATAACTCCTAAAGATCGTAGCATGATGAACGTAGCAACATGAAGAATCATGTATTGAATTCACAGTAAGCGGGTGTGAATCGATGTCCCTTCCACCCTGTATATTGGCTCGTTATACCGAATTAACTTTAAGACATCCCATCTTCCAAGCTCAGCTGGCTGCGCTGGCACTGCTTCTGCTGCCTATATTTTGAGCCGTTTGGGGTCGAAACGCTCGGGTCATGGTTTCCGAGTGCCCGTCTTCTCTACAAGGAAATATCTAGAAGACTGGTCGACGCCTCTCGTGATCAGAGGGCTGGCTTATTCCTAGGGGAGCGTATAAGCATTGCCATTCAACGTGGCAATGCTGCCAGTCTTCCGGGCACGATGCCAGACGACAGCGATGCCGAGGAGTACTTTGACGCCTAGTAAGTCGCGACCACTGTTTTTGTTTTTTTTTTGTATAATATGTATATAGTGTAATTTGTGTATTTTAATTCTTAACCCGGAATATGAAATATATGAGGTTTTTAAGACTTACCGATCCTCTCAGTGATACCGGCGATATTTCCGCCAAGTACATCGGCGCTAATCCAGCGTTTAAGCCGCTGTTTATTCCTATAACCAACCTGTAACAATAGCAGTTTATGTAATGCAATCTCACGGATGTTTGGTAATCTGAGATCTAGGCAGATAGGCCGACGGACGTTCAATGTCAAGTGATGTATGAGAGACCGACTTAACGTACCTACGTTATTCCAGTATGCTTACCTAAGCATACTGGAATAGTGTAGTTAACTGGTGTTTGATTTATCAAAAGGCTAAAGCGGCAGGGTTGGGCGCGAAATTTAATTATTTCTTGGTTTTTCGCAAAGCGACGTCAACAATAACTTAATTCACAATTGAGTATTAAAACTTTTGATTAAAAATTGCTAAATTGTCATTCTTGGCAGAATCCATTAATTTACATCAAAATCTTCGACAAGAACGATTTTTAAGCAATTTTTTTTTATACGCTATCGGTGAATAATAAATTTATTGTTGAAGTCGCAATTTCTACTGCCATGTACCTAGAACGTGCTATAGCCGAATAATATGCGAAAATCCAAGAAATAAAAAACCGCCCAAGTGCAAGTCGGACTCGCGCACGGAGGGTTCCGTGCCATTACGATTTATGACGTATTAAAAAAACTACTTACTAGATCTTGTTCAAACCAATTTTCGGTGGAAGTTAACATGGTAATGTACCTACATCATATATTTTTTTTGTTTTATCATTCTCTTATTTTCGAAGTTACAGGGGGGGGACACACATTTTACCACTTTGGAAGTGTCCCTCGCACAAACTATTCAGTTTAGAAAAAAATGATATTAGAAACCTCAATATAATTTTTGAAGACCTATAGATAGATAGAGTATATAGAGAGACCTATATAGACCTATATAGATACCTCACACGAATGGGTATGATGAAAAAACAATTTTTGAGTTTCAGTTTTAAGTATGGGGAACCCCCTTTTTTTTCTATTTTTGTGTAAAAATCTCAATGCGGTTCACAGAATACATCTACTAACCAAGTTTCAACAGCAGTATTATAGTTTCAGAGAAAAAATTCTGTGATATACGGACAGACAGACAGACATAACGAATCTATAAGGGTTCCGTTTTTTGCCATTTGACTACGGAACCCTAAAAAGGCCGCGACCAAGGCTGAACGGGGCAAAACCCTTAATGGCCTTATTGGAATACCCAATTACTGAAACCTTGCTTACCTTCCTAATATGAGCATTTCAGCAGAGTTAGCCACTTTAGAAGTACCTTCCAGTACAGCTGCTACAAACACCAGCACGTTATTCAACAGCAAACCACCTTTTCTTCCGAATCTGAAAGAATAAGCAAATTAAACTAGATCAAATTGTTTTGATTCGCAGTCTTGTTACATAACATCACATACCATTACGCCTATATTCCTCGACGGGTTAGGCAGAGGTAATGTATTCAACAGTTCGCCGGTACGAGCCTACTCCTATTCACATTGTCTAAATTATTTCATCACCACCGCTCCCAAAGCGGTAAAGGAAAACATCGTGAGGAAAAAAAATGTCCAAAAATGTCCAAAAATGTCCAAAAAGACCAAAACCAAAAATTCGAAAACATGTGACATCTACCAACCCCAAAGACTCACTGGGCCCGCGTGGTGGATTACATTATAGGCCGATTATGGTTTTATTGGACTGGTCCACAAATTCAGGGTCGCTCAGCGTGCAATGGAGAGAGCAATGCTCGGAGTTTCTTTGGTGGATAGAATTCGTAATGAAGTCATGACATTGCACGAAGAATAAGCACGCTGAAGTGGAAGTGGGCCGGCCATGTCTGCAGACGGACAGATGATCGTTGGAGCAGACAAGTGTTGGAGTGGAGACCGCGTTTGGGCAAACGTAGTGTGGGGCGCCCTGCGAGACGATGGACCGACGATTTGAAGAAGGTGGCTGGCAGCGGATGGTTGCGAGCTGCCCAAGACCGGGATGGTTGGCGCTCTTTGGGGGAGGCCTATGTTCAGCAGTGGACGGCAATAGGCTGACATGATGATGATGATTGCTACTACCGTTTACCGGGTACACCTACACATCTAAAATCCGAGCTGCTACTGAAAATTTTAATAGACAACCCAATAACACTTTGCTCGTTCTGGGGATCGAACCCAGGGCCTCTAGCGTAGCAGTTGCGCTTAGGTCTACTAGACCTGATGATGATGATTATTTATTCATTTGAATTAATAAGCCTAAAAAACGTACACGAGTGAAGAATTATGCTGTTCTTAAATTTATTTAAACTCCTGACATCTTAACAAGGTTTTTTCCTTATCTTTCTTTCTATACTAATAGTCTATAGAGGTAACCTTGTGAGTTTGAGATGCGTGTGTGTGTGCGTGACTACTAGACCTCAGATCAAATAAAAAGTTAAGATGGAACTTTGCGAACAAAGAAGTGAGGCCGGCTAAAACTACGCCATGCCGTCTACAACACACAATTACACGCACACACGTATACCGAAACTACGCCTTATCTTGTCAGTCGAGCTGAAGAAGAAGAGTGGACGTAAGTAGCTTCTTTTAAGTAATTGAAGAGTGGACCCCACTCTTCAATTACTTAAAAGAAGGTCTTTAAATAAGATTAAATGTAAAAGTTGTACGCACGGCTACACATCAAGCTATACAAAACCAGTATGGGAAGCTTATACACGTACAATGCAAGATCAACTGGCTTTCTATAGGTTGACCTGTATTAACTTTTTTTTTAATTTAAATTTACCTGTGAAGATAAATACGCATCCTGCTTATCTAAGTCATGGTGTCTTACCTATCGGCCACGACCCCAGTGACGACCCCCCCAATCATGCCCCCCACACAATATATAGCGACGGCTATCGACATCACTGTTGTCACTTTAGGGTCGTCCACCGCGGGTATGGATGTGTTGGTGCCCGTAAGAGCATCTTGTTGGAGCCAGTCTGATATTACCTGAAAATTAATAATTTAATTGTCAAAAATGTTTTTTTTAATACCTTACCTACTACCAATATGGATCGCACATTACTGGTAATCTTGGTCACCCCTCGTACTAAGCTAAATGCTTATGTTTCGAGTGGGTTCACGTCGATAGTGCAATGAGTGAGTTTCGAACCCGCAACCACATGCATTGTACTACCGACGCGGCGACTGTGTACTGAATGTGTACCAGGGCCCCTAGACAATGTCACATCTTCATTATGGATGACGAAGTTAGATATCTGAAATGTATGGATTTGACATAATTTCATCACGTGACATATCGAAAGATTATGCCAATTCCATACATTTCAGATTAATCGAACTTCGTTTTCGATATGGAAATAGTAACATTGTCTAGGCCCCCTGTGTGGGCAATGATATTAAAACTAAAGGTGAGTGTACATTAAGTACACCTCTGCCTAACCCTGCAGGGAATACAGGCGTGATGGTGCGTTACGTATTACGTTATGTACTACTTTAGCTGGCGATGAATCGACGACAAATAATATTGGAAGTTAGAGGAAAGGAAAGTTTATGAAGTAGACTCAAAAATCGTGATTATCTGCTTAGCATAATATTGTCAATTATTAGACAACGTTAGCACAAAACTGCATTGAGCTGGTTTTGTACGTATAACATAGCTATACCTTCTTCTTCTTCGTGTCAATGGTATGTTTTTTTTTGGAGTTAAATTCTCTTCGCCCAAAACTTAGCCACCTCTAAAGCGTTGTCAGTGGCAGCGCAGAGGTCGTCTATACTACAGGTTTCAGGACATAGAGGACAGGATAGGAGGTGAGCCATAGTTTGTGATACAGCTCTATATCCGCACCCTGTAGCCGTTTTGTCGAGATAACTCCACTTCACTAAATTGGAGTTACACCTCCCCAACCCAACTTGGGTTCGGTTTAGTGACTTCCAGGTGGGTCAAGGAAGGTTAGATCCTGCGGGGAAATGCTCACATACCATCACGCCTGTATTCCCCGAAGGGCTCAGAGGTGAACTTAATGAACATCCACAGTTCACTGGTATGTTTGGGTCCAATGTAATATGGCTAGCCTATTGCTATTTACCGACATATATCCAAACTGTGAGAAGTTGAAGAAGAATTTCTATTGAGAATTTCATAAAACTTTGCTCGACCTGGGGATCGCACCCAGAACTTCTAAGTAGCTTAGCAGTCGCGCTTGGGACCACTAGACTAATGAGGCAATCAATGTGTTTTACGATTATTGTAAAAATTCTATTGTTCTCGTTTTGTGGGAAGGGTACAAAGCGCCCCTCTTCCATCTTGGCACTTTCTCAGTCGATTTCAATGATATTTTCTGTTTTTCAATAGCACTAAGTATTATTTTTACTGGTATTTACGTGTTTGTGACCAATTTAGATCCGCCGGGCCCTTTTTAACCCGCGACACAAAAACGACGGGGTGCTATAAGTTTGACGTGTCTGTGTGTGTCTGTCTGTGGCATCGTAGGTCCCGAACGGATGAACCGATTTTGATTTCGTTTTGAAAGGTGAATTAGTCGGGAATGTTCTTAGCTATGGTTGATAAAAATCGGTCGATATATATATATATATTGCAAATATCGGAGGTATTTTAAATTTAATTTATAATTATTAAAAACTCGATTTAAGGTTGAAATACTTACAGCTTGTGGTGCGTTGAGTACTCCTGTGTTGTAGCCATGTTGGAAGGCAGACCAGCATGCCGACGATATTATAGCGAAGGCGAGCCGTACGTTCATGCCCTGTTAAACAAAGAAAAAAGATAACATAACAAACAACTTGAAGTAATTCAGAATATTGACGTGAAGTAGCAGTATGAATAGGTACTGTTGCTTTTCGTACGGCGAGTGTGAAGCGACAGAGGTACACGCGGCTACACATCAAGCTATACAAAACCAATTTAGACTGATCTCCTAATGTAAAAGATTTCCCCCAATTCAAGGCCAGCCTATATTGGTTTTGTATAGCTTGATGTGTCGCCGTGCGTACAATTCCTCTCTCAGTCCCATCCTTCTCGTTTTCTCCCTCCCCTCCCTTTTCTTTTACGGGGTTGGCAACACGCGAGTGATACCCCTGGTGTTGCAAGCGTACGTTTACCATCAGGCGGGCCGTATGGTTGTTTATCACCTTAGTGTTATAAAAAAAACAAAGCTAACAACTAATACATTTTTAGGACTTTTTTGAAAAAAAAAGAAATATATCACGCGCTTAAACGGTGAAACGTCGTGCTCGTGAGGAAGGAAACCTGCATGCTTGAGAGATGTTCTCGATGGCGTGTAAAGTCTGCCATTCAGCAGTAGGCTAGCGTGGTGGACTATAGCCTAATCCCTCTCGTTCTGGGAGGAGACGCGTGCCCAGCAGTGGGACAATATATGGGTTGATGATAATGATATTGGTGGTAAGTACTTATGATATGTTATGTTGTGATATTTTAATATTTTATTCATAAAAGTAATTTGTATATATGCATGCATCCAACCCTTCAAAAATCACAGGCATGACGGCCATATTGAATTATTTCATGCATGGATTGAACCAAGAGTCACTTAAACGTTTACATTGAGGTAATATGGAATCGTGTACTAGACATCCCATGACTCCACGAAGAATCACTCTTCATAACATACCATTACGCCTCTTTTCTTCAAGGAGTTAGGCAGAGGCGTACTTAATACATTCACAGTTCGCCGGTATGTTTAAGTCCCATGTAATAGGGGGCGAGCGTATTGACCAGGCACTAATCCAAATTTCTACTCGGACTACGAACTGCTACTTAGAATTTCATTAAAAAAACATGCATACATATTCTAACTCTAACATATTCTAACGCACTAATTCTCTCAAAGAACTTCTCCCTCTCTTCTCAGCTAAATAAATAAAAAAAATACGATTCAGCCTCCCTCCCTGCCATAATTCGCTCTATTCCTGATATCAGTTTAGACTGATATACAAAATAAAAAATGTTACGATAATGTCTTAGCTATAGCATACGTATTTTTTATAAGTACAGTATATGAGGTTGTTGTAATTACTTACTACCTCAATGGCCGGCCGAATGCTTTTTGGAGGGAACTCGTTATTTTTTTTTACTGAGTAAGTAGTTCAAGCACAGATTACATCAGAATGCCGTCACGAAGCGTTAAAAAAGTTTTTATTGTAGTAGGTACGACTCGAGTAAGTTCGTTATTATGACTCACTGACTGGTTTGACCGTTGGACTTGTATGAACAGACATACCTACTCGTAAGGTACATACGAGAATAAAAAAAGTTTTAATATCATACCATGACATGATTTCCTGCAGAGATAGGCAAAGTTGCCAATGCCAACCTTCTGATGGTTTAAAATTATCATTTTTGGTGAATCATTACATTCTGCACACGCTGATCTCTCATCGTACGACAATCCTATAAAATGCGAGATCAGCTTACACTGGAAGTGTTAGGATGTGCAGCCACGTATTCAGAAATTGTATTGACTACCAAAAGTGTTAATTTTTGCTCCCTTCTATGTGGTCCTTTTTTACAAATAAAGCGGAGGTAGTCCAATGGCTAGGGCGTCGGACTTGCGATCATTTGGTTGCCGAAACCCGCCCATTGAGGGGTTAACGTGACTACTAGTAATGTGTGACCCACATTGCTAGTAAGCTATTTTTGAAAGAAAAAGCTTACTAAGAATCTGCTAATTGAAACCCTTTGTTCGAAGTAACTGCTCTCGTCTGAAGTTAGCCGTTTCGAATTGCCGCGCTGGTAAAATCGCTTAATTTAGTGTTTTTATACATAAAAATCGAAATTAGTAAAGAATATAATGACAAATACGAAACATAATCGACCCCCATCGTCTGTACACCGACTCTTTCTATTAAATACCACTGCTGAACCACTTGTTGACAACTTCAGACGTGCTTAGTTATTTCGAACAACTGTCACCCGTCAAGTCAGTGCTTAAAAAAAAAAACGGCCTAGTGCGAGTCGGACTCGCGCATGGAGGGTTCCGTACCATTACGATTTATGACGTAATAAAAAAAAACTACTTACTAGATCTCGTTCAAACCAATTTTCGTTGGAAATTTACATGGTTAATCTACATCCTATATTTTTTTTAGTTTTATCGTCCTCTTATTTTAGAAGTTACAGGGGGGGGCACACATTTTACCACTTTGGAAGTGTCTCTCGCGCAAAATATTCAGATAAGAAAAAAAAAAATTGAAACCTCAATATCATTTTTGATGACCTATCCATAGATACCACAAAGTTATGGGTTTGATGAAAAAAAAAAATTTGAGTTTCAGTTCTAAGTATGGGGAGCCCCCAATTTTTTTTATTTTTTTTTCTAATTTTGTGTGAAAATCTTAATGCGGTTCACAGAATACATCTACTTACCAAGTTTCAATAGCATAGTTCTATAAGGGTTCCGTTTTGTTGCCATTTGGCTATAGAACTCTAAAAACAAGTTCGAAAGTAACCTCTGTGATGAAGGTTGCATGACGCCGACATTTACATAGTGACATAATATTGTTTTTTATTAACCTCAGCCTTGGGTGTGTCTAGCTATTAATAGACTGCGATTCAACATTGGATGTTGAAGATTTGCACATGAAAAGCTTATGGTAATAGAGGCCATTTTCCTTTGTTTTCCGTTCGTAGCCCTATATTCTCATAACTATAAAGAGAACTGTTGTAGCGGCTTGTTAACTAAATACATATAAAATTAATTAAGTACTCCAAACAAAAATTAAAATCCTACTATAAGATAAAATATGTGAAAGTTTGTGAGGATGGATGGATGGATGTTTGTTATAATTTCACGCAAAAACTACTGAACGGATTTTGATGAAACTTTACAGTAATATAGCTTATACATCAGAATAACACATAGGCTAGGATTTTGTATAATTTTGGCCATATTGTTACGATAAGTATCAAGTAAATCGGAAAAAATCCTGCCCTCTGAGAGCTATCTTGGCGTGCGCTGCCTAAACCGTTGGAGTTAAACGAAGATAATATATCGTGGTATTGTTTGTCTTAAACAGTTTTAAATAAAAGTCAGCGACAGTATATAGCGACGTAGCTTGCTCACGTGTTTCGTATTCGGAAAATCTACATGTTTTCGCTGAACGAAACAAATCATGTAACATAGTTTACAGGAGCTTATTGTAGTTAAAATGTAAATTGTAACGCCTTAGCAAATAAACAGACAGATGATTCAGAAGTGTTTTCCTTGGGAGTTTCTTGCGCCCGAAGACTATTTAAACCACTAGTTATAATAGGTATTCTCTTTGGTTGCGCCGCCCGCTTCTTCTTCCCCGAAGGGCGGGCATTTTGGCGGCTGTCTATAATATAAAAATGACGTTCAAAAAGTACTACTTATCTATTAGTTTAACTTGAACATGGATCTTGAATAAATGATTTTGACTTTGTAACATTACGTTGTACTAATTTTGATGAGTGACTAAGATTCTTAACTCACCGAGACCACTTGGTGCGTTGGTGATTTAGTGTTGCCAGATCTGTTCTTCGGGAAAAGGTGGGATTTTACTTCCCATTGAATGGCCGGCATTTTGGGGGCTGACTTATGATGTTGGGTATATTGGGGTAATTTTTCGATAATCCTATTTTTGAATATATTAGTTATCACATATTATGATACCATACCTATAGCTCACTCATTAGGCTAGTGGTCCTAAGCGGTACTGCTACGCTAGGGGTCCTGGGCTCGATCCCCAGGTCGAGCAAAGTGTTATTGGGTTTTTCTGTGAAATTCTCAGTAGCAGCTCGGAGTCTGGATTTGTGCCCGGCTAATGGCAATAGGCTCGCACCCTATTACATGGGACCTAAACATACTGGCGAAATGTGGGTGTACATTAGTACACCTCTGCCTAACGGTTTAGTCATTCGACCGATTCATTATTAGCTACTCAATTTAGTGTAATAGCGAGTGAGTCGCCTCGTATTACGCCTCCCTATTATTCTATTATTTGACTAATACCTGGTAACCTATTACTCTATATTCGCATATAATCCTAATACGAATATATACGTGGCTTAATACCATATCTTAATACGATAATGTTAGTCACACCTCTACTACCTCATCTACTACGTCTATCTCTTAAATAAATGATTTTTACTTGCACTTTGGCATTGGGACGCAGAAAAATGTGCTCAATAAGTAAATGCTAACTTATAAAAATCATCAACCCATTACATTGTCCCACTGCTGGGCTCGGGTCTGCTCTCAATACGAGAGGGATTAGGCTATAGTCCGCCACGCTAGCCTACTGCGGGTTGGCAGACTTCACACGCCGTCAAGAAATTCTCTCAGGCATGCAGGTTTCCTCACGATGTTTTCCTTCACCGTTTAAGCGCGTGATAATTAATTATTAATACGCACATAACTTCGAAAAGTTAGAGGTGCGTGCCTTGGATTCGAACTCGATACCTTTGACTTGGCAGTCCAATGGTCATATCACTAGGCTATCACTGCACTAACTAACTTATAATAACCTTATAATAATTGTGATATAACCTTCTCCGTGCATTGACTCGCTCGCCTCGTTCTCGTTAACTTCTATGTTCAGAAGCTGATAAAAAAAAGCGTCCGTTGTGCGTTCTGGGAGTACTAAAAAGCGAGACATCTAACAACACTACTTGGAGATCACGTAGTCTTTTGCCCCCGATTGTCATACGTACTATGTCAATCGTATATATATGGTTGACTGAATCCCGAAGAAACCTTACAACCTTTTAAATGGTTGAGCAGAATTGAGCTACACGTTGACTGATGTATGCGTGCCGTCAGTTAGGACAGGTCAACTCAAAGCTGCTATGGCTCTTTCTTCAAAAGACCATTCAGACATTGTCCAACATGATAAAAGTCGCATGGCTGATAATACTACTCATGATTCTCTGATTCTGTTTAGGCGTTTTTTGTCAAAGTTCCTTAGATACGAAATACCGGCGCTATCTAGTTTGAGAAAAAATATTATATCACATTGACTTGTAAAAGTGCCTTTAAGAGATCTATTTACAGAAATAAATATGTCAAGTAAAACCCAATAACACTTTGCTCAACCTGGGTATCGAACCCAGGACCTTAGCGTAGCAGTCGTGCTTGGAACTAGAAGATCTCCTAACAGAAATAAAATAATCAAATCACAGCAATGTGCTCCTGCCGCAGTACCAAAAATTACCGTTGATGCTAACTTACCTAATTCGTCGGGGATACACCAATACCGCCTAACTACTACTTCTTAAAAGTAGTAGTAGTGCCTGCTGGCATGTCTCCATGCAAGCATCAATGTGTCGTCCCGACCGGGGAAGTACTACCCTCCCACAGAATATCGACGTCAAGTAGCAGTATGTATACTGTTGCGTTTCATACGGTGAGTGTGGAGCGCCGGATGCCCAATTTCTCCCTCAGTCCCCTTCTTTCTCCTTTTCTCCTTCCCCTCCCTTTTCCTTAAATAGGCTCGGCAACGCATCTGCAACGCCTTTGGTTTTGCAAATGTCTATGGGTGGCGATGACTACTTACCATCAGGTAGCTCGCCTGCCCGTTTGCCGAGTTATGCCATAAATAAACTAACACTGCTGCTGTTAGGCATATAACAATCTAATTAACTGTTATATTTTCGAACCGTTTGGGGTTGAAACGCTGGGGCCATGGGGTCCAAGCGCACTTTCCCTTTTTAAGAGTATTGCCAAACGACTGAACGAGGCTTCACGTGACCCAAAGGCTGGCCTATACTTTGCTCAAAGAATCAGCATTGCCATACAACGTGGCAATGCAGCCAGCCTTCTGGGTACCCTACCGGCTGATAGCGATGCGGAAGAGTTTTTTGATGCCCTTTTTTAATTCTTCTTTTATTTATAAATATAGTTTAGCTGTTAGTCTAGTTTAATTTAAAAGTTAATTATAATTAGTGTTAATTATTGTAATATATATTCTGACTTCGTTAGTTAGGCATATTATTCAATAAATTTTATGATTTTTAATTCTAAATTGGCCTGAGGTATAGCTAAGGTGTCAGTTAGGTACACGATATTGAAGTATCCTCGACGCTATGGGTTTTGCTAAACGGCACGGAAACAATATTGCGACCTAATTTACTTATCTTAATTTCTAAACATGTTTGTCTTTTAAGCGTAAAGTTAAATATTTACTCTATGAAGTAGCTATCCTATCTGACAGTTTAATTCTATGAGAGATTAATTTGGATAAATATTTTCGTGTTAAATATTCTTCAACGTACACAATGACGGTTTGCGGTATTTAAGACGCAGTTTTTTTTATGGGGTAACTTAACGAACGAGCAAGCGAGCTACCTGATGGTAAGTAGTCATCGTCACCCATGGACATCTGCAAAACCCAAGGCGTTGCAGATGCGTTGCCGAGCCTATTTAAGGAAAAGGAAGGGGAAAGGAGAAGGTAGGGGACTGAGGGAGGAATCCGGCGCTCCAAACTCACCGTACGAAACGCAACAGCATGCATACTGCTACTTGAAGTCGATGTTCTGTGGGAGGGTAGTACTTCTCCAGTCGTACCTACCCATAATTTATTCATGCTGGCATATAGACATGCCAGCGAGACACTATACTACTAAAATCCTCTAAACACTCCTCTAAAACTCCCTTCAATGGGACTAATTTTAATTAATTTTAAAATTTTATTTTGTTCTGTACCGATATGTCCATACCAAGGTTGCCTGGAAGAAATCGCAGTCTGCGATAAGGCCGCCCATTGTATGTTTTTATGAACAACTGTGTCCTATATATTTGTGATTTTATTGGTGTACAATAAAGTATATATAAATAAATAAATAAATAAATAATTTCTGAACCAGCAACCCACAATCTACCTAAATTCTTGACACATACTTGTCCAAGACAATGCATAGTGTAAACGTTAATATTATCATAGGTCAAAAGCCAATATTATCAGCTCATCTTCCTGTCTACCCAAATAACCCCCCCATTGTTGGAGAAAGGAAGCAGTTCTTTCTAGGTAGGTAGACTAACTTAACAATTAAAGCTAAGTAGTTTTTCCCCTAACTAACAGACAAGAATTTTATGTGTAATGACGATTTTTTGAGGCTAAAGCATCAGGGTTGGGCGCGAAATTCAACTTTTCAACGAAATTAGATTAGATTCATCATCATCATCATCATACCATTACGCCTGTATTCCCCGAAGGGTTAGGCAGAGGTGTACTTAATGTACACCCACAGTTCGCCGGTATGTTTGGATCCCATGTAATAGGGGGCGAGCCTATTGCCATTCACCGGGCACAAATCCAGACTCCGAGCTGCTACTGAGAATTTCATAGAAAAACTCAATAACACTTTGCTCGACCTGGGGATCGAACCCAAGACCTCTAGCGTAGCAGTCGCGATTGGGACCACTAGACCAACGAGGCAGTCGATATAATAGAAATTGCGACATCAACAATAACTTATTCACAATTGAGTATTTTGCTGCACTATATTTTGCTTAAAAATCGTTATCGTCGAACATTATGGTGTAAAATAGTGGATTCGGCAAAAAATGACATTTACCTACACCTAAATCTCTTTCCGCTCGCGGCTTCGCCCGCGTGGAGGTGGACTACTTATACTTTTCTTTCCATTTTACGGAATGTCACTCAGGAATAATGTAGCTTTCTATTGGTGAAAGAATTTTCAAAATCGGTTCAGTAGATCCCGATATTACCCCCTACAACGTCACAAACTCACAAACTTTATTTCTTTATAATTATTAGCATAGATTTATATCCTTTTAACAGACATGTTTTGAACAAATAAATTTATCTTGTATATCCTAATCCTACTTCCTACTTTTCCTACTAATATTATAAATGTGAAAGTTTGTGAGGATGGATGTATGGATGGATGTTTGTTACTCTTTCAGGCAAAAACTACTGAACGGATTTTGATGAAACTTTACAGTATTATTGTTTATACATCAGAATAACATATAGGCTTTAAATTATAACGATATTCGGGAAATTCCCACGGGATTGGGAAAAAACTATTCCACGCGGACGAAGTCGCGGGCAAAAGCTAGTCTTTATATATTTTTTATTAACAACTACTTATAGGTACTATTTCCGAAAACTAATAAAATTTTTGAATTGTGCGAGCTATGCGAGAGGGCCTTAAATTTGTGGGCGATATGATTCCTCTTATTTTATTTCTTCTAGTCTCAAACTGGTTGTGATTCTATCTACTTAAACCGGTATGCGCGGGAGTCCCGCCCATACCCATAACACGATCCTTAGACCGGAATTCCAAATTCAACTAGCAAACTGTCGAATTGTGTAATACTCGTAGGTATGCGTCCAAATTAAGTTTTCATTATCATATGGTAGAGTAATGTTGTCGAATATTTTTTTATGTAAATATGTATTATGACTGCCTCATTAGTCTAGTGGTTCTAAGCGCGACTGCTACGCTAGAGGTCCTGGGTTCGATCAAAGTGTTATTGGGTTTGTCTATGAAATTCCCAGTAGCAGCTCGGAGTCCGGTTAATGGCAATAGGCTCTCCTAGGCAATAGGCTGGACCTAAACATACCGGCGAAATGTGGGTGTACATTAATACTCCTCTGTCTAATCCTTCGGGGAATACAGGCATGATGAATGGTATGATGAATCAGAGCAAACCTCATACACTATCTTTAAACAATAACTTTTATGAATAAATATACCTACTTACGTTCGTCGTGTAATGTGGAACGGTCAATTCTGTCTGTGACATTAAAATTACCTTCAATGGGACAGTATGCATATTGTTTTAACTCATAATTAAAGATAAAGAAGAACCTACCTAAGTATAGCTGGTAAATGATAAATGATATTTATTTCTGTAAATAGATCCTTCAATGGCACTTTCACAAGTCAATGGTATATTTTTTTTTAAGCTGGATGGCACCGCCCTGCTTTTCCTATCTTACGACCTCTGAGAAGAAAAGCCGAAACAAACTCAGAGAATCATGGTCTCTTTTAAAGTCCAGACAATAGTTATATTATTAGATATGCAATTTTAACAATGTACTGCAAAATCTGAACAGGCCTTTTGAGGAAAGAGCTATAGCAGCTTTGAGTTGACCTGTCCTAACTGATGGCACGCATGCATTAGACATCGTGTAGCTCAACCATTTTTTTGGGACCTCAACGACCCATCGCCCGACGACAGCAGATCAGCAAGACAATTGCGTAGGTCATGTGTGAAATAATATAAACTGTCAGAAAACGTGTATTATAAATCTTATAAAATTAGAGCTAACCAAATCTAATCATAATCTAATTTTTATCTTTTATTTTTATATGACATTAAATAGGACCCATTCATGCTGGCATGTAAATTTGCCAGCAAGCATTGCAGTAGTAGCTGAGAGTACTCAGCCCCTCGCAAATCCATATCCTGTATTCGCCGCTGATCATAGCCCAATTAATTCCGAAACCATCGTTCGGAACCATAGGTAAAGTATACCATTGTTATTTCGGTCCCGTTACGTCATCCTTCTCGCTCCGCTGGATATAACTGGACAAGCGGTTTGTTCATGTGTGGTCAGGCCAATGTAACCATACACTTCCGGTAGTAAACGAAGTGGAAAAGATTTGTCAAGAAATGCTGTTTTTTTGGACAATATCTACATATAAGTAAGTAATCAGATTTTTTTATTCGTAACTCGGAAAACGGCGAGCCGAGCAACCTGATGGTAAGTAGTCGTTGCCGCCCATGGACATTTGCAAAACCATAGGGTTTGCTGTTGGGTTCCCGACCCTATTAAAGGAAAAGGAAGATGAAAGGAGAAAAGGAGATGGGAGGAATTGGGCCTCCGGCGCATCACACTCGCCGTGCGAAACGCAACAGTGTGCATAAGTACTGGTAAGTACTTACTTGACGTATATGCTGTGGGATGGTTGTAGGTACTTCCCCGGTCGTCCGGACCCATTCATTCTCGCATGTAGACATGCAGGCACTACCACTAATTATAGATATCTTACAAACAGTTTTTTTATGGGGTAACTCGGCAAACGAGCAGGCGATTTCCGATTGGTCCCGGGCGGCGAACGATAACCCACGCTACGCTCCATCCAAAAATCATAATGAATTTTAAATCGATGTACCTATTCCAAATAATAATAATTGATTACCGAGTCAGAAATACTCAGAATAACAATTGTACTGTTATTTTAATCCCGTTACGTAGCTTCCGGATAGAAACACACATGTTTTATTCATGAGCTGTGGTTAGTGAGCACGTGTGTTTTACTTGTAACGAATTTATTATCACAAACATTGATAACACACAGGGGAAAAGACGCACTATTTATACCTAAAAAAACTCTTTCTGTGTGTATAAATTTTATTTAAATTAACATATAACTATTTTTAAAAACTAGTTGGTAGAGCATATTTAAAACGGCTCCGAACAAGGAAATTTGTTGTTTATTTTATTTTCGTCTGTCTGTTAGAGGTTTGCGCGAAAAATATTGAACACATTTTAATTTTGTGTTCTCTATTAGAATGAGAATGCATATGCAAGCCAGCTGATTTGTATAGCTTGAGGCATTTACGCATAGCCGCATAAGCTATGCGAAAATGACCTTGTTCCATATTTCCTACAATAAAATTGTTACGATACTTCATCATCAACCCATTACAGTATCCCACTGCTGGGCACGGGTCTCCTCTTATCTCCCCTATTATTATAGGGGAGATAAGAGGAGACCCGTGCCCAGCAGTGGGATACTTACTGATACTTAGTGATGTAATAATTATTCAAAGAAACAACCAAAACTGTCTTTGAATGAGTGGTTAAACAAGTCATCGTTGTTTACCAAAAGGAGTGCGAAGGTCAATCGAATCTGAATAAACTTGAAAACATTGACTAGAACACAATATATGACTTAAGTAGCAATATATTATTTTTATAGGATATGGCAGACGAGCAGACGGATCGCCTGATGGTAAGCGATTACAGCCGCCCAGGGACACCCGCAACACCAGACGAGTCACAAGTGCGTTGCCGGCTTTTAAAGAGGAGTACGCTCTTTTCTTCAAGGTTGAAAATTAACTATTTATACATACACCGAAATAAAAAAAGTACTTATCACGTGGCTCAAAACATTGGACTATGACGCTACTGAAATCCTACTTAATATACCGGAATAATTCCAAACTTGTTCATAATATGCATAGCATGTATCACACACTCGCACGCACGCACACACACGCGCACACACACAAACACACACACAGTAATTATTTTTTTTTTGTTTCTCTGTCTATTGTTAGTTTATACTACCAACATTATTAAAATTCCTACCTAATACATGTAATTCACGGTTGACATAACAAACTGTACCTAATTATTCGGGGATTGCACTGGATCCTGTAATACAGTTAAATAACTAGCTCAGGATCCAGGGTATTCATGTATCTATGTAACATTCTTATGTCAAATAAAGAATTTTTTTTTTTTTTTTAATACATATAAGGCAGCTGGCAGTGACTGGATGCGGACAGCCTAAGATCGGGCTCTGTGGCGTTCACTAGGGGAGGCCTACGTCAAGCAGTGGACGAGTATGGGCTGATGATGATGATGATGATGATACTTAGGTTGATATTTAAATAATTTTTTGCACGCCATATCAATACCTGCCTCATTAATCTAGTGTTTGTCTGGACATATATTTTAAAAGATTTATATATTTTAAAATAGTGTCCATGGAGTTTCTTGCCGGATTCTTCTCCATGGGATCATCCACTCTTTTTGGAACCGTGCAACTAGAGTCAATAACGTTTAATAAACGCTTGTGAAAGCTTATTTGAAATAAAAACATTTGATTTGATTTGACAACTGCTACCCTAAAGGTTAAGCACACTGTTATTAAGTTTTTCTATGAAATTCTCAGTAGCAGCCTAATGACGACAAACGACGACCCTTCGGGAAATACAGGCGCGATGTTATGTTATGTTATAACAATAGCCGGATATCAGCATATCAATATCTACACAATAATAAAAAACTGTTTTTTATTCATGTGGTTGCTACAATGAGCTGCCTAATATTGATATTGCCCAGTAATAGGAGGTTGGAGAGATCTTATAACCGGATTTGTATTCTAATATCACTGAATATTTGAAAAAAAAAGTGAGAATGATTCAAAATGCAGCGTGTCGTAATTTCAATGCAGAATTACTTAAGACTCAGACAGTTTTTTTAATAAATTATAATAATTAATTGGAGCGAGACTCGTTAAAAATAAATGTGACCAATCATGACTAATATCTAAAAGAACATTTGGTGGTGATGTAGGGGGTCGGCACAGTTCAACACAGAATGTAAACAAATAAGTACCACTTCACAATCACAACCAATTTATTTAAAAGTTTAAGAATAAAGAGTAGAAGGCACAGAAGAGTTGTGAATATAGAAAATATATAAAATTATTATGCGAGTTTAACAACAATAAGGCGCATACGACTGTAAGCGGGTAGCGGTAAGCGCGGCGGATGGACAAACGTCCGGCGTCGACAAGCGTAGGCTGTGACTAGTGACAGAGGCGAGCGCGTCAGCGTATGTGTTCGGATCACGCGGTGGCTGCATGTAAGTTGTGGAATGCGCCTGCGCCTACGTCACGCGGTGCATCAGCGAGGTGTGTGTCCGTTGTTACTATGCGAATTATTATAATGAAATATTATTATGTTTTGATTATTTAATTGTGGATTGTGATTGTATGGTTGATTGTACGTGAGTGAAAGTGTGATGTATGATAGATATACTTTGATAATTTGTAAATATAATGTTGATTTATGTAATTATTGAATTATGTTATTGTTTATGTTGTAAATATGTGTAAACAATGTATGTGGTGTATGTGAGTCACCCACATCACTCCCCTCCAGAGACCGTGCTACGGGCGATAGTAGTCCGGGAATTGAACTCGTCGGCCAGATCGTGTGGTTCTTACCACTGGAGTGGATGGTGTTGAATTAGACACATGAGTAGTAGTAGTAGTAGTAGTAGGGGTGTTATTGGTATCGGACAGTATATAGGCTGGTTTAAGTCGGTCTAGAGATACTGTCACGATTTTTCCCTTTACTAGAATTTTAAAAACTTTGGCACCTTTTTCGATCACCTCATAGGGACCAGTGTATGCCGGTTGGAGGGCACCTCTCAACGAATCATCCCGCAGAAAGACATGGGAGCAAGAAGAGAGGTCTTTGTGAATAAAGATTTTGTCCTTTGAATGGTGCGACGTCGGGACTGGCTGTAGGTTGTTGGCAAATGTTCTGATACGGGCTGTGAAGTCGGTAATATCAGTCGTGCACTTGTCAACTTTATGGCCGAAAAATTCACCCGGCAGTCTTAAAGGTTCACCATATACAAGCTCGGCAGAAGATGACTGAAGGTCTTCTTTGAAGGAACTTCTTATGCCAAGCAGTACAAATGGCAAAGATTCGGTCCAGCTGCTATCGGCGTGACATTTAATGGCCGTTTTAAGCTGTCGGTGGAATCTCTCGATTAGACCATTGCACTGAGGGTGGTAGGCGGTTGTCTTACGATGCTGAAAACCAATAAATTTGGACAAATGTTGGAATAGGGCAGATTCGAATTGTCTACCGCGGTCGGTGACAATATCGGTAGGACAACCAAATCGAGACACCCAACCCGACAAAAACGCTTTGGCCACAGTCTCCGCTGTAATATCGGTAGTAGGGACGACTTCAACCCATCGCGTGAAGCGATCGATGAGTGTCAAACAGTACCGATATTCATTGGAAGGAGGCAATGGTCCGATGAGGTCTAGATGGACATATTTGAATCGCGCTGAAGGTAAATCGAGGGTACCCAAGGGGGTGGAAACGTGTCGATTCACCTTTGTGCGCTGGCATGCCAAACATGCCTTAGACCATTCGCGACAGTCTCGCCGTACCTGTGGCCAAACGTAGCGTTGTGCTACAAGCTTTGCACTTGCGTTAGCGCCGGGGTGGCTCAACGAGTGCAACGTCTCAAAAATTTGTTTGCGCAGAGGTTTGGGGATGAAGGGCCTGGGAGTCGTTGTGCTGACGTCGCAGTACAGTTTAATGTGGCTCCCAGGTAAACTAATCTTTTTTATGCGCAGGAGGGATTCTTCCTTAAGGAATTGGGCAAGCTCAGGATCGGAGTCTTGAGCCTTCGCTAGTACCTCTGGATCTACGGGACTTTGCAATTCTTCGACGCGGGAGAGTGTGTCAGCAACGACGTTATCTCTCCCAGCGATGTGCTGGATGTCAGTCGAGAATTGCGAGATGTAGTCCAGGTGTCTATACTGACGTGGCGAGCAGTTACTTTTCCGCTGATGGAAAGCGTAACATAGGGGCTTGTGGTCAGTATAGATTGTGAAGGTGGTAGCTGCCAGCCAATGTTGGAAGTACTTTATGCTCTCGTAGATGGCAAGGAGCTCTCTATCGTACGGGGAGTACTTCGTTTGCGATGGGCTCAACTTACGAGAGAAAAAGGCTAAAGGCTGCCAACTTCCATCCTTCAGTTGCTGCAAGACTCCACCTATTGCAAAGTCAGACGCATCCGTGACTAGGCCCAGCTTTGCTTCAGAGTCAGGGTGAGCCAACAAGGCCGCACTGCAAAGACTATCCTTGCACTCTTCGTAGGCTTTCAACGAGTTTCCGCTTATGTCAACAGGCTGTGAAGCTTTTACAGTACCGGTCAGTAGGGCATGCAAAGGCGCTTGAATCTGGGCGGCCCTAGGTATGAACCTCCTATAGAAGTTTACCATACCTAGGAACCTTCTAAGCTGCCTGGCTGTTTTGGGTACTGGGAATTCCCTAATAGCCTGGACCTTGCTTTCCAAAGGCTTGGTTCCGTGCTGAGAAATGTGGTAGCCCAGAAATGTTACCTCTGATGCACCAAAGACGCATTTGGCGGTATTAATGAGCATACCGTAATCCTTCATCCTGGTGAAGAGTTGACGAAGGTGCTCTTTATGTTCCGTCTCGTTTCTCGAGTATACAAGAAAATCGTCGAGGTAGGGATAACAAAAATCTAGGCCACGGGTCATTTCGTCAACAAATCTTTGGAAAGTTTGGCCGGCATTTCTCAGCCCAAACGTCATAAACGGAAACTCGAAGAGTCCGAAAGGTGTAGTGATGGCGGTCTTTGGGATATCCTGCTCGAAAACTGGTATCTGATTGTAAGCTTTAACAAGGTCTATAGTGGAAAAGATCTTACAACCAGATAAACTGTGGGCAAAGTCATGGATGTGTCTGATGGGGTACTTATCAGGAATTGTCCTTGCGTTGAGAAGCCGATAGTCGCCGCAAGGACGCCAACCATTGTCTTTCTTCGGGGCGAGGTGAAGAGGTGACGACCAGGGGCTCTCTGAGGGTCGAGCCGTACCGTTCGCCAACATTGCCTCGAACTCAGCCTTGGCGATTTTCAATTTCTCCGGGGCTAGTCTTCGCGGGGAGCACGATACTGGGGGGCCTGGTGTGGTGCGAATGTGGTGTGTGGTGTTGTGTTTTGGTGTGAATGGAGTGCCTGCTGGTCGTGTGATTTCCTGAAATTCGGAAAGAATTTTAGCATATTCGTTATCGCCACTATCACCAGTCACAACCTTTACACTGGAAATTAAGCTGTCAGTAATTGATGCTACAGAAGCTACAGCTGACAGATTAGTGGTACCATCAATTAAACGCTTATTGCGAATATCCACTATGAGGTTGTAGAAAGAAAGAAAATCTACACCAATTATAGCTTTGGTGACGTCGGCTATAATAAAACGCCAAGCAAAAGCCCTACGTAAGCCTAGATCTAGGACGACCTGTAGGTAACCGTAGGTGTCGATGGTCGAACCGTTGGCTGCACACAGTTGATATTCCGTCTTCGCACGTTGACGTTGTGGTAGCGCAAATCGAGGGAAGACACACAAATCGCTTCCTGTGTCCACCAGAAACTGAACTTTCGACTTGCGATCCGTCACGAACAGGCGACCAGTTGTAGAAGGGCAATCTTCAGCCGCCATTATCGACTGCCCTGGGCGTTTCCCGAATTGTAGTCACATGGGCGTATGCAGTTTTTCGCTTGAGCGCCAAACTTGAAGTGGTACCAACAATTCGGGAACTTCCTATAATTTGAGTCCGACCTTCTAGCTGGTGTGCGACTCCTGCTGTTCGAGGACTGTCTGGTACGAGACCGGGAGCGACCATGCACTTCTGTGGTCAGTGCGTCTACCTTCCTGGTCAGCTCCATGATGAGTCCCATCATGTCCGCCGCTGGTTCAGCTCTCGGCCTTGACGTCGATGCGACTTGAGACGACGTAGGCACCACATCATGCACTCTGTCTGCGAGGTCCGCAAGTTCCGAGAGGGACAGGCTCATTTGAGACGCGATGATAGTCTGCAGGTTACCTGGTAAGCGACTGGTCCATATAGTGCGAAGAAAGTCTTCGGGTATTGTAGGTCCTGCTAGGTGCTGCAGATGCCGCAAGAACTGAGAGGGTTTGCGGTCACCTAATTCCTCTGACTGCAGAAGCTGCTTCGCCTTCTTCTCCTTCGACACCGAAAGACGCTTAATAAGCTCGCTCTTGAGCTTCTCGTACTTGCCAGTAGATGGCGGGTCCGTGATGACGTCTTCAACCTCCACTGAGTACTGTCGATCCAGGTGGGCGAGGACGTAATGGAATTTGGTGTCGTCATCCGTAATCCTGGCAAGCTTAAATTGACCTTCAATTTGGCAGAACCATATTTGTGGTTTTTCAGGCCAAAAAGGGGGTATACGTACGCCAACTCTAAATAATTCCAAGTGATGTTCGCGGTCAGTGGAAACGCGCTCACATTTACTTGGCCGGCGGCGAGCTTCGATGCCGCGTTGCGATTTCGCTGAATCACTGTCGTCGCTGCTCATATTCACAGTAGGTATCCTTCAGGTGTTCTTGAGGGGTCACCAGTTTGGTGGTGATGTAGGGGGTCGGCACAGTTCAACACAGAATGTAAACAAATAAGTACCACTTCACAATCACAACCAATTTATTTAAAAGTTTAAGAATAAAGAGTAGAAGGCACAGAAGAGTTGTGAATATAGAAAATATATAAAATTATTATGCGAGTTTAACAACAATAAGGCGCATACGACTGTAAGCGGGTAGCGGTAAGCGCGGCGGATGGACAAACGTCCGGCGTCGACAAGCGTAGGCTGTGACTAGTGACAGAGGCGAGCGCGTCAGCGTATGTGTTCGGATCACGCGGTGGCTGCATGTAAGTTGTGGAATGCGCCTGCGCCTACGTCACGCGGTGCATCAGCGAGGTGTGTGTCCGTTGTTACTATGCGAATTATTATAATGAAATATTATTATGTTTTGATTATTTAATTGTGGATTGTGATTGTATGGTTGATTGTACGTGAGTGAAAGTGTGATGTATGATAGATATACTTTGATAATTTGTAAATATAATGTTGATTTATGTAATTATTGAATTATGTTATTGTTTATGTTGTAAATATGTGTAAACAATGTATGTGGTGTATGTGAGTCACCCACAAACATAATGTGATAAAGTACTCGTTGCTAACAAAACATAAATCCTGTAAAAAAAGGATATCTTCTATATCTCTTCATCATAACCATCTATATCTCTTTTTCCAACGTGATATCTGTAGGAAAATTTAAAAAAACAGAATAGTTTTCCGACTAGTGTTTACAATGTAAAAAAAAAAAAATTCAAATACACGAAAAAAACAAGAATAAAACTAATGTAGGAAAGTTCGTTGCGCAGAAAGTAGGCGCTTCCATTCGCGTCATATTTTTAAAACGAATAATAAAAATAAAAATCTTTTCATTACAATTCATATTTTATTGACATATAAGTACTTTACTTGAAGCCTGCCTCTTTAGTCTAGTGGTCCCAATCGCAACTGCTACGCTTGAGGTTTTGGGTTTGATCCCCAGGTCGAGCAGTGTTATTTGGGTTTTTCTATGAAATTCAGTAGCAGCTCGGAGTCTGGATTTGTGCCCGGTGAATGGCAATAGACTCGCCCCCTATTACATGGGACCTAAACATAGCGGCGAATTGTAGGTGTACATTAAGCACACCTCTGCCTAACCCTTCGGGGAATACAGGCGTGTTGGTATGTGATCTACTTTTATTTTTAAACAAGCTTTTGAAAAGCACATCACTCTATAAATAGTAGGTAAGTACCTATTTACTTTATTTGATAGCGCTAGAAATCTAGAAATCTAGCAGATACCGTTTCTTGCGTCAGCACGAAGCACTCACGCGCAGGAATTTAACGGTAAGTTGAGTTTATAAATCGTATTGTGTAACAGTTAAACTAGTGTTAATCTACTAATATATAATAAATAGCTTTTGCCCGCGACTTCGTTCGCGTGGAATAGATTTTTCCCCATCCTGTGGGAAAAAACGGAACCCATAAAGGATCACTTTGTTGTCCGTCAGTCTGTCTGTCATGACCCTTTTTCTCAGGAACGCGAGGAAGTATCAAGATGGAATTTATATCAAATAAACTACTACTACTGTCTCTTGGAGCTGTGAAAAATCAAACTCCTAAGCCAACGCAATCTAAAGATACAACCGTTTATACCGCAAATTTTCGACACTTGCAAGGGAATCAAAACCTACATAAGGTACTTCCCGTGAACTCAGAATCTTGAAATTTGGTACGAAGCAACGTCCAAAAGCACAGATAAAGGAAAAATTGCGAAAACCGTAAATTTTTTGTTACATCATATAGGTAATAAAAATATTTAAAAAAAAATTAAATTTACTACCCCTTTCCGGAACCCTCGGTGCGCGAGTCCGACTCGCACTTAGCCGGTTTTTTTTTGTTTATTTGGTAGGTGTGAGAATAGGTCGAAGACTACTTATTTTTTATATAAGCTACCCTTACTCCTCTATTTTTTTTGAACATGTTCTACGGGTCAGCTTGTTAAAGGTATTCTAAAATTTTGATACGTCGAAATATGAATGATATCTATAAGGAAAAGATGAACTGTTCAAATACCTAATGCAAAAATCGTAATGTAGGGATAGAATAGGTAACAATCTGCTTGTGCGACCTCGAGTAGAATTATTCAGCATTTTAATCAGAATAAATATTTGGCAAGTTTCAACTAAGTTTTTTGTTGTTTATTGTGCTAAGTCTGAAGACGAAAGTCTTCTTGTCATCACCTACACATCCAAAATGTGGACACTCACAGTCGAACTAGTCCACAATTAAGGTAAATTGTACAGTCACGAACAAAAATATGTACCACATCCACTGAATCTCGAGAGCAATTTCTTTTCAGAGTAACGATTTAAATATTGAAATGTTGTACATACAAAATTGCTGTGCCCGATAGGGACCATAATGATTCTTGTCTAATTACACCACCTTATTGTACATAATGGTATGCAATAAAGAGTATGAATATGAATAAGAGTAGGGCTGCCATCTCTAAAATCAGGTAACCAGGACAAGAAGCACGAAAACCCCGGATTTTGGAGCTTAGAACCCGCACATGTCGACAGTGTTTTCTTAAAGTTATTCAATAAAATATTTATTTATTTATTTATTAAATTTGAAAGGTACATGTTAAAAATTATGATCTAATACAGTTTATTAATCTATTTTTCATAGTTATATCGTCCAGTAGCGACCGATGACTTGACAGCTTTTAAACCCGGACCACAAATGAAACCCCGCCCGGACGCTCCCCGGACGCCCTCCAAACTAGGACAAATCCGGGGAAACCCGGACGGATGGCAACCCTAAATAAGAGTAAGATAGATGTTTGCAACATGTTTTGTCGTCAGTAGAAACGAAACGAAATATTTTAAACGAAGTAAGTAACTGCAAACCTGATAATGTGCTAACTGCCAATAAACGTCCTCAGCGGATAGCCTTAGAATTGATTTATTAACAGAATAACTACCCTGCATTAAAAGGTCAAGGTCAAATGTAGTGATTATGACTTGATTTAAATTGCAGTAGCCCTACTCTCTACTTCGTAAATCAACATTTGTTTCTCAGTTTCTCCTTTAATCAATCAACCGGAGATATATCGGAAACCAGTTTGTACATAAGTAATAATACCTAGTTTAGAAAAAAAAAGTGAAATCATGCGCTTATTGTTTCTGTGCAAAATTGTCCTATAGTAATTAGATTTTGAACTTTTCAAGGTTGGAGAGAACATATAGAGTATTTAACTAACTTACAAAGCGGATTTCCGGTCTAAACCGGAATCGGATAGGTACCATTTTCTGTAGATCTAGCCAGTATGTGCGAAAAGTCACACCGCTAAAATGATACTGCTTTACATGAAGTAGGTACATAGTGTATTTTGAGGTGAGTTGCCTGAATTATTTGTCTTATAACCCATTTACACCAAAATCCCGAAAGCAATAAAATTGAATTCAGCAAATCGCGTAAATATTTGTGAAAGGTATTTATAGTTGGCAAGTTTCTACTAGGACGCACGCATGCGCGAGCTTTATTTTAAGATACAAAAACAACAAACTTTACCGCCATAGTTATGTCTATCCAAAACTCCTTCCACAATAACACTAAAACACAAAATTAAAATGGTATTTTATGAAAAAACACTGTATTTTCACTTGTTCAAACAGTTTTAATCACAATTTCCCGTGTGTTCGCGGTATTTTTGTACGCCAGGCGCATGCGCGGCGCGAGTCCCATTCGAATTTCAAATGAAGTGACGCGCGACGCTGCTAGACTCCGCGAGGAAGCTGTTTGTCTTCATGACGTCATAAGAGAACCGGTTGGAGAATGCTTTTGATTGTACAGCTTAGCTATAAAGCGCTTTAAAAATGAAAACAGCTAAAGGCCCTTTATAAATGCAGGTATTGTGTACATATAAAGTGATAACATTATATTTTTATACCCAATCCCGGGTCTAGGAATTAAACTAGACTATAATAAAACAGATTAAATATTGTCTGTAAAGGATGCTGTATGGATACCAAATTGCTTACAAAGATCCGAAGTAGATGGGTATGACTTCTCTTCTCCCTGGGTATGACCAAACGGAAATGAAAGAAGGCATCAACTGTTCTCCAAGATGCACTTAACATACTGCATCAGTCATCTCAATCTCAATGCTATAATATAGATTAACAGGGGTTAAAATTTGGTCAATTTATAATTAAAATGTTTAAACCTAAAAATTACCCTACCTACCTTACTTGGATACAGACTTCGTGTGGAAATAAACTCCACCGTAATATTTCTCCAACAAGAAGTACCTATTAAAAAACTCCTCGAACCCTAATAAAACAGCAAGAGATACAGTTCTTTTAAATTTTTGAGTGACCCTGTATTTTTTTTTTCACCACGATTTACAAAGTGTTAATGGCCTCGGAAAAAAGGTTGAGTACCTACCACTGCTCTAACGAGATAAAATGGTGATTGCATTCATACCAGGGAACGTCTATGAACATAATAGAATTTGGTATTTAGAATATTTACGGCGGAGGGCGCTTCTAGATAGTAAAAAATGTGAATTAAATTATTTATTTCTCATAGGCCCCTAAAAGCCAGGGGCCCTGGACTGGTCTTGATCCTTAATGGAAAACAGGAAAATGGTCCCGTACGTTCCGACGTTGTTGTACACAATGTCGAAACAAACAACAATAATACTACCCGTTCTTCATAACGCACAGTAATGCTTGCAATTGGTAACTGTTCATACAAAATTGCCTCGAAGAGTGCAGAACTCTTTGCGCCCGGTCAATGACGTTCTTTGTTTTTTTTTAAATGAAGCTTTTTACAGCTTCCGATTTAAGGAACAAGCTCTGTGTCACGATTCAGGAACTCCGGAGGAGTCCACAAACATACATCTGCCCCTTCGGAAAATACAGACGTGATGATGGTATGTATGATTGCAGTGGATCTTTGCGAGAGGCATTTTCAATATCGTTTTTCATGTGCAGTTTTAAACTAGAAGATCTCTACACCTAGACTCGAAATATGTATCCCTGGAATACAATAAATATTTACGACACGCGGTGTTTACACCATTCAACAGAACCAGTTGTCATCGTGCGTTTAAACACAATGTATATAAATAAAATCAACAGTTTTTTTTTTTAACAAATAAAGCGCTGTAGCCGCTTTATTATAAATCGACATGGAGGCGTGCGCGGGGGCTTGTCTGTCCGGTGTGACGTCACATGAGTGTGTGTAATCCCATCACTGTGTGCGTTTCGTATAGACATGCGCGGTCGCGTCTTCTTGTTTTCTTAATTTTCCACAGCGTTGAATGATTAATGGGCAGATGTAAAGATGTTTTTCGTGAATACAGTATGAAAAGCAGCGATCAATCAATTGGTACATTAAAATATGGTTGGCATTGAATTCCACACAAGTAGGTATATTCATCTTTTGTTAGCCTGAAGGAGGAATGTTAATTATGCTATGTATGGGCAGTTGTCTACGTCTATCTAGGAGCAATGGTGGTTTAGTAGTAGCGGCCGCGACTTACGAGTTGTAGGTCGTAGGTTCGAGGCCAGACAGGCGCTTTAATTTGTGTAAATTATTTCATCACCGGATTCCCAAATCCGAGTCCTAGAACCAAACATTCAAAGACAGGTGACTTCAATCACCCCACACTGTGTGGTAGGGCCACGCTGTTCGCAGCATGAATGGGCCGGCTCGACCGGGGAAGTACCACACTCTCGCAGAAGACCGACGTCCGAGTAGTAGCGTTTCGTTACTGCGCTTCGTTCGGTGAGCGAGAGGGCCGGAGGCCCAATTCCTCCCCCAATCCCCTTCCTTCTCCTTTTCTCCTTCCCCTCCCTTTCCCTAAATAGGCTCGGCAACGCATCTGCAACTCCTTTGGTTTTGCAGATGTCCATGGGCGGCGATGACTACTTACCATCAGGTAGCTCGCCTGCTCGTTTGCCGAGTTATCCCATAAAAAAAACCACTGGGCCGCGTTGTGGATTACGGTCCACTCCATCTCACCGAGAGGAGGCCTGTGTCCCAGCAGTGGGAATATTATAGGCCAATTAGTTATGCTTATTATGCTACTTCTATCATCATCACTCACAGCTTATATTAACCTTTTACGTCATTCATCCCTGTTTTGCGCACAGGTTTGTCCAGGTCTGTCCAGCACACTGTAAACGTCATCCACCTGGCCATCGGTCCACCTACATTCCATGTGCCTACTCTGGGCTATGATCATGGATCCATTCCACCATCGTCACCACATTAAATATAGTGACCAACGCCACTTATTTTGTTTTTTTATTATAGGCCTACGCTTGGCCGCCAGTTCGCCTGATGTTAAGTGACACTGCGATCTACGATGGAGCGCGCTTGCCAAGAAGAAACCGATTCACTCGTGATTTAAAGATACCCAGATGATATCCATCGTGGAAGACTCAGTCGCTCATTCCACATTTCAGCCGTACGCATGATAAAAACGTTTTGTTCGGGTTTTTGCGATGCCCTCCCACCTGGACGTCGTTTCGGATAGAAGAAAGGGCAAGGGGAAATAATACGGATACCAACCGACCTCCACGTTGGTCCTTTTTTTCGGATATACGTATTTTTTTAATATAATTATTTCGTTTCATTAAAAAAATACCCGCATTTTATGCACCATTTCAATACACATCCACAGTCCACACCAGACAATCCAAAATAGATCGGCGATCGCGGTCCACGATCGGGTTGTGTGGATTCCAAAACACGTCGTATTCGAAATTTCGAACGCAGGCTGCTTTTGTCCTTCGTGTCTATATAAATAATCCGGTCCTGGTAACAGTTTGATTATGTAAATAAATGAAAGAGAAAAATTTCATGTATCGCAATGTTTTATTTCAATTACAATAACTTAGCTGTGTGGATGCACTTTAAATGTTTATTCAGATTGGATTTGTTGGAAAATGTCTGAAACAAATTAATTAATTAATGCAGTTGTTCCTTTCACAGAGGTTGTCGTAATACAACTGTATTGAAACTTAGTCTTATTCTGTAAAATTTAGCAAACGTAGGTAGGTATATATATTATTTAATGACACTAGGTATAATACTTAGGTATATTTCTTTCTGTTTCATTTTGCTGCCAATAAAGCGAGACGGACGTATATATACATACATACACTCACGCCTTTTTCCAACAGGGGTAGGCAGACTATAGACTGCCACTTGCTACGACTCTTGCATACTCTTCTCACTCTAGCGAAACGTCACTAGTGATAATATCCACTTCAGTGGTCTTAGAGCAATAATGTTTTGAAATGAGCCGTTGAGTCTCTTGTATCATAATTACAAATAATTACTATTGTTCCCATCATGAGAAGTGAATTACAATTATAAATCATGTTAATTATCAAATATGGCGTCATTTATAATTGTAAGTAGCAGCTCGGGGTTTGGATTTGTAAAACGTTTATGGCAATATGCTCGCCTTTTATTACATTATAAGAACGACCAAAAACCTTATTCATAGAACACATCCCTAAAATATCAAACAAAACCGCCTGAGAGGGATTAACAAGCGTGATTAGAGATGGGTTTAATGCTGGGGATAATTACTTTATTGATCAGAATGCTTTAGCAGAGACTCCAGTCGAGTCTTTAGTCTTTGACTGTCAAAACTTCAGTCCAAACTTGAAGCATGCCAGCGAGCTATGGAGCGCAATATTCTTAGTTTCTAACTCGCCTCTCGGACCGTTTATGGAATTCCTCACCGCGCTTCAAAACATGAATGATCAATGTTGGCTAATAAGCCAGCCTTAAATTTTACTGGGCTGACCTGTCATGTCTGACTAATTGTGGGGAAAAAGCACGACAATATGGATGCCACAGCATTTCAGAAGTCGTTGCAGTAGACCCAGAGCAATGCAGGACAATCTTCACTCTTACTGCGGATATCGGATGCTGAAAGCTCTCAAATAGAAAAGGGAGCCGCCCTGCAGTGGGACGATGTGCCTATGCACTGCTGATAATAGTAATAATGAGTCATTTTTGTTCTGGTAGGGCCACGCTGTTCACAGCATGAATGGGCCGGCTTGACCGGGGAAGTACCACACTCTCGCAGAAGACCGACGTCCGAGTAGTAGCGTTTCGCTACTGCGCTTCGTTCGGTGAGCGAGAGGTCCGGAGGCCCAATTCCTTCCCCAATCCTCTTCCTTCTCATTTTCTCCTTCCCCTCCCTTTCCCTAAAAAGGCTCGGCAACGCATCTGCAACTTGGGTTTGCAGATGTCCATGGGCGGCGATGACTACTTACCATCAGGTAGCTCGCCTGCTCGTTTGCCGAGTTATCCCATAAAAAAAAAAAAAAAAAAGTCATTTATCTATAAGTCGGGAGTAGTGTTGCCAGGTCCGATTTGTTTTAAATCTTGTCAAAAAAAACGGGATTTAGGGTTGCAAATCGGGACAGTAAACAAAAAACAAGGGGTTTTTAAGTCTGGATTTAATTTGTTGCGTTTTAAACTACTAGTGCAAGTATAGTATTATATTAACTACCTAAATTAAATATGTATTTAATCTTACATAACAAGTAATCAGTGCAGTTTTTCATTTTGATTAATCGGGACATTTAGCGTCCCGATCAGGTTCAAATCGGAACGCGTCCCCAGACCCCTGAAAATCGGGACACCTGGCAACACTAGTCGGGAGGCACTTTCTTTCAGCCAAAATGCCTCGGCATTAACCCATCTCTAGGTATGATGCGTGATCCCTACTTAATATTATAAATGCGAAAGGTATTTTGTCTGTCTGTCTGTTACGCTTTCACGCCTAAACCACTCAACCGATTTTGATGAAATTTGGTACTGGGATAGACTAAAGCTTGAGAAAGGACATGGACTACCTTTTATTGCAAAAAATAGTTTTGAAGGGGTTGAAATAGGGGGTAAAAGTTTGTATGGGTGTTCGACATTTTTCAAGATAAAACCATGAAACTTTATATTAAGGTACTTGATAAGAAATGAATAAATATTTGATCTAGCGTTTTTGAAATTTCGACCTGTGCGGGGATGAAATAGGGGATGAAAGTTCGTTTAGAAGTCCAAACAAAGTCACGCTTTCAAGTTTAACCTCGGAACGGATTTTGATGAAATTTGGTACAAAAATAGATTAGACCTTGGGAAACAGGGAAAGCATATAAGCTACGCGTTGTTGTAAAAAAGGGGTTGTAATAGGGGATGAAATATTGTATGGGAGTTTGTCATTGTTGAAGATGAACGCTGAAACTTTGTGTTTAGGCACTTGATAAGAAATAAATAAATATTTGATATGGGGTTTTTGAAATTTCAAACTGTGTGGGGATAAAATAGGGGATGAAAGTCCGTTTGGATTTTGACGAAATTTGGTACAAAAATAGACTAGACCTTGAGAAAGGATATAAGCTGCGTTTATATTTCGGTAAATAATAAAGTTGTGCAAATTTTGTGGTCTACCCGAGCAAAGAAGTGGACGGAAAAATATGTAAGGATAATTTACAAATTCCCGCCAGAAATGCAAAAAAATTAGACAGTTCAATCAAAATCGTGTTGTCCATGCGGGCGAACCTGCGGGCGGAAAGCTAGTATAATATATACCTTTGTATACGAAGTCTGTAAAAGGATTGAAATAACAATAAATTACAAACCTTGTCACAATCCGTGCAACGGTATTCGGTGCAGTGCCGCGTGTTGACGTGGTAATATAAAGACTTCTCCGTCGAAAACTGTTTGTTGCACTCCTTACAAGTGTACCTATAATAAAGATACAGGGGCATTTTCAACAACGTTGCTTTGTTTTGTTTCTTTTTTTAAAGCTTAGGTACTAGCAATGTGGGTCGCACATTACTTGTATTCTTGTTAACCCCTCGCCCTCGTACTAAGCTAAATGCTTGTATTACGAGTGGGTTCATCGAACCGGCAACCACATGATCGCAAGTCCGACGCCCTAGCCATTAGGCTACAGCAGCTTCTAAGTAAGTAAGTTGCCCGACGATGCCACATTTTCCTTAAGAATAATCGTCTGTCCCTGGGCACCAAACATTTTTTTTTTCGCTAAATTGTACGCCTATAACTCACTCTGGAATCATAGTAACTAGTAACAATTGCGACATCAACTATGACTTACCTATTCACAACTACAGGCGTTGATATGTTACGTTACATCCGCTAAAAAAAAAGTATGCAAATTCCCACAGAATTGGCAAAAACGAGAACAGGGCCGTCTTAGCCCACCCGGGGGGCCTCGTAAGCATAATAAAGTTTGGGGCCCTTTTCGAAAGTAAAAAAATGTAAGTTTTTATTAATCTTTTTGTAAGCTACAACTTTTACAAGCTGAACTTACGACTCTTGTGTATCGAAAAGACAAATATAAGCTGACATTTCAATATATAGAAAGTGTATACGATGCGGGGTCAGTTTATTTTGGATTTGTTTAAATGTACGCGGGACACAGCAAGTACTTACATGACAGTATTCGTAGTCAGATGCCTGACTGATTCATTGAAGTGCCGTTTGAGGCTCTTGGCGGTCTTGTAGTAAGTGTGGCACTCTACACAGTAGTACTGTGAGGAGTGGTCGTGTACAGCGCTGTGCGCGCGAAGGTTTGAGCTGGTTGAGAAGCTGCGGCTGCAGCGGGAGCACGAGAATGGCTTTACACCGGAATGACATCTAGGATAACAACGGCAATGTTTACTGAGCCATCCAAACTTTTTTTTCATCATCTACACTAATATTACGAGTCGACGAAACGTCGCGAATTCAATAATATTAATATAACGCAATAAAATCCGTAAAAAGTAGTTTTATTTCAATAATAATATTACGAGTATCAAAAGGAGAGCGGATTTTGGTTCTTCATTTATAGATTATAAACTCCAGAACCACTGCACCTATTTGAAATTTCTTTCACTATTACAAAGGTGGATTGTTCTGGATGGATATCAATACTTTTTAATATTACAAAGCTGAAAAGTTAGTTTCTTTGTTCGCTTGAATGCGCTAATCTCAGCAACTACGGGTCTGATTTGAAAAAGTCTTTCAGTGTTAGATAGCCCATTTATCGAGGAAGGCTATAGGCTATATATTATCATGCTAAGACCAATAGGAGCGGAGCATAAACGAAAATGTTCCTTTTATATGTAGAGACGGGTCGCTATAGGCCGACCGTTTAACTCACGTATCGCCTGCGCGGTAAGAAGGGAGCGGGGGAGATGTTAGCGGATGGGTATAAAGATACTTATTATTTTATTCTTTACCAACAATGTCTATCTCGAGATAAATCTTTGGATTATCGACTCCGTGTGTAGCGTTACCCGCCCCCGCTCCCTTCTTACCGCGCAGGCGATACGCGAGTTAAACGGTCGGCCTATAGTATGTCTACATTCTCTTACCTCAGATGCACAGTCAATCGATGCTTGCTGCCAAACTTCTTATCGCACAGATCACAGCAATACTTCTTCTCTGTCTTGTGCACTTTCATATGAATCTTCAAGGCATGTTCATTGCTAAAAAAAGTTTTTACATGTAACGGCAGCTGGTCCTCGCATTGTGAACCAATATCGTTGTGAGCATTTGAGTTGGTTGTGAGCACTGATTCGCCCTTACATAAGAGCGAATCGGTGCTCGATTGGTATAGAGTTAACTTTTCTCTGATTGGTCGATGTTTTGATAACACATGCTTGTTAATAAATCAATTAAAGCGCTTCATTCACTTTGTGAGTACTTCACGTAGGTACCTACTTACAATTTGACTGCAACGGTTTGATTATAAATTATCAAAAAAATTATGCGTCGTATTGTAATTTCAAAGTCTGTACCCTGTCTGTTATAATCTAATAATATTTAAAATTTTCCAATGACAATAATTGTATACAATCTTATTTTGTATCTCATCTCATCTCTGAAACTACTACTGCAATCTAAAACAGCCGTTTCGTAGATTTTGCCGAGGTAAATGAACATAAATTTAAAGTATACATCTAGGACAGAATAAACGGCATATCTTCCGACTTTCGGTCACATTAATTACGGGTTTTTTTTTTCAAAAAGCTTACTTGCAATGCGGATCGCACATTACTAATTTTCTTGTTAACCCCTTATTAAGAAGACTAGAAAATATCGCAACGAATACTATACCATATTCGAGCAAATAAATTATTTAATTGATTTGAACGATAAATAATAATTCCATAAATTTATACAGTGCTCACGAGAAAACGTAGTTTGACCATATGTCACCCATTTCTGGCCCCGAGATATCGCCCACCAATAGAGACTCGCCACGCCCTGAATTCGGTCCTGGAAAAGTACTTACCTAAATATCTTAGAGCATTCAGCACAAGCAGTTGGATGTACCACGCCGTCACATTTGTACCTATGGCCCTTACAATGGGACCATCTCTTGAACACAATGCTACAGATAACGCATTTAAATCTTCTCTTGTGTGCTAGCATATGCTGAGAGAGGACATCCTGAGATTTGAAGTGTAAACTGCATATTCGACATTTGTGTGGACCTGAAAGCTTAAAAATTTATTCAATTTACATGGAAGTTGTATAGACGGGAGAAGGTCTCGTGGATAGTTAATAAATACGTTGGTCAATCGATCTGTAGCCCGATTCACGTAATAAAAACGTAGCGATGTCGCAGCGACTTAATCGTTGAAAAAGTTTTCCTATTCATGAGTCCGTCGATCGGACCGATTTAGAAGTCGTCCTATTGAAAAATCGTTTTACCGTATTCACACATGTTCGTTGGGCAAGAATCGTTCAAAACTTTGGCTTCAAAGTATTCACAAAACACTGGAAAACTGTTTCAACGATTGAGTCGCTGCGACATCGCTACGGTTTTAATTACGCGAATCAGGCTACAGCAAAGATAAGTTGCGCTTGCCGCGGTTACTTTATAGATTGGTGACCATTCTTGTACAACTAGGCCGTCTTGTGCGTAAGCACACGTAGCTCCGTGGCCCGAATTTCATACAAACACACTGACGACAAATCATGTTGCAAACATCTATCTCACTCTATCTAACTCTCAAAGAGTGAGAGGGATAGATAGCTGTTTGGAACATGTTTTGTCGTCAGTGGGAACGCGGGATAACAATAAATTGTTAGTGGTCGTCAGACAGAATCCCAAATAGCCTGACAACCAGTTTGCCCCCAACTTATCAGTTTTAACCAGAAATTGGGTGGCTGAGGTCTGATGGCAGTTGTTTAGTGTAATCTTAATATTCAGCCACATCTTGTTGGAATGGAAGCCAACCCAAACATAGTTAAAAAAAAGCTAAGAATTGTAAGAATATGGAGGATTATCTATGGAAGTTGTCTATGGATTTTTGAGGGACCTTTAGCGGATATTTGGATGACTGGCCCCTTACCCCTGTGGGTGTGGTATCTTCTATCAAGATTTCTGTTCTGCCATGCTAGAAAATGTTCTTACATTCTTTTAAATATTTACCTCAGAATGCCTAATTTTATGATCATCAAACACATCACTAGTAAGAAACCCCATACCACATTCATTACACTGAAACTTATAATCTTTATATTTCAACCTTTTCATTTCAACCTCTTTCAACTGATCTTCCAAATTCAAATATTCAACATCAAAATTTAATTCATTGAAATCAATCTCCTTTTTGTTTTTTCTTCTTACTGCTTTTATATTTTCAAAAGTTTTAATTTCGCAATTTGAATCCTCATTTGATTCCTTCTTGATTATAATATTATTATCAATCTGTTGCATATTTATTTTATTTATTTTTAGAGTTATATCAACTTCTTTTTCAGTAGGATCAATGATTTCTTCAGATTTTTCTGGAACCTTTTCAGTATTATTTTCTTGATATTCTAATAATAAAGGTGGTATATCTATATGGGTATAATGTTTGTATTTCAGTTCGTAAAGACCTTGAGTGTTTATATCAGTGCCAATCTACAAATACACAAATAATTCATTATTATTATGTACCTTTTTGAAATAAATAAATACACTTTGAATTTTGAACAGATAGGTGTATCACTTTAACCCGTCAAGCGCCATATTGTAGACACAATGCAAAATCTATTGTTTTGCCCTCATGAGGCAACAAGTGCGTCGGTGAATTAATTCAATATGGTATGCCAGATCCAGTCTTCAAGTAAGGGGTCTAATTAAATGGGTATCCTTTAAAATATATACAATGTAAATCTAATCTTGCAACCCCAGGGGAGCCATGTATAATTGCTGAATTAAATTACTACATACCATCACGCCTGTATTCCCCGAAGGGTTAGGCAGAGGCGTACTTAATGTACACCCACAGTTCGCCGGTATATTTGGGTCCCATGTAATAGGGGGCAGGCCTATTGCCATTCACCGGGCACAAATCCAGACTCCGAGCTGCTACTGAGAATTTCATAGAAAAACTCAATAACACTTTGCTCAACCTGGGGATCGAACCCAAGACCTATAGCGTAGCAGTCGCGATTGGGACCACTAGACCAACGAGGCAGTCAAATATTATAAATTACTACCTAAATTATAAATGCCCCCCAGGTGGGGTGGTCAGGACCCGGGGGGGGGGCTCATTATATCAGCTTAAGATATATCAGACTCCTTCTAACTCAGACAGGAAAGGAAATGCTATGGCCCAGTCGTTGTTGGACTTCCATAGGAATTACCTTATCCTGCAGCATCTGGTCTGATTTCTGTGCCAATGTCATCAAAGACATTGCCCTTCGCAAAGAGGCTTTACACCACATACACAGCCACAAGCTTCCATGGAAATCCTGAAAATAATTACATAGTTATTAGTTACTCTCATTCTGGATTAGAGACCAGTGTCCTAAGTGGGACACAGTGTAATAGATTGATGATCTCACATGATAGTCAGAGATGCCCCACTCTGGGCACCGGTCTCCACTCGAGAATGAGATTAACGAGAAAGGAATCACTTATCTTCATCCTTTTTTATGGAATAGAAGGCAAACGAGCAGACGGCTCCCCTAATGGTAAGCAATTACCGCCGCCCATGGACACCCGTCCATGAGCGGCGGTAAACAACAACAGAGGAGTCACAAGTGTGATGCACTCCTTTTAAAAGGGAGTACACTCTTTTCATCAATCTATTCACTGCCCCAGTGTAATAGATTGATGATGAAGATGTCAATGCAATAGGAGATGGGGGGCCTACTAAGAGTAGCTCTAGCGACCATTAAATCAGTTATTAATTCAGTAAAGCCAGTAAAAACTATACCAGAAAAAATAAACTCACATAAACACACATCATTTGTGTGAAAAACGTAGCATAACGCGATGAATCGCTAACATTAGCATCTCTGTCTATTGTTAAGCAAATACGACACATCTTCTCATTATTTTCTGTCATTTTAAATTAATTTAAGTTGTATTTAATTTCTCGTCCGTGCTACTATTTATTTACAAACATCAGCTGATTTTGATTTCAGAATTCAGATGTCTTTTGTTTGACGTTTAACATCTTTAATTTTTTGTGCTGCGTTCACGAATAGTACGGTGGCCAGCACATCAAGTTACCACAAAATGTAAAATTTTGCCAGTTGATTTTGAACTTTATCAATAAAAATTTAAGGTTTAAAATCATTTGAAGAAATTTGACAGTTTTGTATACCTTGACCTGCTGGCGACTGTACCTAACTTAAGGCTAAAGCGACAGCCTTGGGAGAAAAATTCAATTTTTTCGCTATCATCGTAGGAGATTTAGGTGTAAATTGTAAATTTTGCCGAATCTACTATTTTACACCAAAATCTTCGATGATAAGGTTTTTTAAGCAAAAGTTTTAATACTCAATCATGAATAAGATATTGTTGATGTCGCAATTTTTACTGCAATATACCCAGAATATGTTATAGATAGCCGAATAATAAAATTTGCAAAGGTCCCAGAAAAATAATAATTTCACGCCCTTATTAGGTACTTATTTTGTTCTCAAACGAAGTGACACTTGGCAACTTGACATAACCCCGGGTTCTGCGCTTTATTTCACAGAATATTGAGTAGGTAGGTACATTAAATAAGCTATGTACGAGAGGCGAGACGAGCAAGGTTGAGATTCTCAATATTAGTCAATCAAAATAATAAGTACAAACTACGATTCTCCTAATATTCGTGGTAAACACCTTCATTCACTAGAAAATTTATATCTTTAAACATCTCAAGCATTTAATTTGTAATTTGTTTGGCTGAAAATCTATATTGTGCTGATATTCTTGTGCTCTATTATGTGCATAAGTTTGTGTACTCGTTTTGCGTTTGTTTACTTATATTAAAGTTAAAGGTAAGTAGATACATAAGGTTTTCTGATGTTTTCCTGGGAAATTAAATAATAGTCGCACAAAATTCTCAACATCGGATACCTACCTAGTTGACTGGTGATCGTTCTGCAAGCAGTTTCAACCCTATAAGTTTGGTCACCACTGAACCTACTTTTAAAAATATATTACCCAATGGAATTCAAAAAGTGGGTGACAAAAAAATTACAGTTTTAATATAAGTCTCCTATAGTGGCAAGTGTTTTCTTAAATACATACACTCACGCCTTTTTCCCTAAGGGTAGGTAGAAACTTAAGATTCTTGCTTGATTGCTTGCGTGTTTGGCTTTGTCCACATTCATACATCCTGAAGAGGACACACCCTTGTGTTCTTAAATATTAATCTATTTACTAATGTTTGTCTTGTGTTTCAGATTTAAAATGACCTCAAAATAATTAGAACAGAATAATAATACAATTATTACCTCCTACCAAAAACATTGATTTACAACCGATAAAGGATGATGGATAAATCTACTTCATGTACAACATGTTTAAGCACGGACCGGCTTCTAGTTCCTTTAAATGAAGTTGCATCGCTATTACAAGACATACAACTCACGGAGGTGAGTTCTTTTATATGCTGCTAATAACGGCGCCAGAGGCTCAGTTTCTCCCTCAGTCCATGATATAGATGTCCATGGGCATGGGCGGGGATGATTATTTACCATCAGGATTAGCAGTTGCTTAAAAATCGTTATCATAGCACATTGTAGTGTAAAATAGAGGATTCCGAAGGATTCAACATTTTAAATTGACACTATTAACTTCTATCATAACGATTTTTAAGCAATAATTTAACACTTAATTGTGAATAAGTTATTGTTAATGTCGCATATCTTTCATTATGAAGACATACAATTAGCGAAATACTAAAAAAAAATTGAATTTGGGTCCCAACCCTGCTGCCCCTAATTGGATCTAACCCTACATTCACTACATAAGGTGTCTAATTTTCAGCTAAATCAAGGTACTGGCGGAATATGCTGGGAATGTCGAATGATCATGATGAAGTTCATAAGGTTCAAGAAGAGAGCTTATATAGCTCAGGAAATGTTATCAATCAGTCAAGCGGTATGTATTGTAGTGTGGTGACCACATTCTAGAAACATGGACGACCAGGGTAATTATTTAGGGAGATAAATTACACACCAATTTACACTTTTGATGATGCTTGAGAAGCTTTAAGTTGATGCATAAAAAATAACAATACAGAATGGGGGTTAAGCTCGCGGGGGGGGAGTTCGGTGAAGACTTCGAAGCATTGTCCGGCCAGTAGAGGGCGACACAACCTGGCAGAGCTGGAATGGCAGGAAGAAGAGGGCGGCGCAGGTCTTTTTCTATTTTATACTATAGAGCGGTGTGAGGCTCGAGGTAGTGGGGAAAGGGGGGCAAGCGCGTTCAGTGTCACAGTATATTACCTAACACAGTATTGTTAGAAATTATGACAGGGCGTGGTTTTCTATCAAAAAGAAGAAGAGTCAGGATTACACACATTAGATCAGCAAACACAATAAATTACACGTAATGATCGGACAGAGATTCGATGTCACTATAAAAACCGACCGTTTTATAAAAACCGACACTTGTCACTTTAAGAATAGGCGGGTATTCTTAAAAACTCAAATCAATATCCTAACAGTATATTAAGAGGAGTGTCCCTCGCGAACGCAACAATGTTGCACTGTTGTCGCTGTCTCAATCCCTCATGATACGAACGCGTACCCGAGAGGTGAAACAACAATACATTTGCAACATTTTCGCGCGTATTTTTTGTTACGAAATTTGGAGATTACTCTTTTAGTATAGTTATTACGTAGTTTTTTTTTAATTATATTCATTATATTATCTGGGTTCCCCATGAGTCAAAATGGTTCTGTATTAATACATTATCTTGAAATTAGCATAAAGTTGGGTCATTTTCATCGAAAATTACCAATCTTTGAGCTCGTGTAACTTTTTAACCGTGTATTAAAATGAAGTTTTATATTTAAGTAACACGTATTTTAATGATAAGATTTTTACTGCAAAATTTCAAAGACTTTCATATGTTAATATTCAAGATAAGACCAAACTACGTTTGTATGGAGCGCGGAGCGGATACTATCCTTTTAATAACACTGCTCCGCCTGGGAATTGCACCAGGGACCTCTAGCGTTAGCAGTCGCGCTTAGGACGAGTAAACTAATATTTGTGTTATAATATTTATTTTTCAGTACTCCAATCCACATTCTCTGACATCACTTAGAACAAATATCAAATGTAATTACGATTATGAATACATCTACAATTTTGATCCGCTTACTAACTGTACTGTCTCACCAAAATCCGAAACCGAATCCATTAAACAAGAATATATCGACCATAATGACTACACCTTAGATAACAAATCCGATAATGAAAATAAATTCACTGAAGATGTTGATAAAATTGAAAAAGTATGTATCGAAGTAATTGAAACTAAATTTAACAAAAATTTGATGGACAGTAAATCTAACAATGATGTTAATAGCAATGAAAAACTTTCTGAAACTCAAAATGTATATGCAGATACGATTGAAACAAAACCAAATAAACATTCCTTGAAAAAAGTAGAGAAACGGTTTAAAAAACAAAACATAGCAGTGAAAAGTAAAGTAGTTAGTACTGTAATGAATGAGAAAGAGATTCAGGAGAAGTTTGTAGAAGTTACTTTGACTGAAGAAGAGATGAAAAGACTAAGAGAAGAGAAAAGAAATCGTCCTAATTTTAAGAAGATTCCGTATAAGTGTGATAGTTGTGTGCTTGGATTTACAAGGGAGGATACTTATACACTACATATGGATAAAAAACATGATGAGGTATGTTATTTTATAACATTAAATGGACTATCTTTTTGTATTTTTTTGGCATTTTCCATGCAAAGATAAAAATAAAAAGTAAAGCATGTCATGTCGGTTGAGAAGCACTTTTTCAACAGATGTCACTGACGTCGCCTCAAAGACGTAAATAAAAAAATGTGAAGGCAAATTTCGACATGGCGGGTGGGAGTCGCGGTGGCTTAGCGTTCATAGCGTCTGGAGTACTTAACCAGAAGACGCAGGTTCGAATGCTGCCCGCGGTCGTATTTTTCCTTCACTAAAATAACTTAATAACATTACATGGATTTTATATTTACATATTTCTGTTCGTATAAATATATTATCTGGGATCCCTGTGATTCATGCTTCTTTATTGATAAATTTTATTGAAAAACTATCATAAAGTTAGGCCGTTTAACATACTATCACGCCTGTATTCTCCGAAGGATTAGGCAGAGTCACCGTCAAGCCCGCCAGCTCGTTTCCTTATCCCATAAATGGTGATGGTGAGATGGTATTTTTTTTTTTATTCCAGAGCATCGGTGAGTATATTTGTGACATATGCAACATAAGGTTTCCTCACAAACTATCCGTTAGCAAGCATATAAGGAAGCATTTTGTCTGCTACCGCTGCAGGCTGTGTAGATACGAGGCCCACGAGCTTTGGTCTGCCGTCAACCATTGTAAGGTTAAACATGGGGCCGATGCTCCTGATAACATACATTGTATGCAGTGTGATACCGTTGTCAAGTAAGTTATATTTTCAGCAATTATTAGATACTAGCTTTCCTCCCACGGCTTCGCTCGCATGGTTCCTCAGCTTTTCTGCATTTAATTTTTTCCCGTTTTTGCTACATTTTTCATTTATGCTCCGCTCCTATTGGTCTTAGCGTGATGATATATAGCCTATAGCCTTCCTCGATAAATGGGCTATCTAACACTAAAATATTTTTTCAAATCGGACCCGTAGTTCCTGAGATTAGCGCGTTCAAGTAAACAAACAAACTCTTCAGCTTTATAATATTATTAGATTAGATTAGATATATTAATTTAGATTTTTAAACATTTTTACGAATAATATAAAAACATCATCATCAGAAATGATAGCCTTGTGATATGCGCATTGGACTGCCAAGTCGAAGGTCTCGAGTTCGAATCAAAGGCGTATTAATAATTAATTATCCCGCGCTTAAACGGTGAAGGAAAACATCGTGAGGAAACCTGCATGCCTGAGAGATTTTCTTGACGGCGTGTGAAGTCTGCCAACCCGCAGTAGGCTAGCGTGGTGGACTATAGCCTTAGCCCTCTCGTTCTGAGGAGACCCGTGCCCAGCAGTGGGACAAAGTGATGGGGTTGATGATAATGATAAAAATATAAAAACATTTGAAAATATAAAAAATCGTTATCCACCGGTATCAGGAACAGGATCCAAACTACCGGTGGTCAGAGCTCCAGAAAGAATCCAATCTCTTTCTCTTATTATTTAGACATTTTCGTCCCACTGCAGGGCAAAGGTGTCCCTACCCTTCTTCCACCCCTCAAAGTTTTAGGCTTTTTTATGGGATAAACGAGCAGGCGAGCTACCTGATGGTAAGTAGTCATCGCCGCCCATAGACATCTGCAAAACCAAAGAAGTTGCAGATGCGTTACCGAGCCTATTTAAGGAAAAGTGAGGGAGGACTGAGAAGGAATTGGGTCTCCAGAACTCCACACTTACCGTACGAAACGTAACTTGTATATGCATACTACTCCTTGACGGCGGTATTCTGTGGGAGGGTAGTACTTCCCCAGTCGTGACGACACATTCATGCTGGCACGTAGACATGCTAGCGCGACACTGCTTCACAGAGTATTGCAGTGCCACGCTGTACTGTTTCATTCACTTTTGCACGTCAATTGCGGTTATATTGCGGTCTTATTTTTTATTACAGGGGGATGTTAGGGAGTTTGCCGTCATATGCACTTAGTAGTACATACATACACACGCTTTTATCCCACAGGGGTAGGCAGAAACTATAGACCACCACTTGCTACGACTCTTGCATATCTTGCATTTAGTAGTTCACTTCTTTTTTTTTTTCATAGCTTACTAGCAATATGGGTCGCACATTACTAGTATTATTGTGCTAAGCTAAATGCTTGTGTTACGAGTGGGTTTACGTCGGTAGTGCAATGGGTGGGGTTCGAACCGGCAACCATATGATCGCAAGTCCGACGCCCTAGCCATTAAGCTACCGCCGCTTTTAAAAGTTATCTTCTTTGTTTGTAGAACTCCCGAGGATTTAGAAAAGCATATACAGACGCAACATACTCTGTACTGCAATGAATGTGGAGTCAAGTTCAAAGGGAAGAACACGCTGCGACTACACAAGGCGTAAGTATAAATGCTTCATCATCATCAAATGATAAAGAAAGAAAGAAGACGTCAATTTGAGTGGTTCTTTTGTTTTCGCCACCGGCACCGACTTCCCAAACTGTTTAACAAAATTATTTTATTATTTTTTGAAGGCGGTTTTACTTTTTTGTTAAAAGTAATTTTATTTTTTAATTTTAAGTGGAAAGTTTTGTTTATAAGTAGTTGTAAGCCAAAATAACGCACTGCTCCAATGAGACAGCGATGTTTCGGAGTAAACGATAATATCATCGATGTAATTTTTTTTTGTTGATTTTTTTAAAACCGCTGAACCGATTTCGATAAAATTTAAATGGGACCACCTCTGAAGTATGACCTACCAAACAAAAGAATGATCATCGAAAGCGATCCATAATTGACGGAGATATCGCGTAACAAATATACAAAAAAAAAAGAAAAAAACACATACACATAAATGTCAGTTGAAAAATGAAATTCAGAGAAATAAAAAAAACACAGAAATATAAACTGTTTTTTTTTTAATCTGCCTCATTAGTCTAGTGGTCCTAAGCGCGACTGTTGCGCTAGAGGTACTGGGTTCTAATAACCCTTTACTCGATCTGGGAATCGAATCCAGGACCTCTAGCGTAGCAGTCGCGCTTAGGACCACTAGACTAGTAATGAGGCACTCAAGTGAGGGTCACATGTATTTTTAACCCCCGACGCAAAAACGACGCGGTGTTATTAAGTTTGACGTGTCTTATGTGTGTGTCTGTCTGTGGCATCGTAGCTCCCGAACGGATGAACCGATTTTGATTGAGTTTTTTTTGTTTGAAAGGTGCATTAGTCGGGAATTTTCTTAGCCATGTTTGATGAAAATCGGTCGAGATATAATGCAATTGTCGGGGGTGTTTTAATTATTGTTACAGACGCATCCACGCTGTGAAACGCGAATTCATTTGTGATATATGTACAAAAACATTTATCACTAAGACACGGTTAGAGTCTCATATGGTCAGACATAACGCGAGTATAGCTAAGAAGCTAGCATATTGTAATGTATGTAACATACAATACAAAGATATATATGGATATAGGAATCATTTGAAGTCCAGTGCTAATCATTCGGAGAGAGCGTAAGTAGTTTTTTTTTTTAACCTTTACTGTCCCACTGCTGGGCAAAGGTCTCTCCCATACCATTCCACGTGCTCTTGTCTATCGCTTTCTCCTGCCAGTCAGCCCAGAAAGCGCTGGCGAGGCGACCTGGATGCGTTTAAGTAGATTTTTTTGTTTTAACGTCAGTAAAAAAATATATATAAATGTTACACTGCCTCATTAGTCTAGTGGTCCCAAGCGCGAATGCTACGCTAGTGGTCCTGGGTTCGATTCGCAGGTCGAGCAAAGTGCAGTAAAAATTCTCTGTAGCAGCTCGGAGTCTGGATTTGTGTCCGGTTAATGACAATCGAGCCTATTGTCATTAACCGGACACAAATACATGGCATAACATAGTCATAGGCAGAGGTGTACTAATGTACACCTACAGTTCACCGACACGTTTACGTCCCATGTAAATATTACCTTTTTTTTAAGGGCAAGCCTATTGCCATTTTGTATACCATCATAACACATACCATCACGATCATTCATCATCATTCCACGAAGGGTTAGGCAGAGGTGTACTAATGTACACCCACATTTCGCCGGTATGTTTAGGTCCCATGTAATAGGGGGCGAGCCTATTGCCATTCACCGGGCACAAATCCAGACTCCGAGCTGCTACTGGGAATTTCATAGAAAAACCCAACACAACTTTCCTCGACCTGGGGATCGAACCCAGGACCTCTAGCGTAGCAGTCGCACTTAGGACCACTAGACTAACGAGGCAGTCAGTCCATTTTGTATACATTTTATATATTCACAAAGAATTTTCTAATGAAAGGAAATTTCCTAGTGACATAAAAATTCGGTCTCAGGCAGGGTTTGAACCTGCGTCCCTCTGGTAAAGCACTGCTGTTAAGTACACCAAACGCTTTGACTTATGAAATTCATATCTTTGTGAAAATTTTTCGCATTATTTAATGCTAAAATATAATAATTTTGACTGACTTAAATTGACTGCCTCGTTAGTTTAGTGGTCCCAATCACGACTGCTACGCTAGAGGTCTTGGGTTCGATCCCTAGGTCGAGCAAAGTGTTATTGGGTTTTTCTATGAAATTCTCAGTAGCAGCTCGGAGTCTGGATTTGTGCCCGGTGAATGGCAATAGGCTCGCCCCCTATTACATGGGACCTAAACATACCGGCGAACTGTGTACATTAAGTACACCTCTGCCTAACCCTTCGGGGAATACAGGCGTGATGGTATGTATGTAAAATATAATAAAAAATAAACAGTAACATTTTATATAAATGTTAGCTTGCCATATATATCTATGGACCATAGATGCCTGACAATAAAAAAATATGTATTATTATTAACCGGGCACAAGCAAACCGCGGTATACAGTCAGTATCCTTCATAATATTTTTTAATTAATTTCAGATATCCCTGTCCGGAATGCAACAAAAAGTTCGCATCTAAAGTATACTGCACGAAACATTACAATTTCTACCATTTACATAAATCACAATATAACTGCGAAATATGTAATAAAGTAAGTACCTATAAACATTATACATTCACGACTTTTTCTCATAGGAGTAAACAGAAATTACTAACCGCCTCTTGAAAACGGCAATGTTTACGAGGCTAGTCTCTGCTCCGCGCTCCATACAAAAGTATTTGGTTATCTTGCATTTTAACCAATGAAAATCTTTGAAATTTTGCAGTAACAATCTTATCATTAAAATACGTGTTCCTTGAATGTAAATCTTCATTTCAATACATGGTTAAAAAGTTACACTAGCTGGTGAATTGGTTAATTTTCGATGAAAACGACCCAACTTTATGCGAGTATTTTAACATAATGTATCATTACAGAGCCATTTTGACTCATGGGGAACCCAGATAATATAATGTTCTTTTGTAAAAAAAATATTAAAAATAATTATATTAAAAAAGTAATCTCCGAATTTGGGAATAAGAAATACGCGCGAAATTGTTGCAAATGTATTGTTGTTTCACGTCTCGAACACGCGTTCTAATCGTGAGTGATAGAGATAGCGACAACAGTGCAACATTGTTGCGTTCGCGAGGGACACTCCTCTTAACCTTAAAGATCTTAAAATATAACTTATCCAGCTAGGTGAAGAATTAATTTTGATGTAGGTAATTCTTTGTTGCAGTTATTTATATCAAAATGGCGTTTGAAGAATCACAAACAGAAACATCACGGTTTAAGTAGATCCAGGGACCATCCATGCACGGTTTGCTCCAAGAAATTCTTTGTAAGTATCTATGTGTAGATCAGTGATAGCCATTTTAAAGGCTCATTGTCACTGGTCGTTAACTCAGTCGTAACGGCGGGGAGTCCCCGAATACGGGATAACGACTAGTGAACGCAAGCGGGTATTCCCCGCATGCGGCTTAACAACCAATAAAATTAATCAGTTGGTTAAACAAAAGCATGGTTAGTTTACGAATGTTCTTTAGTTGAAGAAAATCATATCATCATTAATAGAAAAACTCAATAACACTTTGCTTGTCCAGGGAATCTATTTATTTATACTTTATTGTACATCAAGTATTATTACAATATATACAAAGTTTTTGTATTTGATGATATACAATGGGCGGCCTTATCGCGATCTGCGATTTCTTCCAGGCAACCTTTGGATGGACACGACTGCACTGAACTAAAACTAGGGTTGCTAACGGTGCAAAACAAATAAAAGAGGGACAATATTTTAACAATAAATATATCTACTAATATATATTAATACAAGTATACCAACATACATGTAATATAATATATAAATATATACTAATAATATTAAAATCTCAAATCATATATATCTAAAAATATATATTCATAATTAATAAGCAACGAAAGCTATATTTAAAAGTATTACAACGATAAATAATGTTCCTTGACAAGCCTTTTGAATGCCGACAGTGTTTGAGCACGTCTAATTGTTACTGGCAACGCATTCCAAAATCGAGCAGCCTGAACCGCAAAGTATTTGTCAAAAAATGTTGTGGAATGCATTGGCATCTATCTAACCCAGGACCTCTTAGCAGTCGCGAGCTTAGCAGTCGCGCTTGGGACCACTAGACTAATGAGGCAGTTCCAGTAATTAAGGTTGACATTTTAACCGTTTTTTAATAGGCTACAGTCAATAAAAAAAATATAAATCTTCCTCCACAGACACCGGCAACACTTCGCAGTCATCAGCTCACGCATTCAGATCAGCGTTCGTACATGTGTGAAGATTGTGGCGACACATTCAAGCAAAGTGCGGCTTTGTATACACACACGCGGCTGGTGCACAAAGGTGGTGGCAAAAAGAAGTAGCGCAACTGTGGCGCAACAGTCGGGCAACTGTTTGAATGTTTGAATTGAAAACTGTACCTGAATAAATTAAAAACTGTTTCAATACTACACTGTTTTATTTCTCATACCTACTTTAAAGATCGGGCAGTTAATTCACTTACCTAAGAAGATCTATTTCATTCTAATATTTGTTCCATTCTCACACTTTGATGAGAGTTGCTCTTCTACTTTCATTGCGTTAGCGTGGCGGCTCAATGCGCTCGTCGCTTAGTGTTCTAGCGACACCGCATTGGTGTGGCAGCTCAATGCGCTGGTCCATTAGTCTTCTACCGTCATTGCATTGGTGTAACAAGTCAATGCGCTTATCGCCTACTCTTCTAGCGTCATCTCATTGATGTGGTAGCTCAATACGCTCGTCGCTTAGTCTTCTAGCGTCATCTCATTGGTGTGGTAGCTCAATGCGCTGGTCCCTTAGTCTTCTACCGTCATTGCATTAGTGTAACAAGTCAATGCGCTTATCGCCTACTCTTCTAGCGTCATCTCATTGATGTGGTAGCTCAATGCGCTCGTCGCTTAGTCTTCTACCGTCATCTCATTGGTGTGGCAGCTCAATGCGCTGGTCGCTTAGTCTTCTAGCGTCATCTCATTGGTGTGGTAGCTCAATGTGTTCGTCGCTTGGTCATCTACAGTCATGTCATTGGTGTAGCAGCTCAATGCGTTCGTCGCTTGGTCTTCTACCGTCACCTCATCGGTGTGTCAGCTCAATGCGTACGTCACTTAGCCTTCTAGCGTCACCACATTGGTGGGGCAGCTCAATGTTCTCGTCACTTAGTCTTCTGCCGTCACCGCATTGGTGTTGTAGCTCAATACGTTCGACGCGTAGTCTTACAGCGTCACTTCATTAGTGTGGCAGCTCAATGCGCTGGTCCTTGGTCTTACAGCGTCATCGCATTGGTGTAGCAGCTCAATGCGCTCGTCGCTTAGTCTTCATATGTATGTAGCGTACATGAGACATCATAGAAGTGCGCTGCGTGAACTTGGCAGAACAATACGAGCATTCGTAAGGGCGCTCGCCCGAGTGCGTTCGCATGTGATTTGTGAGCGTACGGTTAGCCTGCAAATACAACACGATACTCATTTTTTTAAACTAGCTACTGGCTCCGGCTTTGCACTGTTGTGGTTTGCGTGATAGTCGTTTATCATGCATGCAATAAAATTGTAACAGGACGATGTCTGTACAGTTTTTTCGAAATAAGTAAGCCGATCGGAAGTTGTCTGCAAGTGGTTTAGAAGTGGTAAATTTTAATAGAAAGAGTCGGTGTAAAGATAATTAGAGTCGTATATGTTTCACCTTTCTAATTATTTTGTTAACTAATTTCGATATTTATGTATTAAAACACTTAATTAAACGATTTTATCACCGCGGTAGTTCGGAACGGCTAACTTTCGATCGGCTTACTTATTTCGAATAAACTGAACTGTGTTACACATCAAACTATACATAACCAGTTTAGACAGACCTCTCATTATAAATGAGTTCCGCACATTTCAAGGCCAGCCTATACTGGTACGTAAGTGCGTGCATTATAGATATTGATGAAAAACTAATTTTGAAAATTAATAAAAACTAAGAAGGCAAAACAACACATTTTAGAGTTTTGTCTGTCTGTCAGTGTCTATACACGCATCATGCAAAAACTGCTGCATGGAATTGGATGCAGTTTACATTGAGGTCTAAATTAAAATTTTGTGCATGATTCATCTTGATACACCGCTTAAAAGCTGAGTTATAGTCAATTATTTTTGAGATGCGGGTGATTCCGTAGGCAACTGCTATAATACTTATAAACCTTCCAGAAAATAATATCTAAATGATAGTCAAAGCCGTTAAATCAGTGAAGTTAGCGCAGAAACAGACGAAATCAGCGACTGTTTCATAATATTTTTTTAGGTTAATAATATTGTGATGCTGTTTGAGAAATTAATTTCTAAAATTAATGAGGAAACTTACCGCAAATCCTCTACCGCACACATTGCAGAGTTTATTCTTCTCCTTCTTCACTCCTTCATGGTTATACCTCATGTGATCCACATACCGGGTCCTGTTCAGGAAATGCTGAAAAACAAAAGACGATTAAATAGATTTTTAGTTTCATTTTTACTAAAATAAACATAAATGACTTCTTACGAAACTATTATACACTAGCATTCTTTATTATCTTGCGTTTTCACACCTTGGGTTATAATATTGCATTTTTATTAGGGATCCCTATTGTTTTTTTGAAAATGTAATATAGCCATCACCATAAGAAAGCTGCATCTTCACTGAGTGAACTCAGTGAAGATGCAGCTTTCTTATGGTGATTGAATTTTTGAGGTCGGTCCAGTAGTTTTTGTGTGAAAACATTACAAACATACATACAAAAACACAAATGTTTCCTCTTCATAATATTAGTTTAGATTTAGATAACTTATCCGTATTGTTTTTGGGGGGGATTGAGAGGGGATGCTTTGTCCCCCTTCCCACTAAACGAGTCGGTATAGAATTTGTATGGCGATCGCACTGAGTGACGTCACAACGTGCTATACTGCGTTCTGTGTCTAGCATAAATTAAAATGCTTATATCTGCTTTATTTTTTAACCAATTACAATTATGTTTCCGATGTTCGTTTATAGGAAAAACATACCATCACGCCTGTATTACCCGAAGGATTAGGTAGAGGTGTACTAATATAGACCCACACTTCGCCGGTATGTTTAGGTGCCATATAATAGGGAGCCTATTGCTATTAATCGGGTACAAATCCGGATTCCGAGCTGCTACTGAGAATTTCATAGAAAAACCCAATAACAATTGCTTGACCTGGGGATCGAGCTCAACCTCTACCGAAGCATTCGCGGTTTGGACCACTAGACTAATGAGGCAGTCTTGATATGGCCACAAAAAAAAATTTGTCAACTAGCATATCATTCTGCCATGTATTTTATGCCATTAGGATAAAGTTTAATTTCCCTATGCTTTGTCAAATTTAGCTTGATAATTTTGACAGCTCTCTATTGGGGATAGGTGTTGTGTAAAGAACCAATGCTAATACATTACGTCATATTTATTTATTCGATATATTTCAAATACGATTTTTAGGGTTCCGTAGCCAAATGGCAAAAAACGGAACCCTTATAGATGCGTCATGTCTGTCTGCCTGTCCGATCGTGTCACAGCCTTTTTTTTCAAAACTATATTAACTATGCTGTTGAAACTTGGTAAGTGGATAGGTCTTCAAAAATTATATTGAGGTTTCTAATATCATTTTTTTCTAAACTGAATAGTTTGCGCAAGAAACACTTCCAAAGTGGTAAAATGTGTCCCCCCCCCCCCCGTAACTACTAAAATAAGAGAACGATAAAATTAAAAAAATATATGATTTACGTAAATATATGTAATACATGTAAACTTCCACCGAAAATTGGTTTGGACAAGATCTAGTAAATAGTTTTTTTTAATACGTCATAAATCGTAATGGTACGGAACCCTCCGTGCGCGAGTCCGACTCGCACTTGGCCGGTTTTTATGTTCATTATCCGTGGCACATCACTATCATAAGTAGGCGGTACCCATCTATGAAGTACAACATTTTCTGTATGACAGTTTCACTAAAAAAATACGAGACTTTATAAGCGTGAGCTGTCAAAATTATCAAGCTAAATTTGACAAAGCATAGTTGCTCAGATAATTATGGACAGTCTGTTCGCTCCGATATATTTGATGGTGACTGTACAGTACGCCTTATCTGCTTACCCTGTCGCACTGTTGGCAGTAGTACTTGGACTGGTTCATATGCACGTGTCTGTAGTGGTTCATCATGTACACTCGTCTGGAGTATGTGTTACTACATTCTGGACACGGGAACTTCTTTAGCACCCTGAAACAAACAAATTTATATACCTTCCAGTCCATATTTCTATTCCATACCATTCTCTGAGTTTGTTTCGACATTTCTTCTCAGAAGTCAGTGAAGCGGCGGTAGCCTAATGGCTAGGGCGTCGGATTTGCGATCATGTAGTTGCCCATTGCACTACCGACGTGAAACCCACTCGTAATACAAACATTTCGCTTAGTACGAGAGGTTAACAATGCTAGTAATGTGTGACATTACTAGTAAACTTTTTTTATTAAAAAAAAATGCATTATCTATCTATACTAATATTATAAAGCTGAAGAGTTTGTTTACTTGAACGCGCTAATCTCAGGAACTACGGGTCCGATTTGAAAAAATATTTTAGTATATATCATCACGCTAAAACCAATAGGTGCGGAGCATAAATGAAAAATGTTGCAAAAACGGGAAAATTTTAGTGCAGAAAAGCCGAGAAACCACGCGGGCGAAGCCGTGGGCGGAAATCTAGTTTAAAATATACGTACTGTGCATCTCTTTCGTGCGCATGTGCCACACTGGTCTGCACGTGACGTGTGTACACGTGCTGCGTGCGGTAGTACTTGTCGCACACCACGCAGTACGCGCGCTCGTGCTCGTGCGCATGCGCATGCGCCGCGCCCGTGTGCTTGCGCAGCGCCGACACCGACTTGTAGCGCCGCGCACATGTCGGACACGTGTGAACAGCTGTGTGGTGACTGGGAATATATTTGTTACCAACTTCAAAGAGAAGAAACTCAATAGGGACTAATGTTTAATTTGTTTAAATTGCAGGCCTTTTGTATCATAATTATTAAGGCGTTAGGGTTGGACAATAATTTTTTTTTTTTGTTTTTCGCATTTGTTTTGGCTGTAACACATTCTAGGTAACATGGCAGTAGTAATTACGACAATTAGCCAACATTTCACAATTGAGTACTTACTAAAACTTTTGCTATTGAGTATTAAATCGTTATCTTACAAGATTTTGGTGTGGATTCGCGCAAAATTTACAATGGAAGTACACCAAAATCTTCTATAATACTGAGTGAGTTTTAATACTCAATCGTGAATAAGTTATAGTTAATGTAGCAATTTCTACTGCCATCGCAAAACCAGTATAGGCTGGCCTTGAATTGTACGAAAAACCTTAACAATGGGAGGTCAGTCTAAACTGGATTTTTATAGCTTGATGTGTAGCCGTGTGTACCAAGAACTTGTTATGACATAACATACCATCACGCCTGTATTCCCCGAAGGGTTAGGTAGAGGTGTACTTAATGTACACAGTTCGCCGGTATGTTTGGGTCCCATGTAATAGGGGGCGAGCCTATTGCCATTCACCGGGCACAAATCCAGACTCCGAGCTGCTACTGAGAATTTCATAGAAAAACTCAATAACACTGCTCGACCTGGGGATCGAACCCAAGACCTCTAGCGTAGCAGTCGCGATTGGGACCACTAGACCAAAGAGGCAGTCAACTTGTTATGAACAATTTATATTTAGATGAAGCACATTGCAATATAGGCGGTAGGCAGAAGTGAACCATATTTCTATTAAAACTTACATCATATGTTTTTCAAGCAGATATTTAGTCTTACATTTCTTCCCGCAGTGATCACACAAGTATACACTATGCAACGCTTTGTAGTGTGAATAAAATGTAGATACATCTCTGAAAAAAAGGTTGCAGTTAGCCAATGTATTAGTGATATGAACTTTAATAATATTGGTACTAAGTCGATATCCAAATGCAATGAATATTGAACTGTACGAAGATGATTAAGTTATTCAGTGAAGGTAAAATACGAACGCGACATGGCGAGTGGGGGTCGCGGTGGCTTATCGGTGGTGTACTTAACCAGAAGACGCAAGTTCGAATCCTGCCCGCGGTCGTATTTTTCCTTCACTAAAATAACTTAATAATCTTTGCATGGAAAATGCCTAAAAAATACAAAAAGATAGCTATACGAAGATGCATGAAGGTTGTTTATTCTGAAGTTTGTGAATCATCAAATCAACAATTGATATATAGACCTACTCAGGCAAACAGGCCTGAGTATATCTATATACCCATGGGTTAAGCAGAAACTACAGATCGCCACTAGCTCCGACTCTCGCATACCTCTTTCGTTCCTTCCACATTCATACATTTTAATACATACTTACCTATTTTTTTTTTCACTTGGCTTCACGAAGCAAGCACCGTATTAATATAGAGAAATCTTATTAATAAAGACTACATGAAAACTAAAGGGGGACGGCATTTACTACGCGTGATCACCGAGGGGGAAGAGGGGGGATAAAAATTATAAAAAAAAAGTGGTCACATAGTCACTTAATATGGGTATGTTCGCTAAGGTTGAAAAAAAAATGTTCAGTCAACATACTTACGGGAACTGCGCATCGCAATACGCGCACTGGACAGCGCCGTGTGTATTTATATGCGCTTTCATTCTGTGCGCGCTGTAGCACTGGAAGCCACAGCGAGCGCATTGCCACGCGAAATTATGCGCCCGCACATGCGCGACTAGCGCGGTGTCGGTGCTGAAGCGCATGCTACACATTGGACATATGTGCGGACCTGCGGACTGAGAACAATTATTGTCATCACCTCGGACACTCCGATTCCAATGCCGACTACAGTTTGTTAAAAATACCTAACAATATGACAGTTAATGACAGTCTATAGCCATCCCCAGTGTCTCAAACTATCTCCTTATCAAATTTCATCTAAATCGGTTTAACGGTTTAAGTGTGAAACAGTAAAATACAGACAAAACAAGTCACTTTCGTATTTATAATCTACAAAAAATAGTATATTTGTCCCTTAGTCGCGCCATAACTTTATGGATTTCATTTATCTTTTTTTAAGATATCAAATACTCTGTAGAAGGCTCTTACAGAAACAAAAAAAAAAAAAAATGTCCAGAAAATTGATAAGACAGGACAACATCCATCAAGTCAGCTAGTATCAAATAAAAATTAAAGTATGTAATAAGTAGGAAAAAAATCTACTATGAGACAAAATATTGTGAAAGAAAGAATATACCTTCAGACACACACAATTATTTTGACCATACTGTAAGTATCTTACCTCATTATGTTTTAACAAATGCCTTTCAAGTTTCTTCTCACAAATAAACCCACGCACACACATCTTACATTTATACTTAAAACTCTTATAAAAGTCACTATTTCTCTCTTTGTCCAGCCAGAGTTTTGGATCATCAGGTTTTATAGAAAACTTTTTTCTCAAAACCTTTTTCAAATTGGATTCAGAGAGTATTCTGTAATGTGACACTTTATTTTTTTTAACACATTTGGTGGGTGTTACTTTTTCTTTTTTAACTTTTTCAAGGCAAAGTTCGTTAATATTTTGATCATAGTTGAAGTCATCATCAGTACAATCATTTTCTTGTTTGATATTTAAGTTTTCTTTAACCAAAACATCATTATCCTTATGAGTGACAGTGATTGTAAAATTATCCAAATTACGTTTGTTTAATTTTGATAAAGACTTTAGTGGGGAATTCTGTAATAAAAAAGTATAAATCAATTGTTAAAAATGTTGAAGTGATTAGGGTAACATCTGTTAAAATAATATTGGGATAAATTTCATATACTTGCAATATACCAATTGGTGAAAAATATAAAGTTTATACAATTTTACATCAATAAAATACTTCAATTCAATTAAATAGTAAATATGGGACAGTTAAGGGCTGATTTTTTGGCCGAGGGATATCAGATCTTACACTGACAACCAGCTAGATGGTTGAGCGACATTGTGATGACAAAAGTGACAGTATAGAGTAAAGAAACTTCTTCTTCTTCGAAGTGCCTCTCCAATTACTGGAGGTAGGCCGTCAGTTCGGAAAACTTCAGTCTGTCCTTCGCAAGGCGGAACAGTTCTGCGGCGCTGTTAATGCCGGTCCACTCGCGAATATTGCGCTAAATATTGAAACTTCATCATCAACCCATTACATTATCCCACTGCTGGGCACAGGTCTCCTCTCAGAACGAGAGGGATAAGGCTATAGTCCACCACGCTAGCCTACTGCGGGTTGGCAGACTTCACATGCCGTCAAGAAAATCTCTCAGGCATGCAGGTTTCCTCACGATGTTTTCCTTCACCGTTTAAGCGCGTGATAATTAATTATTAATATTAATATTGAAACTTAGAATAGTAAATTTAATAATCAGCAAACACACCTGTTTATTATGAAACTGATTTCTCAATATCCTCTGTGCTTCTTCTACTTGAGTTTTAAAAAGTTTAATCTTCTTGATTACGGCCATACATTCCCAACACAAGTATACTGGTTGAGAGAACACCTGAAAATTCATGTTTATAAAATTATTATACAAGACCCAATTGAGCTCGCTGAAGTTTTCCAAGAAACTCACAACACTTTTTAAGAAAACTATCAATCTTTCAAAGTGTGGGTTGCCTAATGGGACAAACCATTGCACTACTGACATGGACCCACTCATAATAGACGCATTTAGCTTAGTATGAGGGGTTAACACTAGTATTCTTACTAGTAATGTAGCTTTTTTTTAAATAAAAAATAATACATGATTGCTGTGCCCTACTGTTTCAACCCACTCCTAAAGATTGTTGCTTAGTGCTATATAGCCTAAAGCCTTCCTCATAAATGTGGCTATCATACCTATACAAAAAAAATAATTTAATCCAGCTGGTAATTTCAGAAATTAGCATGTTCAATGTTATGGGGGAGACCCTTGCCCAGCAGTGGGATAGTATAGGTTAAAAAAAAAGTATGTTCAAACAAACAAACTGTTCAGCAATGAACTTTTGTAATGTGGAGGTCTCTATAAAATAATATTCTCCAAACATTAGTTTAAATAAATTCTTAGACATGACATCAGCATAATATATGATCACGACACTTGCTCTCGTTTTGAGTGAGGGTAGACACATAGTATTTATAGCTTGTGGTGGGCAGTAACACCATTTTTTAAATTCTCAAGCTTCGAAACGAGAACCTGGAATTTGTAGGCGGTCTATAAACGTAAACGTACTGTTTTCCAAAAAGGATACTCTCTGACCAAACTTGGAGAATATAACTCAGCAATACACCAATAATATTAATAATCTTACACTGTATGAAATTTTCATAAATATATCAGCATATTCGCCGATCGGAGATAGCCTCCGATCAGAACTTAAGCACGCTTGGCAGACAGATATTTTACTTTTATCAGCGAAGTCATGCTGTAATTCTTCCATTTCATACATTTTTATTTAGTTTTCTTGTAATTTCATTTGTTTACAAACTGATAAAATAAAACAATCAATTCACTACCACAATTTGACATTGACAGTATTGATTAAGTAGAGTAGAGTATTGACAGTTTGACAGCACTGTGGTGACGTTGTGGTGTTTTTAAAATAATATTTTGGGATGGCTTCAGATCAGAGGCCTTTGTAGACAATTTAAGATATCGTGAGCTTGTAAATAAAATAAACTGGAATAATATAAGTACCTAATGGTCTGTAATTAGTCTCAGTCCAGTCCATATTGAAAATTGCGCGAATACATTTTTTGTGCAATCAAAACTTTTGGAAGAATTTTGTCTAAAAGTTTCGTTTTTGCGAAAATAAATTATGTATGTATGTACACACGGCTACAAGTCAACCTCCACAAAACCAGTTTAAGCTGATCTCACATTGTCTGGACTTCCTATACAATAAGAGGCCAGCGTAAACTGGTTTTTTATAGCTTGATGTATAGCCGTGCGTACTTATTTAGAAGTTCTATTTTTCTAAGAGCTCTTCAATATGTCTGTTCCTTTCAGGTAGTGTTCATCAAGTATTGTGCCAAGAAAGTTAGTTTATAAAGTTAAACACTTGAGTGAAAGAAAATACTATCTCAGGCAGGATTCGAACCTGCGTCGTCGTTCCGGTTTACTTTGTAAAAACCTATTAATCCGTCGAGGTAAACGCAAAGACTACAATATATATTTTACTAGCTTCCCGCCCACGGCTTCGCCCGCGTAGTTTCTCGGCTTTTCTATACTAAAATATGTATGTATTATACATATAAACCTTCCTCTTGAATCACTCTATCTATTAAAAAAACCGCATCCAAATCCGTTGCGTAGTTTCAAAGATTTAAGCATACAAAGGGACATCGGGACAGAGAAAGCGACTTTGTTTTATACTATGTAGTGATGAAGAAAGTCAAACGTTATTTTTAGCTCTAGCAACACTTGGTAAAGAAGCCATTTTGTGGTGTCGCAGTGCAGTGAATTATTCTTCATCAATTTTCGTCTATTTTACATGGGAGTATTACTTTTTGTTGTGATACGAAAGTAATCATAACAAATAATTTAGTTTATAATTTTTTGGATAGTTTAAAGTATCTATGATGGAGCAAGATGTGGATACGGAATATAGGACGGTGTGCAGTGCTTGTCTTAGCAGCGACCGTGATCTTTTCGATTTAAAATCACCACAAGTCTATCAAATATTCCGTTTACTTATGTACGATTTTGCGGGCGACAGGGTGAGTTGGAAACTTTGAAAGTTATTTTAACATTTATTATGAGAACTTGGTCTGCAACTTGTTACGTAAATAATAAGGTCAAGCTTCATAAATATAATGTCTTGGATTGTAGGTCGGTGCGCGGCGTGTGCATAATAAAATTATTATTAAATATTATATTTTTTCGAACGCGATATTAGTTTTGAATTTTTTTTTTCTTCCAATTAAATCACTACTGAACATTAAAGTGGTGTTATGATATCTAAGGTTTCACACCTTTTCACATCTAAACTGCTAAACCGATTTTGAGGAGTTTTAATTTAATATAGATCAGACCTTGGAGAATTGATGTAGGATACCTTTTGTTACAAATACACCTTTGAGATACCATTAGTATTCCAATAAAATTAGGCACGGTGATAGATTGCACCTCAGGATAAAAAATACATCATTACTCATTTTAGACTGCCTCGTTGGTCTAGTGGTCCCAATAGCGACTGCTACGCTAGAGGTCTTGGGTTCGATCCCCAGGTCGAGCAAAGTGTTATTGAGTTTTTCTATGAAATTCTCAGTAGCAGCTCGGAGTCTGGATTTGTGCCCGGTGAATGGCAATAGGCTGGCCCCCTATTACATGGGACCTAAACATACCGGCGAACTGTGGGTGTACATTAAGTACACCTCTGCCTAACCCTTCGGGGAATACAGGCGTGATGGTATGTTATGTTATGTTATGTTACTCATTTTGGATGTGAGTGAAACCAGAAGAAATGTTTGTTTTTAACAAAGTCTGAAGCCTCCTCTACACAATGGGCCTTGATGGGCGATTACACGCGAGCACGATCGTGTAGAAGGGCTACTTGCCTGTAGTCGCCCATCATCGTCCTTAATCGTCGTCATGATCGCGGCGATCGGTGACTTGTCGGTTTTTCGGGCACGCATCAAAGGGAATCGCTTGTAGTTGGATGCACGTGCCTACACGATCGCCGATCATTCATTCACCGGAGGACAGCGAGCCGTGAGTACGTCGCGTCGTTTTGTTGTTTTTAAATACAAGATAGTGTGAGTGCAAAACAATGGCTGATTGTATACGGAAATTAAATTAATGGTAGCTGCAGCTATAACCTCCACGTCCATCTTGAAGGCTTGCCGCTCAATAAATGATCACGGACAATCGTGTGGATGCTTGCACAATGATCGTGACGATTACCTTGCCGATCACAGACGATCAACGAGTGTCGATCATGGCCGATTGTGTAGAGGAGGCATGAAAGTACTGAACCAATTAGAATAATTCTTTTACCATTAGAAAGTTACATACTCCCAATAAACAAAGACAATTTATTATACAGGGTGTTTGGTGCATCGTTTGCCAAATGAAAATAGCCGATAGAAGAGGTCATCAGCTATGTCTTCAGGCCCAAAAACTCATTCCTTGTCACACCAGTTTTTTTATAACAACTTTTGAAAATTTATTTGGAAAAATTCCAGAACTCAGCATTAAACCTTTAAATTTAAAAAATCTAATTAGTATTACGTTTAAATTTCAGTTTAATTTTGATTTCTACTCTTGTATGGTTCTATGATATTCAAAATTACTTGCTAATAACACCTAGTTCTTTTTTAAAAGCATCACAAAGTTTTTTGAAAAAGATAAATTTTATGAAAGCTCAACTTAAAATTGTTGTAAAAAAATAACTAAAAGCGATTGGGATCGCTTTCTTTCGATTTCGAATTCTTTTAAAATGTTCTCTAGTCTGCCCCCTTTCCAACGGTATGCCATAAGCCAAAAAAAACTTTTGTTAACTTCACTAATTTGCTAAATGTGTAAGCGAGGCACATCATGCTGATTTTCGATATTACGGTAAGTAGCTCTAGTTTCCGCATTAAACATGCTTTAAGTAGGTAGATAGTGTTATCTGACTCTTACGCAGTCTCTTATCTCTTTCTTACATAGGGAACTAACTATCCTGGAACATGTTTTTTTTTCTTAATAAGTATAAGCATATGCTATAGATTCGGTCAATTTTAATAAAATTGGTAATTAGGTTCTTACTTTTTTATGGCATAACTCGGCCAACGAGCATGCAAGCTGCCTGATAGTAAGTTATGTTCACTGCCCATGGACATCTGCACAACCAAAGGAGTCGCAGATGCGTTGCCGAGCCTATTAAAGGAAGGGGGGAGGAGAATCCTTTTCTCCTTCCCCCCCCTTTCAAAGACAAAAGGAGAAGGAGAAAAGAGAGATACTGAGGGAGCAATTCGGTCTCCAGCGCTTCACACTCACCGGACAAAACGCAACAGTATGCATATAGCTATTTGACGTCGATATTCTGTGGGAGGGCAGTACTTCCACGGTCGTGCTACTACTTACTACTAGTTTCTTATTTTTTCTTGTTCGAGGAAAATTTGTACGGTGGCCAGCACATCAAGCTATCACAATATGTCAAATTTTCTCAGTGATTTTGAGCTTAATCGTCAACATTTTAAGGTTTAAAATCATTTGAAGAAATTTCATAGTTATGTATAACCTGATGTGCTGGCGGCTGTACCATATGTAAAAAGAGATAAGAGACTGCGTAAGATTCAGATAACACTATCTACCTACTTAAAGCATGTTTAAATGCGAAAACTAGTGCTACTTACCGTAATATCGAAAATCAGTCTGATGTGCCTCGATTACACATTTAGAAAATTAGTGAAGTTAATAACAGTTTTTTTTGGCTTATGGTATACCGTTGGAAAGGGGACAGACTAGAGAACATTTTAAAATAATTCGAAGATCCCCATCGCTTTAAGTTATTTTTTTACAACAATTTTAAGTTGAGCTTTAATATAATTTATCTTTTTCAAAAAACTTTTTGATGCTTTTAAAAAGGAACTAGGTGTTATTAGCAAGTAATTTTGGATATCATAGAACCATACAAGAGTAGACATCCAAAATTAAACTGAAATTTAAACGTAATACTAATTAGATTGTTTTAATTTTAAGGTTTAATGCTGAGTTCTGGATTTTTTCCAAATAAATTTTCAAAAGTTGTTATCAAAAAACTGGTGTGACAAGGAATGAGTTATTGGGCCTGAAGACATAGCTAATGACCTCTTCTATCGGCCATTTCCATTTGGCAAACGATGCACCAAACACCCTGTATAATCCCATCAAATAAAGAAACAAGAATTTATATATATTTTTTTTTTGTTTAAAAATTTAAGATATATCCCACACAGGATTGTGTTGGAGCTTTCTATTTGTTACATTCCAGTTCGGTGAGTCAATACCAAAGATAGAGCAGCTGGTATGTTGGGAGTGCCTGGCCCTCATGAAGAGGTTCCACAAATTCAAATGGCAAGTGCACAGTGCACAGGAGCATCTGAGAGTCCTGGCACTCAGCAGGAGCCAGGAGGTGGGTATTGATCACTTTTTATTTAATTTGCAATGTATGTTTGTTTGGGTCAAATTTTGCAACTGAATTTTGAAGCAGTTATTCTCAACTTTTTAAGCTGAAATTGAGATTGGATGACAATGTATCAACACAGATCCTGCCTCATAAGTCTAGTGGTCCTAAGCGCAACTGCTACGCTAGAGGTCCAGGGTTCGATCTCCAGGTCGAACAAAATGTTATTGGTTTAACTTGTCTGGATTTGTGCCCGGTTAATAGCTATAGGCTTGCCCCTATTACATGGGATCTGAACCTGTATTCGTACACCTTTGCCTTATCCTTCGAGGAACATAGGCGTGATAGAATGTTAGAGACGTCATTCTTAATTATTACTTAATCTCATTGCATATAAAAAATACAATTGATTTCAACTGGTTCACTTGATTTCTTATCAGCGAGGTTCTCCAAAAAGGTCAGGTGCGTAGTACTGGCAACCGGTGCATGTGTATGAAAAGATGTATGAATGTGGAAGAAGCGAAAGAGATATGCAAGAGTCGTAGCAAGTGGCAGTCCATAGTTTCTGCCTACCCCTGCGGGAAAAAGGCGTGAGTGTATGTATGTATGTATGATTTCAACTGATTTCGGGTTTAATTCTAATTTCATCATCTTAGCCAACGCTTTCTTACCAAACGCAGGCACGCAAACGTCTAATTTTAAAAGAGTGTCCATGGAGTTTCTTGCCTGATTCTTCTCCATAGGATCAACTTTTTGGAACCGTGCAACTAGAGTCATCATCATGTCAGCCTATTGCCGTCCACTGCTGAACATAGGCCTCCCCCAAAGAGCGCCAACCATTCCGGTCTTGGGCAGCTCGCATCCATCCGCTGCCAGCCACCTTCTTTAAATCGTCGGTCCATCGTGTCGCAGGGCGTCCCACACTACGTTTGCCCAAACGCGGTCTCCACTCTAGCACTTGTCTGCTCCAACGATCATCTGTCCGTCTGCAGACATGGCCGGCCCACTTCCACTTCAGCGTGCTTATTCTTCGCGCAATATCGGTGACTTTCAGTTCTTTGGCGAATGACTTCGTTACGAATTCTATCCACCAAAGAAACTCCGAGCATTGCTCTCTCCATTGCACGCTGAGCGACCTTGAATTTGTGGACCAGTCCAATAGTGAGTGTCCACGTTTCGGCTCCGTAAGTCATTACGGGTAGGACGCACTGGTTATAGACCCTAGAGACTAGAGTCATAACGTTTCATAAATGCTTGTAAAGGCTTATTTGAAATAAAAACATTTGAACTTGAACTTAAAAACAATTTCCATATTTCAGAGCATGGACCACACATATATGTCACAATCTCTGTCGTGCCTGGAAATGTCTACTAAAACGGAATACGATAAGATATACTTTGACTTCTCGGCGGGCTCTGATGAACATCAGTACATATTGAGTACTGCGGACCCAGAAAGTGTCAAGAGTGAGCAGTATGATGTGGCTCAAGTAGTGAGGGATAGTAATATATTAGATATTGATGATCACATTCTAGAAGGTAAGAATTTAGGATTCAACTAGCCTTTTCTCTGAAGATAAGGCTAGTTGAATAGAAAATCAAAATTAACATTGGTTCAAAAACAAGGAAGTTATATGCATTATTGAAGTTTTTGCCTGCCTCATAAGTCTAGTGGTCCTAAGTGCGACTGCTATGCTAGGGGTCTTGGGTTCGATCCCCAGGTCGAACAAATTGGGTTTTTCTATGAAATTCTCAATAGCAGCTCGAAGTCTGGATGTGTGCCCGGTTAATGGCAACAGGCTCGCCCCCTATTACATGGGACCTAAACATTACATTCATTATTACACCTCTGCCTAACCCTTCGGGGAATACAGGTGTGATGGTATTTTATGAAGTTTTTGCTACTTAGCTAAGTAACTACTGTTCTTGTTAGTCCCTCATGCTAAGGTATAGACATTAGGCTACCGCCACTTATCAACGATGTAACTCTTATGTTAACTTATTTGTTTCAGTGCCTGAAATAGTACTTGAGAACCCGATGACCGGTGTAATGTCCCACATAGTTGTTGGTACGGATGCTCTGGTCTCCTCAGAACCTATCACTCGGACCGGAGAGATGCCACATATTACAATTGGGTGAGTCAAACTTTGTTTTTTTATGGGATAACTCTGCAAATGCCCATGGACATCTGCAATACCAAAGGAGTTGCAGATGCATTGCCGAGCCAAGGCAAAGGGGGGCAGGAGAAGAAAGAGGACTGAAGGAGGAATTGGACCACATTATGCATACTGCTTCTTGACATCGGTATTCTGTGGGAGGGTAGTACTTCCCCGGTCGTGCCGACACATTTTTTTTTTTTTAAAAACTTACTAGCAATGTGGGTCGCACATTACTAGTATTCTTGTTAACCCCTCGTGCTAAGCTAAAATGCTTGTGTTACGAGTGGGTTCACGTCGGTAGTGCAATGGGTGGGGTACGAACCGGCAACCACATGATCGCAAGGCCCTAGCCATTAGGCTACCGCCGCTTCAATTCATGCTGACACGTAAACATGCCAGCGAGACACGACTACTACTCAATCCCATACAAATAATCACAAAGTGTCCATACAAAACCTGGTATTTTTGTAGAAGACAATCCCCATCATTACCCTGGGGCCGCATTACCACGTATTAATGCCATCATTTTTAGGTTGTGAAAGAGGGACGCCACTATTTAACCTGTAGAGCGGCATCCCTCTCTCACAACCTAAAAATGATGGCATTAATACGTGGTAATGCGGCCCCTTTTGTTCTGAGGTGAACCCTAAAGCGTCACAAAGCTACTAATTGCATCTTAGTTGTTTATGGCTAAAGCGACTGGATTTTCACAAATTATTCAGCTATAAAACATTTTAGATACAGTCGCCAGCAGGTCAAGGTATACAAAACTGACAAATTTCTCCAAATGATTTTAAACCTTAAATTGTTGAAGATAAATTTCAAAATCATCTGTGAAAATTTGACATTTTGTGGTAACTTGTGCTAGCCACCGTACATCACAATAGAAATTGCAACATAAACAATAACGTATTCACGATTAAGTATTAAAAGTTTTTGCTATTGAGTATTAAAAGACTGCCTCGTTGGTCTAGTGGTCCCAATCGCGACTGCTATGCTAGCGGTCTTTGGTTCGATCCCCAGGTCAAGCAAAGTGTTATTGAGTTTTTCTATGAAATTCTCAGTAGCAGCTCGGAGTCTGGATTTGTGCCCGGTGAATGGCAATAGACTCGCAAAAACATACCGGCGAACTGTGGGTGTACATTAAGTACACCTCTGCCTAACCCTTCGGGGAATACAGGCGTGATGGTATGTTATGTTATGTTAAAGTTCAAAATCAACTGAGAAAATTTGACATTTTGTGGTAACTTGATATTCTGGCCACCGTACATGACAGTAGAAATTGCAACATCAACAATTACTTATTCACGATGAAGTATTAAAAGTTTTTCTTAAAAACTATCGTAGGAGATTTAGGTAGTAATTATCATTTCCCAAAGCTGACGCTATAGCCTTAAACAACAAAGACACAATAAGTTAAGATTTGCTTACTAGATATAAGATTTAGAATTCGATATTAATTTTATTCATAAATATGTATTATTATAATTTAAATTAACGTACCTGTTTAATTTCCAGGCCCCTAATACCGACGAAAATAGAGACTGTAATACTTCCAAAGAAACCGAAAATTGAGTTGGCGGAACCGAAGTCATCCGGTTACATGACAGAGTATATGAGCGAGTCCGATATGTTGGCGTGCAGGTAACTTATGTACTTTATAAGGCTAGAAAAGGGTTAAGATGGCTGGTGACGGTGACGAGTTTAGCAGGTTTACGATTAAGTTATAACTTGAGGAGGAAAGTCCCTTCTTGGGCGCCAAAATTTTGTTTTGCTTGGTCTAAAACACATTCTGGAGTTACAGTACATAGTAAGAATTGTGACGGCAACTATAGTAAAAAAAAACTTGTTTAAAAGTCGTTATTATCGCTAATCAGCAGTTCTGCAAGGTGAAGCTAAACATGCCGCGGTCAGAGTGTGGATTGGTGATCATACTTAACACACCCCACCTATGACAATCGTTAGTCAGAAGCCCAAAAAGCCTAACAACCAGTCTATCCTTCGAATGTGTATTGGCATTGTCCAAAAACTAAATGGATTTATAAATCTTTTAGGAGTAAGGGTATGAAAGTGAATGTAAGCAAGACAAAAGTGATGGTCTTTGAAAGGGATGAAGTTATGACAGCGTGCAATGCAACCATGTGCAACTAGAGTCACGTTTCATAAACGCTTTTAAAAGCTTATTTGAAAGATACCATCACGCCTGTATTCCCCGAAGGATTACGCAAAGGTGTACCAACTATATACAGGGTGGAAGGGACATCGACGCACATCCGCTTACCACGAATTCAGTACATGATTCTGGACCCTCTTGCGTGTACTGAATTCGTGGTAAGCGCATGTGCGTCGATGTCCCTTCCACGCTGTATAAGTACGCCTCTGCCTAACGCTTTGGAGAAAACAGGCGTGATGGTATGATTATAATAATGGCAATATACTACCTAATCTTTACAATCCCTTTCAGAGAGGAGGCCAAACAAAAGTTGCAATACGCTAGCTCAGTGTACAAGTGTGAACTTTGTATCATCGGTTTTTATACTCAACAGCAGGTTGAAGATCACTTTGTGTACGCGCATAGAGCTGTGAGTACCATAAATTTAACATAGTACACATGTCTACACACATATACAAGACTACACACACACACAACATCACCCACATACAAACGACTACACACCCATACGACTTCATCCAAACATACGGCTTCACACATAATCACCACAAAACACACACACAAGTACAAAGACCGTTAATTAAATTGTTTAATGAATTACTATTCATATTTATATGATAGACACATGACAGAACGGTCAACTCAAAGCTGCTATGGCTCTTTCTTCAAAAGGCCTGTTCAGATTTTGCCCTAAATTGTTAAACTCGCATATCTAATAAGTAATATAACTATTGTCTAGACTTTAAAAGAGACCATGATTCTCTGAGTTTGTTTCGACATTTCTTCTCACAGGTCGTCAGATAGGAAATGTCGGCGGCCGGCGCCATCTAGTTTAAAAAATATGTAAAAATCTACTTGGAAAAGTGTCTTTAAAAGATCTATTTACAGAAATAAATATCATTTAATCATGACTACACACATACACACAACTACACACATATAAGGCTTCACATATTCATACGACTACGTATCCATACACTTGACTACACACAGGGCTTCTCACATACACACGATTACACACATGTCTAAACACATACACACGCCTACACAGATACACATCACTACATACCCATACACACGACTGTCGTTGGATGCAGGCGGCATATATAACCGGTCGTTGTGGAAGTCTATGGAAGAAGCCTTCGTTCAGAAGTGGACCTCATTTGGCTGATATGATGATGATGATGATGATGAACATACATGGACATACCATCACGCCTATATTCCCTGAAGAGTAAGGCAGAGGTGTACAAATGTACACCAACAATTCGCCGGTATGTGGGGCATGTCCATGTAATAGAGAACACTGCTCGACCTGGGGATCGAACCCAGCACATTTAGCGTAGCAGCCATGCTTAGGACCACTAGACTAAAAATTGATCACTCTTCGCTTTTACCGTAAAACGTAAAGTTAAAGTTTATAAATAAATATTATATTAAAAAAATATTATTACCCAACAGAAACCGGGGCAAGTAGCTTGTAAAGTGTGCTACGTGTATGTAGAAGAGAGCAAGCTGTCCAGTCACACCAACACACACTACTTGCGGTACAGCTGCAAGCTATGCGGGCACGCGGAACTGAGCCTTAAGTTCATACAACATCATGTTAAGGGGCATATGACTAAACAACCGCCCAGTGCGCATATCAAGATCGGTGACGTCACCCGGAAAAAGGTATGCCCTGTCACTTAATACTTTAGTAGAAGTAGTGTCATTCTGTTTAGGTATGTCTACATGCCAGCATGAATGGGTCGGCACACGGAAGAGATAAATAAGGTTGGAATGGTCATGTGGGCGGGGCAGGCGCGCCACAGTTTTGATTAGACAATATTAACTCGCCCGAATCATACATTCACCGCGTTTAGTGTGCTTAGGACTATTTCAGAGAACAGAGCTCCGCCTTAAAATGCCGTGTTGTGTTATTCTTACGTGATAGACAAATTGTCAGACCTTCAGTATATAGCGAGGAGGTATATCTTTCCGTCTGTAAGTCAAAAATAGCATTTATTTACAAAATAATTGGTAAAAACATAAAAATATACTGATTACTATGAAATTCCAAACATCAATCATATTATTGCAATAAGTTACAAATAAAATACATTGCCCGATGTGTTCTCGCTTAATCAACGCGATGTCGTAGTCCGCTTGCAATGTACTGCATGCATTGCGTTCGCTACACTTCAACCATGGCCGTTGTTCGTCGTTTGCCGGGGTTGATCTTCAAATGCAATTTTTAAGACCCCTCATATTATTTTTCCAAAATATTTCCTATGCATTAGAAGTAGTGTCTCGCTGGCATGTCTACGTATCAGCATCAATGTGTCGTCACAACCGGGGAAGTAACAATTCAAGGCCAGGCAAGGCAATTACTTCCCTTCCTTCTCCTTTTCTCCCTCCCCTCCCTTTTCTAGGCTCGGCAACGCATCTGCAACTCCTTTGGTATTGCAGATGTCCATGGGCGGCGATGACTACTTACCATCAGGTAGTTCAACTGCTCGTTTGCCGAGTTATCCCGTAAAAAAAAACACTGGATATGACCATAGGACTGTCATATCAAAAGTTCGAATCTAAGACACGCACCTCTGACATTTCGAGGTCATATGCGTATTAATAATTAATTATCACGCACTTAAACGGTGAAGGAAAACATCTTGAGGAAACCTGCATGCCTGAGAGATTTTCTTGACGGCGTGTGAAGTCTGTCAACCCGCAGTAGGCTAGCGTTGTGACTATATAGCTTGCTTACTTACTTATCTTTCTCATTCTGAGAGGAGACCCGTTCCCAACAGTGGGACAATTTAATGAGTTGGTATATTTCAGGGCAGAAAAAAGAAAGAGAAAGAAAAAGATACGAACGCCGCGCCGCCCAAACCTGGTGATCTACGGAAGCTGCTGTCCAAGACCACAATAGAGGGGTACCAGTGTTTGGAGTGCGATATGTTTTTCAAGTATGTTATTATCTATATATATATAAATTAATGCCACTTTTCGTTGTAATTTTATAACTCAAGTACGGGTTCACCTATCCAAACCAAATGTTTAGGCTTTGTTCGGACTATTTAGTAGATGGTTTATGTGAAGTTTGCATGAAATCGGTCGAGCGGTTCATCATTTATCACATTTTTACATACATATTATTGTACAGGAAAGTCAAGAAAACATGCGGGTGAAGCCGTGGGCGGAAAGCTAGTATATTATACAATATGTTCTTTAATCACAATCTGTGTGATAGATATTTATTAGTTAATTATTATTTTAAATTTTATCATTGCAAGTAGGTTTTAAAAACACGAATATCAAAAATATGTTCTCTCTCCCCCTTCCCTGCTATGCATATTTCTCTTTTCTTCCTCTCCCTTCGCTCTTTCCCTATATATCTTCGCCCCTTCTCTGTCCCCATATCCTATGCCCTTTCCATCTCCTCCTCCTGCCTCCCGATCTCTTAATCCTTCTTTCTCTCCTTTCTCATGCCTGCAGGAGAGAAACTCCTGCTTTCACTCACCCGCTCTACTCCATCTCCATTTGTCTCTCTTCCTGCATTTCCTACTTTCCGTATCCTTTTCTGCCCTGTTTCTCTTTCACTCTGTCTCGATCACACATTTATTAATGTCTGTTGACTGTTCTAATTTCTAGAAATATGGATAACAGTATTTTACATTGAAGATTTAATGTGTTCAAAAGCCTCTTGCTCTAAGAATGTAAGATGATTAAATATTTAATTTTCTTTCATTAAATAAATAAATAAATTGTTTATTTTCTTCCACAATATTTCAGGTACATAGCAGTAGTAGTACATAATTTATAATATTGTGGGAGACTGGCGCCTAAGCTAGGCCGAAACCTGTGTTTCAGGACACCAGGTCCCCACTCCGAGTAACAACATCTTACGAGAACAGCGTTGTGGAGATTTGTATGATGATATGTATTGATGTGAATTTGTGTGTGTGTGTGTGTGAGGGAGTGGGTGTGTGTGTGTGATATTTATGATTTAATTACAAGGACTTGTTCGGTGCTATCGTACGACAGCTGTAGTAACCAACTAGTTAGCTTCCTTTTCAATTTATTTCTGCTCAGAGAATATATATCAAGGAGGCGATGGATTTTGTTGTAGATTCGCACACTGAGAACATTGAAGTGGCGTCCCGCAAGTGACGTATGCCACTGGGTAGGGTTACAAACGGAATGGCCTTTGCGTTTATTTAGGACATTTTTGTCAAAAGGAAGCATGGAATGACGGCGTAATATAGCTCGTAAAATGAACAGTTTACGCACAGTAAGGACTTTTGATTCGGAGTAGAGCAAGGCAGTTGGATAGTCTCTACGCTTGAACTGCATAACTTTTAGGATAGCCCTCTGTGCTCGTTCAACCTGTATCATATAGGTTTTACAGGTCCCCAAGCAGAAATACAGTATGTAAGAACGGAGACACTTTCATTCTTTATTGTACTCACAAAAAAGCTATAACAATACTGTTGAACATAATTATGTATTTATTAGTCTGTAGTATGTTACTGTACCTTTTGAATAAAATAAAATAAAGTACGCACGGCTACACATCAAGCTATACATATCCGATGTACGTTGGCCTCTTATTGTATGGAGAACTGATCTCGCATTGTATATCAATGCGAGATCAGCTTATACTGGATTTGTATAGCTCTATGTGTAGCCCTGTGTACAAATAAGAATAGTATTATTGTATTTGTTTCAGGAATTCCCGCGCCCGTAAGAATCATGTTGCAAGGTATCACCGCGAAGGACTTCAGTGTGACCACTGCAAAAAAAGATTCGTTAACAGAACCAGTCTGACAACACATCTCAAGTAAATATTAAATGCAATTATAGATAGATATCGTAGATAACATAAAATTCATTACCAAAATAGTCGATTTTTTAAATCGATTATTATCTCATTAAAAATGGATTTTTATATAATCGATTTTTTTTGAGAGAAATACATTTTTTTTTACCGTAAATTCACATCCCACCGCTTCGACTGTAGTTCTATTTATGGCGACGCGTTGGGAGAGGGGGAGGGCAGCGAGCGTGGACCATGTCAGTCACTATTATTTCCTTCCATTCCAGACTCCACGAGGGTCCACTCCCCCGATCAGAGTGCCACATCTGTCACAAGATGGTGCGGGTGATCCAACTGAAGTACCACATACAGCGGCATCAGAACAAGAGTAGATACGAGTGTACAGACTGCAACAAGACATTCTCTCATCTAGCAACATACCAGGCGCATCTCAAGTACTCCAGGGCGCATGCCTCCGAACAAGTCTTCAAGTAAGTTAAAAACTTAAGTACAGTTTGTTCGAAATAAGTAAGCCGATCGGAAGTTAGCCGTTCCGAACTACCGTGGTGATATAATCGTTTAATTAAGTGTTTTAATCTACGAATAAATAATACTCAGGAAATGTAACTGCGTTAAGAAAATGACCCAACAAAAGTTGTGTCCAAGTAGGCGGGGCTTCAAAATTGTGTCCAGCGCGCCTTCAGTCGGACATTTTCCTTGCAAGCGAGCATATGTCAAACGTTTTAGCTTAATATCATTGTGAATCATCATGCCATCATGTGTTGTGAAGTGGTGCAGGAGACATACAAGATTAAAATGTCCAGAGATCACTTTTCACTTGTAAGTAGTAGCTTAATTATAATTATATTCAAAGTTGTTCAAATACGTTATCAAAACGAGATGGTCAATATTATGCAAAATAAAGTCAGTCAATTTTTTACCTAATTTAGAAATATTTTTTTCTAGATGAAATATTTAAAAGTAAATCGATAAAATTTAGATATTTTTATAAGACTAATGTATTTATTTTTTTAGTTTCCCTGCCGATCCCATTCGGCAAAATAAGTGGATAGCTGCAGTTCAATTAGAAAGACGAGAGTGTGACTGGATGCCTGTGAAAACTAGCAGAGTATGCTCCATGCATTTTGATGAAAAATATTTTTACAAATCATTAAAGGGATATACCATGTTACACAAAACTGCAGTACCAGTTTGTACAAATATCCACATACAACTGAAGTACCAGGTCAACAGAAACCTTAAAAGAACCTGGTGACCTATTGCCAAGGTTATGATCAGAGCAAACAAACGACCCAATTGAATACACTAACACTATTTTAACGTTCCAACAATTATTAATAACATTGATACATTTAGTATAGAAGCACGGGATAATAGTATATTTCTTGAACCTACAAATGACTCGGAAATCTATAGTATCATAATGACCCTGAAAGACATAAATTCGGCTGGCTATGATAGTATCACAACTAAGCTTGTTAAAGGTATTTCCCAATATATTTCACCGCCCTTAGCGCATATTATCAATTTATCCTTGGAACAGGGATGTTTTCCTACTATGTTGAAATTGTCCTTAATTAAACCGTTATATAAAAAGGGATCCAAATCAAATGTCGACAACTATAGACCTATAGCACTGACTCCAATAATTTCAAAAATATTTGAAAGAGTCATGTATAAGCGTTTACTAAAATACCTCGATAAATATAATATTCTTATTAAAAAACAATACGGTTTCAGGAAAAATAAATCTACTACTATGGCAATTTTTACGTTGGTAAAAGAAATTATGAACAATATTAATGGTAAGGTATCTTCCTGCGCCCTCTTCTTAGACTTGAGCAAGGCATTTGACCTTGTTGACCACACTAGACTTCTGGATAAATTGGATAGATACGGCATCAGAGGCCCAGCCAAGGAATGGTTCCGTTCTTATTTAAGTGACAGGAAACAGATTACAAGGGTAACTAAATTCAATAAATTAGATAACAAATTAGAAAATTTTGATTCAGAATCGAGAAGTAACCATAATGGTGTACCACAAGGTAGCATTCTGGGGCCATTGTTGTTTCTTCTGTATATAAATGACCTGCCAAGATCAATAAAGCATCAGTGTGTCCTATTCGCTGATGACACTACAATCATTATCAAGTGTCCTAACCGACAAAATTGTGACGTTGTAATTAATAAGACAATGGATGACATTATAAAATGGTTAGACATTAATAAACTAAAAATCAATATTTCGAAAACCAAATTACTTCATTTTAGAACATGGAAAAGTCACCCTGTACACCTTAATGTGCTGTGTAATAATACTAGTATAGAACAGGTACATAGTACTAGGTTTTTAGGTGTAATACTTGATGAGCATTTTACGTGGAGGAACCATATTGAAGCAATTTGCAAGAAAATTAACCAATTTGTTTTTGCCTTAAGAAAAGTCAAAAATGTTGCATCGACGCAAACTTCTTTAATGGTTTATCACGCCTACGTGGTTTCAGTAATTCGCTACGGCATAGTTATATGGGGAAACTCTTCCGAAATTGAGAGAGTTTTTATATTACAAAAAAAATGTATCCGAGCAATATTTAACATGGAGTGGTCCGATTCATGTAAGCCTATATTTAAGACAAATAAGCTCCTAACAGTGCCCTGCATATATATCTATGAAATAGCAAGGTTTTTAAAATCAAATCTTACGTTATTTGAACGAAAGGACAATTCAAATAAGAGGAAAGTTACACATTTGGATTTTAAAATACCTGCGCCTAAACTCGAACTTTTTCGTCGTAGCTGCGTTTACATGGCCCCCCTAGTTTATAATGCCTTACCTAAGTTCATAACATCATTACCTTTTAGAAAATTTTGTACAGTATTACGAAAGTGGTTGCTACAAGAATGTTTTTATACAATTGATGAGTTCTTTAATAAATGCCCCTGTAAATTTTATACTCATGAACGAGCTTTAAAATATAGGCATCTATAATAAAGATACATTTAATAATCACTTTTGCATGTTTGTAACTTTGTTTTTCAATATAATATATATATTGTCTTGTGAATTGCAATGTTATAAAATTTATTAATAACTTTTAACCATTAACTATTGCATGCCTTACAATGGTCAAATATGTGAAACCTACTCGTTATTAAATAAGATCTCTGTACCTACCATATTTGAAGCAATAAATTGATTTTGATTTTAAATTGATTTTGATTTTGATTGATAGATGAAGTCGCAATTCTTGTTGGCAAACCATCGGCTTTGTTCGTTTTAGCACCATACAACAAAATGAAAAAGTACCCAATCCAAGCCTTTTTAGTAACCGACGAAAAATATCTATGCGGGGGGGGGGGGTCCAAAATCATGTACTGAATTCATGGTAAGCGGTTGTGCGTCGATGTCCCTTCCACCCTGTATTAATATAGTATAATTTTAAAAAATCACAATATAAAATATTTAATATAATAATAATATTGTTTTATTATTGACTTGGTCCGATCTACTTATTGCATAATATCGTCCACGCCATTTTGACTCAGATGTCATAACAGACATTACAGCACGCGCGCGAACCAATCCCTGTTTTCTCTCTGAATTTAAACCAATTACCAAGCATGTCTATTTGAAACATCGCAAGTGATTCGAATTTTGAATCGTCGTCATTTGGTTTGAAGTAGGTCCACTTTTTGAGCGGAATTTGTTCCGAGTTACGCTTCCTGAGTATTATTTAAGCGTAGGTTTTAATACATAAATATCGAAATTAGTAAACAAAATAATTAGAAATGTGAAACATATGCGACTCTAATAATCTTTACACCGACTCATGCTATTAAAATTTACCACTTCTAAACCACTTGCAGACAACTTCCGATCGGCTTACTTATTTCGAACAAACTGTATAAAAGCTCATCATCAACAGATTAAGAAATTCAGAGAACTTCAGATCTTCATGTGGTCAGTCTTATTATCCACCAGCAGCTTGCTTTGAAATATAAGGTTTTTTTTTTAAATCTGCCTCATTTGTCTAGTGGTCCTAAGCGCGACTGTTGCGCTAGAGGTGCTGGGTTCCAATAACACTTTGCTCGACCTGGGAATTGAATCCAGGACCTCTAGCGTAGCAGTCGCGCTTAGGACCACTAGACTAATGAGGCACTCAAGTAAGCGTCACATGTATTTTTAACCCCCGACGCAAAAACGACGCGGTGTTATTAAGTTTGACGTGTCTGTATGTGTGTGTGTGTGTGTGTGTGTGTATGTGAGTGTATGTGAGTGTATGTGCGTGTATGTGTGTGTATGTGCGTCTCTGTGTGTGTGTGTGTGAGTGTGTCTTTCTGTGGCATCGTAACTCCCGAACGGATGAACTGATTTTGATTTAGTGTTCTTAACTATGTTTGATGAAAATCGGTCAAGATATAATGCAATTATCAGGGGTTTTTTAAATTTTTTAATTTATTTTACAAAACCAGTATAAGTTGACTGCCTCGTTAGTCTAGTGGTCCCAAACGCGACTGCTACGTTAGAGGTTCTGGGTTAGATTCCCAGGTAGAGCAAATATGTGCAAGTTTGAAAATGAAATTCTCAGTAGCAGCTCGGGGTCTGGATCTGTGCCCGGTTAATGGCAATAGGCTCGCCCACTATTACATGGGACCTAAACATATCGGCGAACTGTGGTTGTACATTAGTATACTTCTGCCTAATCCTTCGGGGAAAACAGCCCCTTGGATATCTACAATACCAAAGGAGTTGCTGAGCCTGTTAATTAAGGATTGGGACGGAGAAAAGGAGAAGGAAGAAGACCGAGGGAGTTTTTTTTAAAAAAAAGCTTCCTAACAATTTGGGTTGCACCCTTTGTACTTACCTAAATGCTTGTCGGTAGTGCAATGGGTGGGTTTCGAACCGGTAACCACATGATCGCAAATCCGACGCCCTAACCATTAGGCTACCGCCGCCGCTTTGGCCTCCGGCGCTCCACACTCACCGTACGAAACGCAACAGTATGCATACTGCAAGACGTCGATATTCTGTGGGAGGGTAGTACTTCCCCGGTCGTGACGACACATTCATGCTGGCATGAATGTAATGTTTGTTCTGTTTTGTAGGTTTCCCTGTCCGATGTGCAACAAAGGTTACCCGACTAAGGAGGCGATGCAAGACCATTTCAACTATCAACATCTGGGCAAAACACAGCATAAGTGTCCTGTTTGTGATAAGGTAACATTCATTCATTCAAGACATTCAATATATGTAATGTCTTCAATATAATTATGTGAATTCTTCGACGTCGTGTGAAGTCTGCTAACCAGCAGTAGGCTAGCGTGGTGGACTATATCCTAATCCATCTCACTCTGAGAGGACACCCGTGCCCAGCAGTGGGACAATGACTGTTAATGAAATATTAATAAATATCGACAGACAGGAAAAGTCGGCGCCATCTAGTTAAAAAAAATGTAAATATGACTTGTAAAAGTGTCTTTAAAAAATCTATAAATACAATATTATTTTATCATTTCAATAATGATTACTGACATACCATCACGCCTGTATTCCCCGAAGGGTTAGGCAAAGGTGCACTAATGTACACCCACACTTCACCGGTATGTTTAGGTCCCATGTAATAAGGGGCTCCTTGTAATAGGGGTAATAGGGGGACTGCCTCGTTGGTCTAGTGGTCCCAATCGCGACTGCTACGCTAGATCTCGGGTTCGATCCCCAGGTCGAGCAAAGTGTTATTGAGTTTTTCTATGAAATTCTCAGTAGCAGCTCGGAGTCTGGATTTGTGCCCGGTGAATGGCAATAGGCTCGCCCCCTATTACATGGGACCTAAACATACCGGCGAACTGTGGGTGTACATTAAGTACACCTCTGCCTAACCCTTCGGGGAATACAGGCGTGATGGTATGTTATGTTATGCTAACTTTAACTAACCTCTTTGCGTACAGGTCAGTCCAAATAACTGTTTTTGCAGTGGTTATCTATACTATTTACTAATATTACTCTCCTCTCTCCTACTTCAAAAAAAAATGTTGCTGTGCCCGACAGGGTCCATAATTGTGTCTATCTATTATAATAACCACCTGTATGTGTACATTATGGAATGCAATAAATATATGAATATGAATATTATAAAGCGGTATTGTTTACGTTGTAAGTGGTAGTCTCTGGATCTACTGAACCGATTTTGAAAATTAATTCACCAATGTAACGCAGTATTTTGGGGGTCAAGAGGACAGATCGCGTTCAGAATACCACCCTCCGATCCAAAACGCGCATAGTGGATGTGGGCGTCCAAATTGTGAGCTTGAAGTGGCGATGGCTGGCCACGTCAGCCGCATGCAACCGGGACAGGTTGGGGAGGCTAGCTACCGAGTGGAAACCTCGTAATACCTTTCGTAGACCAGGTCGGCCGAGGAAACGTTGGCGGGATGATATCGATCGGTTTCTGCCAACGTGGTATACAGAAGCCCAGGATAAACAATCCTGGAAGAAGTTAGGGGAGGCCTTTGCCCTGCAGTGGGACACAAAAGAGGCTACATAAAAAAAAATTACCAATAGAAAGCTACATTCAATATCTGCCGCGAGCAGAAAGCTAGTTTTAATATAAAAACTCTGAAACTTTCACAGATGATGTATTTCTGTGTGTGCGTTACCCAGGCCAGATGTTGTCGAAAATGGTCATTTGAAATCTTATAGATAATTAGTTTTGCGGCTTCTGTAATTGTTGCGCACATTTTTAAATTTGTTGCGCTTATAGTTTTTTAATTATTTCACAAAAACATTTCCTGCTGGGGTAACGTTACCCCAGCCAGACCTTTTTCTTTCTAATGGGAATAGTTAAATAATTACTAGCTATAAAATTAGTTGTCTAGATGAAGTAAATGTTGTGCCTTATTTTGTATTTGTTCTTTCATCGGTTGCGAAGTTATTCAAGATTTTGCTGGGGTAACGTTTTTGGTTTTCCTAGATCTTTGAAATGGTTAAGCGGATTCTTATCATATTTTGTACATGGCTTCTTGGGAATTAGTTTAAATTTGTTCTGCAATAAAAAAATCAAAATAATACATAGCTTAAAGGTTATTTCATTAAATAGAAAAACACTTCAATTGGTTCCAGCACTCTCAATAAGAGCTCTAAAGACTTACTTTAAACGTTATTTTAAAGCTTGTAACTGCCTTCAAATGTACGTGAAGTTTCATTAGTATCCTGTAAGTATTTAACAAGTTATGATGATATTGAGTTCTTCACGAGCACGGTCTTGATGCGCGCGGTGTTATTTGGCCACTGGATTGGATATATGAACTGAATGTTATGTCAATTATTAGTTTTTTAGTTCAGTTGTATATCAGTAAAATTTCAGCTCAGTACATTGGATAATTAATGAGATAATACAATTAAAGTCATTTGGAAGTGAATGACCGTGGTAACCCGACCAAGTTTAGGTGGTTACGAAAAAGCGAAAACGCAAAACATTATGGCACCTTCTAAAATATTTAGGATAGTGTTACAAATTTTGTACAGACATGTACACAAGTTTAAAAAAAAACTACGTGATTATTAAATATTTTTTATTGACAGGTAATATAATCATTTCAATTGAACTTTTAAAGTATTATTAAACTTATACTTGAAAACAATCACAGATTAAAATTACAGATAGTAATTTTGCTTAGTTAGTTAGTTTTAGATAAGTACCTAACAACATGTACATATTAATAATAATTTTGCTACTATTTCTGTAGTTACATTATACAAGCTTACCTTGTTCGTGAATTCATCAAGCAGCCTGCACCATAACTATGATCATCAATAGAAGCACTCCACATTAGCAGTAATTCGCCACACTTATTAATTTACATTAGCTCTCACGCACTCTATAAATATTTGCAAAAACAGGAAACGGAACTGCCGAAACGCATGCGCACTCTACAAGATGAATTATGTGATTACGGAGCATATTTAGTGCAATATGCAAACAATGCGCCCCTTCACCCCACCCCTTCCGCGTCCCACCGAAAGACATGTTATATCAGTGATTTTTGATAAGTTTGTGCAACTGGAAGAGAATAATAATGTTTTCATAGTACAGATAATATTATATATTATTAATGTATTTAACAATGTACGCGTCTGTACCGAAATTGTAAGGTGTATTATACTAAACATTTCAAAAGATAGTATAATGTTCTGCGTTTTTCGCTTTTTCGTAACCACCTAAACTTGGTGGGGTTACCCCGGTCATTCACTTCCTGATGACTTTAATCGTATTATCTCATTAATTATCCAATGTACTGAGCTGAAATTTTACTGATATACAACTGAACTAAAAAACTAATAATTGACATAACATTTAGTTCATATATCCAATCCAGTGGCCAAATAACACCGCGCGCATCAAGACCGTGCTCGTGAAGAACTCAATATCATCATAACTTGTTAAATACTTACAGGATACTAATGAAACTTCACATACATTTGAAGGCAGTTACAAGCTTTAAAATAACGTTTAAAGTAAGTCTTTAGAGCTCTTATTGAGAGTGCTGGGACCAATTGAAGTGATTTTCTATTTAATGAAATAACCTTTAAGCTATGTATTATTTTGGTTTTTTTATTGCAGAACAAATTTAAACTAATTCCCAAGAAGCCATGTACAAAATATGATAAGAATCCGCTTAACCATTTCAAAGATCTAGCAAAACCATAAACGTTACCCCAGCAAAATCTTGAATAACTTCGCAACCGATGAAAGAACAAATACAAAATAAGGCACAACATTTACTTCATCTAGACAACTAATTTTATAGCTAGTAATTATTTAAATATTCCCATTAGAAAGAAAAAGGTCTGGCTGGGGTAACGTTACCCCAGCAGGAAATGTTTTTGTGAAATAATTAAAAAACTATAAGCGCAACAAATTTAAAAATGTGTGCAACAATTACAGAAGCCGCAAAACTAATTATCTATAAGATTCAAATGACCATTTTCGACAACATCTGGCCTGGGTAACGGACACTCTGATTTGACATTGAATGTTCGATTTTGCATATCGCGATTGGCTTGTATTGCTAAATTTTATAATGCAGAATATAACGAGATAATAATCGACATTTTACAGTAATGTTTTCTGTCAAACGGCATAACCACCTTTGAACAATTTAACGTAATTACTTCTCCAGTTGTAAATTTTTGGTTGAAGCCATTCTAGTCGACCCAAAAGTTCACTGACAGAGAATATTATATGGCATTCAGTCCGCCATATTTACCATATTTTTAAGATAGTGGGATTATTTTACAACTTCAAAATAATTATGTTCACGTTTGTTTTTCAGCAAATCCAAGGAATGTGTTCGCGTACAAAGACCACGGCTTAAGCGGCATTGTGGACGGCATGACCATCGACACCGACGGCAACCTCTGGGTCGCTAACTTTGATGGAAATCAGGCAAGTCTATGTAGAACGCTCCTGTTCTAATAGGTACTACAACTACATAAGATGCATGTGCATAGACACGCAAATATGTGCATAATGTGCACGAGGGTTTTTTTTTAGCAGAAATCTGCTACGCTACAACGAAGTGCGGAGAAAAGTGATGTGCCGCGGGTGACAGTTTTGTACATAGTTATTCAGTGCTTGGAGGTTTAGGGTGATTTTCCCCAGGATTAAGCTTAAGAGCTTTATATTTAGGGTGAGGCTCAAGAGAGCTTTATAAACGTTACTACCTCAATATAATTTTGAGCCTGCAGTATAGAATATTCTGGATTATAATTCGGCGTTAACTTCCGTAAACTATGAAAATATATGCCAGTGACTTTTATCCTCAATTTTTACTACAAATCCAGCTTTTTATTCGTCTCCTTCGTAATACTAATATTCTACGTAATAATCTTGGATCTAAAACGACGATCTACAAACGGCACTGACACGGGACTTCTATCAAAGATGATTTAATTTATTCCAGGTGTTAAAGATTGATCCCCGAACCAGCAAGCTCCTCCAGAAGGTGCCGATCCCCGCCCTACAGGTGACGTCCGCCACCTTCGGGGGCCCCGCGCTGGACGTGCTGTACGTCACCAGCGCCTGCATGAACCGCGGCCAGGAGCAGCTCCCACCAGCCGGATCCACCTTCAAAGTCACCGGACTCGCAGTGCGAGGTCTTCCTAACGCTAATGTCAAACTTGATTAAATTATTTATAAAGAGCGCAGTTGTTTTACTTATTTCATAATTTCATGAAGCTTATAATATCGATACCGAGTGCCGACATTGATATCGATATTAAAAATATCGGTCTCTTCTCGATAATATCGATACCGACGCCGGTGATATCGATATCAATAATAATCGCTGTAGAATATTGCCGATGACTCATCATATTTATTTAATAGTAAAACAAAGTTTTGTAATATCATATGTATATTCGAAAATATTTTCCGGTATGACCAACAATATAATAATAATTCTATATAAATAATATACAGTTAGTCTTAGGAAGATTATTAAAACTATAAAATATGGTATACTCTTTAAAAACATTCAGTCTAATATAGGACTGATAAAACAAATTTTCAATACAATCATCTATATAACTTCTAGTACAGATTAAAATATGGTTAAATATTTGCTAAAATTGTACGTATATTGTATACAGGCGTCTAAATCCGTGATTTGAATTTAATCATGATTTATAACAATTAAAGCTTAAAATTAACGTTGGGGAAGCCTTTCACCCCCAACCCAGTAACCATAAAGGTACATCCACAGGGTGGTTCTTGGGGTCCACGAATATTCATACTAGCTGAGGTTACAAACAAAATATCATAATTTGGACCCCCAAAAGTGACGGAGGTCACTTGTAACGCGGGGATGGGGACTTTATGCAACAGTTCGCCGGTCCTGGGGTCAATTTTGATGACGCATGACCCGTCAAAGACAGCTACCCATAGATTTCCGTCGGTATCAATAGTGGAGCCATCAGGAAAGCCAGGGATATTGTTCTTCTCCAAGTCGAAGATGTACTTAAAGTTGGCTGTAAAGAAACGATAGGTCAGAAACCGAAATTTTGATTGAAATTGCATCAGAATTAGATTAGCTTTTTATCAATATCGCATCATGCATGCCTTCTAGTACATTCCGTGCGGAAATCATACCATCACGCCTGTATTCCCCGAAGGGTCATGTACACCCACATTTCGCCGGTATGTTTTCAGGTCCCATGTAATAGGGGGCGAGCCTATTGCCATTAATCGGGCACACATCCAGACTCCGAGCTGCTACTGGGAATTTCATAGAAAAACCCAATAACACTTTGCTCAACCTGGGGACCGAAACTAGGACCTCTAGCGTAGCAGTCCCGCTTAGGACCACTAGACTAATGAGGCAGTCTGTGAGTAATACTCATCACTACGCATAAAATAACTATTTTAAGTATGTAATAGTTATTTTAGAAGGGATCGTTATCACTTATGAATTATCTGGTTTGTGGCATCTCTACTAATTATGAAAGCAATATTGGTTCAAGCTAAAGTCACTTTCACTCACAAATCTCTCCAGTCTGGACATCATAATCGTATCTCCTGATGTTCTTCTCCGGGGAGTCTGTGTAGTACATGGCCTTCCGGTTTAGGTCCCAAGCCAGTCCATTGGAGATGCTGACCTGCTCCACTACGGTCTTGATCTTGGCTCCATCCAGACGGAAGAGGCTGCCTTTGTTAGGCTGGAAGTTGCCCGGAGGATCCTCAACGCCCATGGTGCCTGAGGATTAAACAACTTGGGTTTTATTGTATGTTGTTTGTATATCTCAACATCATTTCCGTAATCTGGAACAGCTACGTTCTAAGGCATCTGTCAAAAAGTGGTTCACATAATGGACAAAGTTTAAGAGATTTTCTCTACGGCGTGTGAAGTCCACCAATTCCCATTAGGCCATCGTGATGGACCCAGCTCTCATTCTGTGAAGAGACCCTTGCCCAGCAGTAGGAAAATATAATGTGTTGATGTATGTTGTTGGTCTCCATAAAGCTTTTATGTCATTATTACCCCGTGTTCCCTCTGACAACAAAACATGTTACAAACAGCTACCTATCCTACTCACTCTTTGAGAGTAAAGTTAGAGTAAGATGTAAAGTTTGTATATTTGTAGTTGTATTATCAAGTTACAAGCTTGTTGCATTATTTAAATACTTGCAACATTGATCTAGTTCAGAATAGAGCTTAGTTAACGTCTCAAATTCAAAACATTGCTATTTTAACAAATCTAGAACACCTGGTTATGCTGCAACACTCATAATAATAACGCAACAGCACCTATCTCCAGATAAGACCACTTAGCTGCTATCACGATTGAAGATGAGGATATCAACTTGCGATCACCGTTCAGGTTTTCATACAGAGTTTAGAATATTAAAGTAGTTTTTAAAACTCTTACCGGCAAACACTCTGCCCTTGGGATCAGCTTTTCCATCATTGATCCTGTTGGTCGGCATATCGCGGTCGACGTCGCCGAGTTCCTTCACGACGGTGGCGGGGGAACCCTCGGCGCCGTCCCATCTCACCACGAGGAACTTGCGTTCCACTCCCACTAAGAACTGGTCGCTGGTTCCTTCCACTGGCACTATGAAGCCGACGCGTCCGTCTGCACGTAAGGGAATATAAGATATTAAGGATGATAGAAAATGTGTCGCGCTTTGGTCGCTGCAGAAATGATAACAGGCCAAAACAATTACAAAAATAAAAATATGTTTCATCAAATCTTTTAATCTATAGTGGAGCCTGTAAAAAAAAAGATTGATACATACATAATACCATAAGCATGCGCATTTTTTCCAAAGGGGCAGGCAGAAACTACAGAACACCTTTTACAAATTTTACGATGCAGTATGCAAGAATTACAAAGTCATTACAAATCTTGAAATGTGGACGAAGCAAAAGATACTTCTTTTGCCTTTCGAAACAAAAAAACTTTTCACTTTCTCTTTTTCTCGTAAAGTAAAAAATTCCTAGTTCATTGAATAGGTACAAACAATAAACTTGGCCATCGATTACCTTTAACTCTTATTATTTGTAAGCTTATAAAAACGAAAATTAACTATTAAATGAAAATTTGATATCAATGCTTACCAAGCTTAGTCTTGGTGTGCGTTCCTGTGGCGAGAACGTACTTATGTATGGTGTGTTCACGAATACTGACGAAGTACAGCGCCTGTTGCTTCTCGTCCCAGTGCGGGCCCTCGCCCAGCACCAGCGGCTCCGTGATCTTCTGAACCTTGACCGACATCTAGACACAGCACGCAACAGATCAATAAGAGAGAGATAGAATAGTTCAACACCATTTCGGTGTATTGCTACGTTGACCTTTTTTAACCTTTTGCACACCAGAGTATAAACGTATCGCCGTACCCCTGACGCCAGGCCACTTTTTCTGTCAAATTACACAAGGTAGTGAAAACACACTAAAGTAATGATTAAATTGTTTATTTCATAACATGGGCGACGTATATTTTGTCATATATTTGTGACGTTGGCGTTCAGGGTAAGATTTCGTTTGTCACATATATGTGACGATGGCGTTCAAAAGGTTAAGCAAAGCTTAGCTTAAGTTAAGTGCTTAAAAAATGCGTGTGATTCCAGATGGAATTCGTGTTAATTCCTAACTAATTATTTCGTTCTTATTGTAAAAAAATCCATTAATAATAAGGTGATTTTGCTTGTGCGGCAGTTTGGAACGGTTAACTGTAGACGACACCCACAGTTATGTATTTTATATGAACTATATCGAGGTGAAGATTTTAGTTTGTTAGTAATAAAAAAAAACAGTTTTTCTCAAAGAAAATATCACAATTTATATCCTGATTAGGGATATTTCTGGTGATCCTGATATGCCGAGGGGAATATTTAGGAGAATAAACCAAAAGGAGTATTCCCATTCCCGGGATAGTTGGTTCCGGTAAAATAGGTTGACCAGTGATGACGACGGCGTGAACAGACAGTAAGTATTTGATATTTTTAAGTGTTATCAATTTGAAAAAATCTCCACGTATTTTAATCTGATTATTTGAATGATTACTACTTGAGTCGATTCAAGATAATATAGAGTGTAATGTAATCAGTCCCATGTCAGAGATACTAATGTTAGTAGGCTAGCTATCAAGTTAGATACAACATAGGGCAAAAGAGCGCAATGGAGGATTCAGATGACCATGGGATACTCATAACATAGAATGCCAACGATATCTACCCACGGGCTAAAATTCAAAGAGCTGATTTTGAGCTTGATTTGGACTGGTACGCTCAGCAAATTATTTAGTTATTTGGCATCCAGACTGAAAAGTATTTGCTTTCTTTGTCCAAAAGTGATTACAATAGTCTGAGCTGAAATCTAGAGAGACGAAATGGACACAAAACCTGTGGGTAGTTTTAGCTTCACCCCGCGTTCCCACAGACGACAAAATATGTTGCAAACATCTATCTACCTCTCAAAGAGTGAGAGGGATAGGTAGCTGTTTGCAACATGTTTTGTCGTCAGTGTCTTTATGATTATAAGAAGTAGGTACGAACTTTCGTTCGTTTTACTTACCTTCACCCCTGGATTCCCCGAAGGGTTAGGCAGAGGTGTACTAATGTACACCCACATTTCGCCGGTATGGTTAGGTCCCATGTAATAGGGGGCGAGCCTATTGCCATTAACCGGGCACTAATCCAGACTCCGAGCTGCTACAGGAAATTTCATAGAAAAACCCAATAACACTTTGCTCGACCTGGGGATCGAACCCAGGACGTCTAGCGTAGCAGTCGCGCTGGGGACCTAGACTAATGAGGCAGTCATTCGTTCGTTTTAATTTCAATGAAGGATACCTACTATAGGCCTTTTTGTACTATTTACTTATTCTGTAGACTGCCTCGTTAGTCCAGTGGTCCCAAGCGCGACTGCTACGCTAGAGGTCCTGGGTTCGATTCCCAGGTCGAGCAGTGTTATTGGGTTTTTCTATGAAATTCCCAGTGGCAGCTCGGAGTCTGAATTTGTGCCCGGTTAATGGCAATAGGATTGCCCCCTATTACATGGGACCTAAACATAAGTACTGGCGAAATATAGGTGTACATTAGTACACCGCTGCCTAACCCTTAGGGAAATACAGGCATGTTATGTTATGTGTTATAGGTGTGATTAAACAACCGTTATATTAGCTACTGTTAAACGTAGGTACCTATTTCACGAGTTCTTGATCTTTAATTATACTATTATCACGGTAACGAAGTACACGTGAATCAGTCATTAAGTTTGTATTTGCTATTTTTAATTTAAATTACATTTTAATTATTTATCAAGCATGAAACTAAGTCTGTAACTAACTACCTATGTTGTGGATGACGATTGAATCTCATTACAGATGAAGAATGTTTGAATAGATACCTTCTTATATTAAGTATATAGCCATGCTATTTTATCTGAGTTTAACTGACTTCCATAGAGGTTTTTAGTCAGGGCGATTAGAGGAGGAGTTATAGCGATAGGATTATGACTCAAATGTGTAAAATTTTAGGCTGAGAATGCTGAAACCTATTGTTAGTTGAATACTTATATTAGAAACCTCTTTTCCCACCCAAATTCAACAGTTTTTTAAACTCGAGTGTTGAAGAATTACTTGAGATCTCTAATTAATTTTATTTTTATTGTGGTAAGTTCAGCTAGACGGGTGTTCTCCAACGAAAAAATCCTTAGCTAAGTGACACTATAAATATTTCTATAGAAACTAGATTCTAGGATCATTGACATGAAAGTTATTTTCCTTTTGACTCATCATGGCTCAGAAACTTTAAAGGCTTCAATAAACTTGATTTGCCTTTACAATGTAGGTTCCTTAATTTTGGTTGATATGCATAAAAATATTTGGTAAATTTCTACCAGGTTGGGAAAACAAAGATCTCCATGGGTGGTACTATAGGCAAAACTAATTACCTAAACATATAACCATCGAAACTAGTTCAAAAATAAATAAAAATAATCTTTCTTAAGTAGTGAATAACATAAAGTAACAGTGACATAACATTAAGGTCTTTGTTATCATGGACAGATAACAAATTACTCTGAGTAACAAATACTGACTTAAAATTACATAATGACAACAAGCTGATAAATAAGACACTTTAATGATATGATTATTGTTAAATTGACTTTAAATTTATTCAGAAACATCCGCAATAATACCTGATGAGCAGAACAATACTATTATATACTTATTCATTGTATCTGTAATATTTTGTACTTTAAGGGTTAGGTATTTAACCCGTCAAGCAGCATATTGTAGACACAATGCAAAATCTATTGTTATGTCCTCATGAGGAAACTGTATGCATTGACGGGTCATAGGCTTTTTATGACCTGACAGACCTATCTATTAAAAGTAGGAATCCTAACAAGTATGGGCATACTAGAATTCCAAGATAAGATTTTGTTACAAGTATAGAAGAAGTAGAAGATCAATCAAGTCTGAATAAGAATCAAAGTTACATTGAGAAACTTTTATAATTTATGTCATTTCTTACCAACAGCTAGTCATTGTCCAGGCCACCCCTCTGAATGAGATGATTACACTCTGGCTGCCCTAGTGGATCACTTCACTCAGTACAAAATGTCATTTCATTACTGTATATTATAGTAAATTTTTTCAACATTCACTTTGTAATGTCATTGAAACACATTTAAAGATCTAGAAAAACTAAAACATATTTATTGGTAATTAGATTTAAGTCTAGATCACCTCAAAGGTATACAATCAAATTGAGACTTAAAATATGTGCACTGAATATGTGACTTATTGGATGGATTCCTTGTGGATTCCAAGTCATGGAATTATTAGTACGATAGTTCCATCCAAGCATGCCTTGATAAAATACTTAATAGGATCCCTAACACTGTACATACAAATAATTTTAATCTTATAATCGAAAACCATATTAATAAAACTTATACACAAAAAAATATTGATCAGTCATAGGTAGGCTAATAATATTTTTTTAAATACAAAATCATCATACTACATTAGCAATAAAATTGCAATTGTAATCTAGGTCTTATTGCAAATGTTTGAAAAAAAAAATTAGCAACAACAGTCAAAATATATCTTTGAAGTTTTTGTCTATTTACATGCAAAAACATCATAAATTACATAAAGTTAAATGTGGTTTTCACATTTGTATTGCTGGAGGTCTATCTTAAAATCTGGTGCATGTTTCACCTTGATATGCCGCCAAGAAGCAGTTATTTTTTTATAGGCTTCTTGTTCCTCTCATACTTCTATAAAACTAACTAGATAATTGATAGAGAATACAATACTACAAAAGTGAACTTTAAAACAGATGTTTCCTTCCCAATAAAACCCGATAGTACCTATAATTAATTATGCAGAATAAAATAAACAACTCGAATCAGCCACCTACCTTATTCAACGAGCGTCAAACAGCAAATAACGCTGATGTCTACTGAAATATAATTATATCATAATCTTTTTGAACCTACTTGCTTGTGAGCGCTACTTACGTATATACTCTGCGCTTCCGTCGCAGGAGACTCGGTGCAATCCCAAATAATCGGCTTATTGATACTCTAAACGATAACGGCCACTTGTTTTCACAAGGGCAGCCAATTGATACACTCATTATAAGATCTTCAGCTTAAAAAGAGCTCTTTAATCTATCACAGACTACGCATTAACGTACAATAGGCTGGTTGTGCTTCAATCTCATGCACCGATAAGAATTTACGGTAGAAAAACAAAAATATCATTACGAAACTGTGAATTCAAGTACCTATATTACGTTGTGGGTCTTTGCTGTGAATATTGTCAGTTACCGAATACCGGGTAGGTACCTTCACCTTATGCTTATTATAAACATTAAGGGTAACAGCGGGTAAGTCTAAGTACTCTATTTATAAAAAAAAACCAATTCTAATTTATCATTTTTCGATAAACAAGTAGGTAGGTAAAAACGACACAAGGCCTGCAATTTTTGACAATATATTACCTGTCAAATGTCAAAGTTGGATTCGTTCATAAATACAAACTATTGTTTATTGTAACTATTGTATATTATACTAGCTTTCCACCCACGGCATGGCCCGCGTGGTTTCTTGGCTTTTCTGCATTTTTTTTTATTCTACGCCCCTATTGGTCTTAGCTTGATGATATATAGCCTATAGCCTTCCTCGATAAATGGGCTATATAACACTAGAAGAATTTTTCAAATCGGACCCGTAGTTCCTGAAATTAGCGCGTTCAAGTAAACAAACAAACAAACAAACTCTTCAGCTTTATAATATTAGTATAGAAGATATTGTAAACTATTGGACCTAATATGGTACAGTCGCCAGCATACAGGTTATACAAAACTGTCAAATTTCTCCAAATGATTTTAATCCGTAGAGAGTTGAAAATTAAGTTCAAAATCAACTGAGAAAATTTGACATTTTGTGGGAACTTGCTGGCCACCGTACCTAGAATGTGTTACTGAAAAAAATGCGAAAAACCAACCTTGACGCTTTAGCCTTAAGGCTCTAGACGGACGGACTGCATTTCAACTGCAATCCAACGTGCAGTCACAGTTCACACGATTGCACGCCGACTGCAATTGAACTGCAATCGGACTGCACGTTTGGTTTGCAGTTCTATTGCGGTCGTGTCAACTGAAATGCAGTCCGTCTGTCTAGAGCCAGCCTTGGGCGCAAAATTCAAAATTTTCCTGTAATGACGTATTCAAAACTTGGTTTCAGGACTTTCAAATACCGTTAGATATAATGAGGGCTAACAAAGACGTACTTATGAATCGTTGGGGGCTAAGCCTGTATTGGATTTGTATAACTTGATGAGATTACACCTTCCTAATCATGGTCTTTACGAATCCTATGATGTTGAAGGCAAGTGCGGTTTAGTCGTTTCTCTGTCGCCTCCCTAGGACGCAGACGATTTCCGCAGTGCAAAAAGCCACTTTTTCATTTAGACGTTAAATGTTACTATATCACAGCTGAGCAAATTATGCAAAGCAGTCAGTTTATTTAAATAAAAGAAACAGGATGTTTGGTGCGGGAATTCAGAAGAGACTATACTATTTCTTTTTATTGAAGCTTTAATGCAGTTCTGGATTTTTTCTAAAAAAAGTTTAAAAAAACCGGTGTGACAAGGAATGAGTTATTGGGCCAGAAGAGATATCTGATGACCTCTTCTATCGGCAATTCCATTTGGCAAACGATGCACCAAACACCCTTGGCTCGCGGAGTGCGAATACTTACAATAAATAATGCGTTTGCGCATTGGCATTTGGAATTTCCTCTAGTATTGCCGATGTTCATGGGCTGGTTAGCCACGAAATTATAATATAATTCTGTGTTAAATTAGACAATTAAACTAATTCGTTCGCCTACGAACACATTTAAGGGGACGATGACAAATGAGGTTTTAATTGTTGCAATGGAACCTCATTTGTTTAGTAATTTAGAATTATTATTGATATACTTTTATAAACAAGGGCAGGGATCATAGGTTCCCAATTTACATTAAATAAAATAGGGTAAGCCCCGAGCATACAATAAAACAAATAATAACACAAAATGAAAAATCAGTAGACTTTTATTTGATGGAATTTGGAAAAAATTACAAATAACATCTCAAAGGCGGAAATAACGCTAACTTTGAGCACTGTACAACCATAAAGTTACGACATACATCTATCCATATAGTATATTCACAACACAATTATTGTATTTATGTATCTTTAAGCTGATATGACAACAAGAAATTTGTTCGTTGGCAGTGACGTAAAACGTTAAGTTGTTTGTCACGTTTTTTACTGCCAATTGACATAAAAATACAACAAAGTTGGCACAAATAAACATTACTAACTAAATCGAGAACAAAAAATATATACTTTTACGCCCTGGCGTGCCCTAACTGACGAGATTACAAAGTAACTGACGGTATACTTAAATAAAGTAACACTAAACTATAGTTACGTAAACATTAATTAACGACTAACATAAAATTCTAACTCCTAGTGATTTAAAACTAATACTGAAAACACCGAAATGACTATGTTAAACATTACACATATATATAAGGGAGTACACGTTTTTTTTTGTATTTTTGTATAATTTTAACAACGGTCTGTACAAACAATTAGGATTTTTTTACGTATACATTAAAATATATAATTTCACGTGACATGGATATATAATACGCGGGAATAGTAAAAAGTGGTACAAAACCGTGGGCGGAATTTAGAGGACACTGATCACGGTGAGCACCGTAAAAAATACCTACCTAATTAAAATGATGACTATAGGAGTTAAAAACATAGTTCTGACATCTATTGGGATTGCATCTAGACACATATAAAGCGATATATGTATTTAGTTCTACAACAACTCAAACACCATCATTCCAAGCTCTTCTGAGATTACACCCGAGTCACAGCCTAATTTAAGTATAAACATTCCAAAAATACCTTTAGGTTAATTTTAAATCCCTTTCATATAAATCATAAACAAGAGGTTATGACAGTGTTGTTAGGGGAAGATAAAACAAATACGGAGTACGACATCAATACTACTGGCGGCTGGTCTCCAAAAATGGAGATCTACTTGGTTCTCCATACGACCGTACTCCAGCGTAAGGGAGCGATAAATGCACAAAACTTAGCATAGTAAATGCAGAGACTAGTGCGTTTAGCAAAACTTATAAATGAACTAAACCAGGTTTGTTTTCGGAAAAATATAATTATATCGAAGATATAAGATTGTTATTACAGTTATAGTATATTTCCCCATGGAGTTCATGTTAATTGAATTCGAAGGACTTAAACAAAATATCCTCCTGAGTGAATCTGTAGTATATTTACAACATAGAAAGAAAAAAATCCTACACTGCCATCTAATGGAATAAGCTGAGGCTTTTACTTTAATTGGATAGGCAAAATATCTGTCATCGATACTGAGCGGTGATTGGCCGAGGAAGTGGCTTAGATTTTTGGTAATATCCATTTCAAGTGGACGATGGCGTCGGTACCGGAACCACGTGATAAGTTAAGTTGGATTTGTTTATGAAATGCTCTGTTTTTTGTAAACATTTAGGTAATTCTTTGTTCGTTTTGATACATTTATCATAATAGCTCAATTTTCTCATGTTTGAACTCACAAAAATAATAGAAATCCACAATTAAAGCTTTATGTTGTACTAGTAATACATTGGTTCTCAACAATGTGTATGTGAAAAGCATGCCCACTGTAGTTCCTGTACAACATAAGACTTTTCCACTTGTTTTACTTTCTTTTTTATTGTTTTTCTGGGTTTTCAGGAGAATAAAATTACAGACATCTTAACAATTTAGATATCCATTCATCGGATGAAGATAACCCGACAGAAGACGGTTATTCAATGCACGTTATTTCATGTTATTTGAACTCTTTGGACACAGAAGAAAGGAGCCTTCAGGAATCTAAAATTTATTTATTCTTCTACTGCTGCAACCCGTGGAAGTTGTTTCATAACCAGAAGTAGGCCCCTAACGCATGGTGGTCGATTCAGAGGCCGTGTGAGAGTCAGAGGTGGTCGAGGAAAAAGTACGAAATTTTTACCATCATCAGCAACTGCTAACAACACTGGTGCCGGTCATTTCTCTCTTTGGAGAAACCTATTTATCAGCCAAGATACATATATTTTCACTAAAAACGTATTCATGGATAGATAAAAAATTTTCAAGAAATTTTGTTAAAAGTTATTTTATAAAAAAATAATTTTGATCACATCTTACCAAATCTGTATTAGACCACCTCAGGAGCATTCACTTTCAAATAAATAAGTTTGGTAGAAAATGAAGGTGTATCCTGATATACTGAATACATCTGCATGACCCTTACGAGTGCACAGGCGTGATGTTATGTTGTCTGATTGCGTAATCAGTGCATATTTATGCGATAGCAGCAATCGTGGTTGATTTGCTGTAATTTTTTGAAGAGTTCCGTTGTATGTCTCCGAAAGTCATCAACAGATCTATGCGAAATTTAAATGGGATCAATTCGGAATAAACTCCTTTTGAACAAAAAAGAATTTTGCAAATCCGTCAATATATGACGGAGTTTTGCCCGAACATACATAAAAAAATATTAACATCCGAATTAATTTCCTCCTCCTTTTTGAAGTTGGTTATAAAAGGAGAAGAGTTGAAGATGAAAAAAAGAATTAAAAACATTTATAGGCATCCTGATAAATTATTGGGTCTATTAATTTGCCAACTATAACTATGTATTGTCTGTGAGTGTGATTAAAAGTACAAAAATATATGTACGAAAATTAAGCCAATCCGCTGACTGTGATTTGTAAATTAATTCTAGACGATTTATTAGTATATAACAGAATGTTACCGATCTTGACGTTGTGTTTTACTATATAATAATTAGAAATGACCTCTTATTCAGTAAATATAAAGCAATAATACCTTCATTTAATAAAATTTTTTTTATGTTGTACATATACTACACTTTCCACATTAGGTATATAGAACGGATGTAGTATATATATTACATAGAGAAAATCTAGATTTTCCAATACAGATTTTTTTTTCTATTTTTTGACAACATTTAGTTGCCTATCAAATCGATCCTGATAGTTTTTATTGAGATTCCTGAAAAAAAATGTTGTGGTTCTCAGGAGGTTAAAAATGACTACCCAAGCACCCAGGTTTTTCTTACAAATGACGTTTTCTATGAGATCAAAGTAGGATACTTATTTGTTCACGTTATTTTATTAACTTTTTAATACTAATGCTGAAATTTTCTGTATTAGAGATTCAAGGTCTGCGAATTCATGTTTATGCTGAGATCTGAGAATATTTAAAAGTAAACCTACCATAGTGTTACCCTTAATTTAGGGTATGTGAAACCGTATTGACTTATTTCTAACTAAACTAAAATTAAGCCAATAATCGACCAATCACTACACACGAATCGTGCAATGTTGGAAAACTACTTCATGTAGCACACGAGTACCTCCCAAGTCACTCGTGTATTATGCGCGCGTGTGTTGTGATTAGCGATTCACAGAAAACTAAAGAAACAGAAACTTAAATTTGCGACGTAAAACTAATTGAAATTGGCTTAAAATTTACAGTTTCACCTTACATTATAAGGAATGATATACAGCGCCTAACAACTACACAAAATTGTATTTATGTATAATGCCGTGCCATACAAAAATATTTCGTTAATTTGGCAGCACCAATGAACACTCTGGGATTAAACATTTTAAATAGGTTTCTAGACATACTTCGACATGGGTTGCAAAAATTGGCAAAGGTATCAGTCAAAATTGATCACAGAAGGTGCGCGACAATAATCGGGAATTTTAAAGAGTTTCAAAAAGGGTTGTTCATTGTTAAGTCTAACGCGGCGGTTCGAGTTCGTTCACTTAGCGAATCTTATGCGCGTTTACTAAACCTTCTCGTAGTAACCTACTCATATTAAGTACACAACACTAATTTACAAGTTTTTACGACGATAATTGTCACATATATTTATTTTCTTAATAAATAACAAATAATCATGTGATGCTGTGTATGGTTTCCAGTAGCATTAAATGCAAGACTATGTCCCCGAATTTCAAATTTAAATGTCCTTTCAGGATATAACTAAACTTCACGATAACTATTCGAAATTGAAGCGATAAATTGACGACTTTCTTCATGATCGAAAATTATTGTAGCAATAATTGACACAAGTTACTGTACCGAAACGTGTTTTATGTCCCACACACAGCACCGCATCATGCATACACTGCGTATTCCGAATGTTTCATCAGTCAGTGTTTATCGAAACTCGTATACAGTTCTTTCGATGAGCAATGTCGTTGTGTGTTAACGAAAAGTCACCGTAGTTGTTGTAACATGAGTCCCATTCGACTCATTGGTGACTATCTTTCAATAGACCGAGACTAGTGGTTTTTTTCCATCAATTTGGACATTAAATTACCAACAGTTTAAAAAATCCAACACACCTCGGCCAATTATATAAGTATATCACTGAATATACACTGAAACGTCTTCACTATTTACATACTTTTAGCAACATGTTGAAGTATTCTGAAAGTTCGTTCGTTCGGTCGTAGTTTCCTGACAGATTCAGTGTAAATTCAGTTAGTTTTCACTGCACAGTTGATTATAACACATAAACAATTCGCTAAGCAAATGAAGTATGTGTGTATAAATCCACTGTTTCAGTGAGACTTAGGGATAATTTTAAATACTTAACATTTTCCATAATCACTGGATCTTCGACAATTTCGGCTGTACAGCTTGCAAATATTAAGTATTTAAAATAATATCGATATTTTTTACCACATTCAATAATGAATTTTCAAGAAAGCTATACGTTTGCTGAAAAGTGTATTTATTAAGTTTTATACTGTTACAAAATAGCCCTAATAAAGCGCGGCTTTGAACAATAAGCTTTTTCATAGTACGAAAGTTTTAAATAAAAAAGTTACTTGAATGTGGTAATCGAAAACAATTGCTGAATTTCGGCGAGATGCACAGAACAACACTAGGTATTTAGATATCTAGTGCAAATCTTTACAAATTCTTTGACTTCCAAAATCTGCGCGTCGTTTTGTACAATCGATGGACTCGTAAGATTTATCGATTTTAGATGTACCGATTCAAACCCTGTTTAGTCGAATAATCGACTAAGGCGATATTTGTTAAAGAAGGCTATAATTATCTTCTTGAAGACTGTTTAAATGTTATTTTGGTATTAACATTTCGAAAAAAGTGACTACATAGAAACGGTACCTGGTACTTAAGATTTTAAACAAATCTTTATAAAATTTAGTCGATTATTCGAGTAGTTAGCAGCTATGAGACGGACGAAAGCATTTAAATACGTAAGAATATAAATATTTACTGAACAATGTGAATGTTTTTTGAAATAAACTATAATATTTTTATTGCCAAAAGGGGAGGGACCACAAGGCCTGCAAAATGCTTTTAAACTAAATACGATAAGGCTCCAACTATTGCATAGAAAAAAAAAACTGCTTCTAGTTACGTTCATGTTCATTAGAAGCAGTTTCGCCTATGACGGGACATTTTTTTTTAAACTGAACTTTATTTTAAATACGTTCCGTGTCCTGCCTCACATCACTCATTTGCGATATGCGCACTGCAATACAAGTAATCATTTTATTTTAGGAAAAATTATGCAATTGTCCCGTAGTGGAAACTCAGAGTACCATTAACCTTTTAACCTATCACGTCGGATTTATCTGACAAAAGAATTTCGTGTTAATTGTGCGTGATTCGCATTGATCAGTTAATGTAAGGTTAAAGGGTTATGGTTTTTCGGTGGTCTTGCTTCTCCAAAAAACATAAGAATACTTGTCTGCAGGCCATATGGCATACCTATAATTTTCACAAACGAGTTGTTTGTTTGTAATCGGTACATTTAGGATAGTGTGTTTACTTGTGTTCGATGTGATGCGGATGTGGGTGTGGATGTGGCGGCGGGTAGTGTGGGGGAGGGTAGAAGGGCTGCATGCTGCCCTCGTACACCCCCTCCTCGTACCCCACGTACCCCATGCCGCCCATCATGCCCATCATGGCTGCAACGTTACACAACTCGTTAGTAGGGAAATTAAGAAAATAAGTATGAAGTTTGTGGCGGTATGACGTAGTTACAATACAAGATTAACATGCCTGTATTCCCCGAAGGGCTGGCAGAGGTGTACTTTTGCACCCCACAGCCATTAACCACAAATCCAGACTGAGCTGCTACTGAGACTTTCATAGAAAAACTCAATACAGCTTAATTCAACCTAGTTATCGAACCCAGAATAATCTGTAATATCAGTCCCGTTTCGGACTACAAGGCTAATGAGTCTGTTCAATACAAGATAAAAAATCTAATATCGATGTAAAATGACTGTTTTGGCCAGCATGTCGAACTACTACCCTCCCACAGAATATTGACGGCAAGTAGCAGTATGCATACTGTACGGTGATTGTGGAGCTCTGGAGCTCCCAATTCCACCCTCAGTCCCCTTCCTTCTCAGTTTCTCCTTGTCCTCCCTTTTCCTGTACAGGCTCAACATCAGGCGGGCCATATGCTCGTTTGGTACAAAAACAATTCGAAGGTTAGTGTATGATAACGTTGAGTGGTTACCTGGGTCGGTCTCGACGGGGTAGTACTGTATGGGGTACATGGGCGGCGGGTAGGGGATGTAGGGCAGCGTGAGCATGGGCTGCTCCATGACGCACTCGCCCTCGCCCGCGCCCCCGGCCCCGCCCCCGCCCGCGCCCGCGCCCCCGTACTGGCCGTGGGGGCCGCGACCATCGCTGTGGGAGTTGCGCCTGCACAACACAACACTAGTTATGACGGTGCTGACACGAAACTTAAGGGAGGGGGAGGTGTACCACCCCTCTAAGTAATAATAGAATACTTTTTTACACTACAAATTAAATACTTATTACAAACATCGTTGTGATTGTGAACGTGATCTTCTCGCACCTACAAGATCGTCAAGGCACCTATGAAAATACACAACAAATTGGCAAGACGAGATGCATTTTTATGAATTTAATTTTGATATTTGGATTTTTTATGTGTACTGTCCACTCCACCCACTCACTAACGAATGATGTGGACGTGATGCTGGCTAAAGTTCATTAGACTTCAACAAAGGAAGCAGGTGCAGTAATAGCTTAGTGGTATGACCATCAGACTGCCAAAGTCAAGGTCTTAAGGTCGATTTTTCAAAGTTAAGTGCGTATTAATTATCATGCACTTAAACAGTGAAGGAAAACATCGTGAGAACACCTGTATGCCTGTAACATTTTCTGGACGGCATATGAAGTCTGCCAACCGGCAGTAGGCTAGCGTGGTAGAAAGAATATAGCTTAACCTCTCTCATTCTGAGAGGAGACTCGTGCCCAGCAGTGGGACAGTAATGTTGGATGACGAAGACAGTTATTCACAAGACGCTGGACAGTTGGTACATGATTGGTCCTATATGGTGATGTTGGCTAGAGTTCAGAGAGACCCCCTGTAGAAATCAAAATGTACTATAAAAAGTGCGCACATGTAAACTGACCGGTTGTTGGGACCCTTGTTGCCCATGTTGTTGTTGTGCTTATTCTGATTGTGGTTGGAGTTCTGGTTGCCCTCCTGGTTGCCACCGCCGCGCTTGAATCTATTGCAAATGCAAATATTAAATTAAAACACCACAACTAAACAAACTAGTTTTATTTATATTGATATCTATGTAAATTGCTCGTTACCGGTGACGAAGACTATTTCTGCAGTTTTTACATGATATTCAAATAAAGTGATTACAATATGTTCTATTTGGAAAAAAAAATAACATCATCCCCGATCCTGTATGCCAACCTACAGTAGTGATCCAGACACTGGACTCATGTCGTGACCCATTTGGTCAAGCCGTGAGACACAGACGCATTTGGTTGGTTGGTTTTTTCATATTATATCATCTATGAATAAATAATACTCAGGAAATGTAACTGCGTTAAGAAAATGACCCAACAAAAGTTGTGTCCAAGTAGGCGGGGCTTCAAAATTGTGTCCAGCGCGCCATCTGTCGGAAATTTTCCTTGCAAGCGAGAATATGTCAAACGTTTTAGCTTAATATCATTTGTGAATCATCATGCCATCATGTTTTGTGAAGTGGTGCAGGAGACATACAAGATTAAAATGTCCAGAGATCACTTTTCACTTGTAAGTAGTAGCTTAATTATAATTATATTCAAAGTTGTTCAAATACGTTATCAAAACGAGATTGTCAATATTATGCAAAATGAAGTCAGTCAATTTTTTACCTAATTTAGAAATATTTTTTTCTAGATGAAATATTGAAAAGTATTCGATAAAATTTAGATATTTTTATAAGACAAAAAATTTTTTTTGTAAAAATCCACGTATTTTGTTTAGTTTCCCTGCCGATCCCATTCGGCAAAATAAGTGGATAGCTGCAGTTCAATTAGAAAGACGAGTGTATGACTGGATGCGTGTGAAACTAGCAGAGTATGCTCCATGCATTTATTTAGATGAAAAATATTTTTACAAATCATTAAAGGGATATACCATGTTACACAAAACCGCAGTACCAGTTTGTAAAAATATCCACATACAACTGAAGTACCAGGTCAACAGAAACCTTAAAGGAAGCTGGTGACCTATTGCCAAGGTTATGATCAGAGCAAACAAACGACCCAATTGAATACACTAACACTATTTCAACGTTCCAACAATAGATGAAGTCGCAATTCTTGTTGGCAAACCACCGGCTTTGTTCGTTTTAACACCATACAACAAAACGAAAAAGTACCCAATCTAAGCCTTTTTAGTAACCGACGAAAAATATCTACGCGGGAGGGGGGGGGGGGTCCAGAACCATGTATTGAATTCATGGAAAGCGGTTGTGCGTCGATGTCCGAATAAATCACAATAGTATAAAATGTTTAATTGTTTAATATAATTATAATATTGTTTTATTATTGACTTGGTCCGGTCTACTTATTGCATAATATCGTCCACGCCATTTTGACTCTGATGTCATAACAGACATTACAGCACGCGCGCGAGCCAATCCCTGTTTTCTCTCTGAATTTAAACCAATTACCAAGCATGTCTATTTGAAACAACAGTGATTCGAATTTTGAATCGTCGTCATTTGGTTTGAAGTAGGTCCACTTTTTGAGCGGAATTTGTTCAGAGTTACGCTTCCTGAGTATTATTTATTCGTAGTATATCATGTTATCAAATTGTGTCTCGGTCATCATCCTCGTTAGCCAACTAGCGATTTTCCCAACTATGTTAGGGTCGGCTTAAAGCTAAATATGTATGTATTTAACAAGAAGCGAGAGCCGTGCGTGAGCCATTTGACATTCTCAACCCAATTTCTGGGCAATAATTGTAAGGATAGACTGCTTCTGATAACTCCTCTGGACTAACGATTGCCATAAGTGTACATGTGAATACTGGGACCGCCAGCTTTATGTGGTCTCCGAGGTACGAAGTTTTAGACGTGTTAAGAGTAGTAACCCATCCAGACACTGACCGCGTCCGGCGCAGCTTAACCTTACGGTCGTTTTGATCGGCGTAGTTATAAGTTGTATGACCCCCTTCCTAATTTGGATACGTTGCTTGTTGCCCCGTCCAGGCAGCAGGGGTCTTGTGGTCGAGGCACCTGTACCTGTGGTGTCTGTAACTCACCGTGGTCCCAGCAGTGGGCGCTGTCCGTTGCCCTTGCCCTGGTTGTTGAGCGGCGGCTTGTCGTTGGACTGTCCCGGCTTATGCTTGTGGTTCTGCTCGGCATTGTTGTGGTTCATCAACGGCCGCTCGTGAAGCGAAATTTGCTGCATGTCCTGAGTATGCGAACATGAAATTTACATTTATTATACGTTAGTACAATATTATTGTAGTACATTATTGACTATAGTGTAGAACGAGCTCTACACTATAGTCGTATTGTATAGTTTTACAATAAAAAAAGGTTAAGTGTTATAATAATGTTACCTTTCATGATGATGTAAGGACACGAATTGAAAGGAATTTGCTCGAATCATTTGGCATGTTGAGAGAAAGAATGAAAGATTACTTTTTTTTTTTTTATGGTATAACTCGGCAAACGAGCAGGCGAGCTACCTGATGGTAAGTAGTCATCGCCGCCCATGGACATCTGCAAAACCAGAGAAGTTGCAGATGCGTTGCCGAGCCTATTTAGGCAAAGGGAGGGGAAGGAGAAAAGGAGAAGGAAGGGGATTGAGGGAGGAATTGGGCCTACTTGGGTTACTATCGAAAGAAATGTATAAGATGAATGTCAGATACACCGATCTCGATCGTACGTAAGAGGTATGCAAGAGTCGTGTATGTATGTTACCTGCGCGAGGTCCCTGGGGGAGTAGTGCCGGGGCGGCGGGTGCGGCGGAGGGGGGCCGTACGTAAGAGGTATGCAAGAGTCGTGTATGTATGTTACCTGCGCGAGGTCCCTGGGGGAGTAGTGTCGGGGCGGCGGGTGCGGCGGAGGGGGGCCGTACGTAAGAGGTATGCAAGAGTCGTGTATGTATGTTACCTGCGCGAGGTCCCTGGGGGAGTAGTGTCGGGGCGGCGGGTGCGGCGGAGGGGGGCCGTACGTAAGAGGTATGCAAGAGTCGTGTATGTATGTTACCTGCGCGAGGTCCCTGGGGGAGTAGTGCCGGGGCGGCGGGTGCGGCGGAGGGGGGCCGTACGTAAGAGGTATGCAAGAGTCGTGTATGTATGTTACCTGCGCGAGGTCCCTGGGGGAGTAGTGCCGGGGCGGCGGGTGCGGCGGAGGGGGGCCGTACGTAAGAGGTATGCAAGAGTCGTGTATGTATGTTACCTGCGCGAGGTCCCTGGGGGAGTAGTGCCGGGGCGGCGGGTGCGGCGGAGGGGGGCCGTACGTAAGAGGTATGCAAGAGTCGTGTATGTATGTTACCTGCGCGAGGTCCCTGGGGGAGTAGTGTCGGGGCGGCGGGTGCGGCGGAGGGGGGCCGTACGTAAGAGGTATGCAAGAGTCGTGTATGTATGTTACCTGCGCGAGGTCCCTGGGGGAGTAGTGCCGGGGCGGCGGGTGCGGCGGAGGGGGGCCGTACGTAAGAGGTATGCAAGAGTCGTGTATGTATGTTACCTGCGCGAGGTCCCTGGGGGAGTAGTGCCGGGGCGGCGGGTGCGGCGGAGGGGGGCCGTACGTAAGAGGTATGCAAGAGTCGTGTATGTATGTTACCTGCGCGAGGTCCCTGGGGGAGTAGTGCCGGGGCGGCGGGTGCGGCGGAGGGGGGCCGTACGTAAGAGGTATGCAAGAGTCGTGTATGTATGTTACCTGCGCGAGGTCCCTGGGGGAGTAGTGCCGGGGCGGCGGGTGCGGCGGAGGGGGGCCGTACGTAAGAGGTATGCAAGAGTCGTGTATGTATGTTACCTGCGCGAGGTCCCTGGGGGAGTAGTGCCGGGGCGGCGGGTGCGGCGGAGGGGGGCCGTATGCCGCCCACATACACTCCACGCCCAGGTTGAAGTAGTAGCGCAGGGTCGGGATGTCTGCCCACACAACAGGATTGGTTTATACAGAACTAGATTTCATTAGATTTTTAGGTTGATTACTTTGACTAGACATGAGATATGCTTAGTTCTTAATCTTATCACGTTATTCATTTACATAGCTAATTAAGTACATATTATCTTTGCTCCGCTAAATTTAACAGGTTTAGGCTTACGCGAAGCAACTGTGATTACCAAGTGAAACAATGTGAACTCACCATTCATGGGCAGGTCCGCGCCGTTGGCCTGTACGCTCTTGAAGACGTGCGGGTTGACCCCGTGCGGCGGGGGCGGGGCCACGTGCGGCGCGGGCGCCGGCGCCAGGGGGCCTGCGCCCGCGCCGCCGCACCACACCACGCTCTTCACGCCGCACACGTAGGGCGGGCACGCGCCGCCCACGCCCCCGCCCACCGAGTAACCCGGGTTGTTTGACACGACGCTGGGCGGGTTCATCGCGTCTTGATGTAGGAAGTTGGGTGTTACTATTCATGTATTTTATTAGACAATTCACGAAAGGATTATAATAAAGCGGCGGGATATTTTAAGCGACGGTAGCCTAATGGCTAGGGCGTCGGACTTGCGATCATGTGGTTGCCGGTTCGAACCCCACCCATTGCACTACCGACGTGAACCCACTCGAGGTTAACAAGAATACTAGTAATGTATGACCCACATTGCTAGTATATAAAAAAAGTATATTTCATTTGTAGAAAGCCGGTGCAGGTCCCTCCTGGTCATACATACTCATCATACTAATGTAGTAGGTAACGAAAAAATATTTATTTGTGTGCTTGTAATCGATAAATTCTAAAACTACTGGAATGGTATAATAATAGGCTAATTAAGCAATATTTTTTAAGATACTATAAAAAAAATTAAACTATTTGATCATAAATACAACCTCAACAAAACAAAATTAAAACCACTTAAATAATAAAGCATTTATAAAAACTTTAATTTTATGCTAGACAAAGAGTAGACTATA